>VBSM01000104.1:3058601-3186444 GCA_008086735.1 Cheirogaleus medius | reverse complement strand
GGGGGCGCCCTCGGCCCCCGCCCACCCGCCCGCCGGGGCCTGCCCGGGGCCGGGTCCCTCCTGGCACCAACTCCCCGGATCTGCGAGCGGGGTGGCGCGGGGCCGAGTCGCTCAGGCCGCGCCGGGCGGCGGCTTTATAAGGCGCTTCCCCCCGCGGGCGGCGCGGTCGTCGGCGTCGGGGCCAGGCCGCGTCCGCCTCCCTCCCGCCTCCCGGTGAACGGCCGCCGCGGGCCGGCGCGGAGGGGCTTTCCCGGCCGGCCGCGCCCCACGTCGCCTCCCCGGAGCCGGCGCCGCTGCGGCCGCTGGGACCCCGGCGCCAGGAGCCGGGCCGAAAGCCGAGCGCTCCCCGCCTCCGCGTCCCCCGCGCCGCCCGCCGCTTCCTCCCGCCCCGGCCCCTGAGCCGCCGGTCGGTGACTGGACGAGAGGCGGGAAGGGAGGGCGGGGCGGCGGGTCTGCGCTCGCGGGGGCGCTCGGTGGAGACTTTTTCCTCTTTCCGTTTTGCGATCCTCGGGACCTCCGCGGTCTGGGGGCGGCGCGCTGCGCCCGGCCCGGAGCGGGGGGAGACTGCAAGTCGCCGGGGTCCCGAGGCGGGGCCGCGTGGGCGGGGGCGGGGGCGGGGGCCGGCCGAGCGCCGGGCGTCAGAGGGGCGGCCTCGCCTTCGTGTCCGCGCCGCCCGCTCTCGCCCCGAGCTGGGCCGCCCCGCCCGCGCCCCCCGGTGCCCGGCGTCCCCGCCCCGCGTCCTCCCGAGCATTCCGCTCGTGCCTCAGCCGGCCCAAGGCCCGGGACGCGGCGGGACGCGCAGACCTGGGGCAGGCCCGGCCGGGCCGGGCAGGGGTCCTCGCGAGCCCGCGGGGATCGCCCTCTGAGAAGAGAGGTGGGACAAAACGGTGTCGGGGAAGGAGGTCTCCTTGGAAGGGGCGTCCCGGGAGAGCCGCGCGCCCTCTGGGCGCCTGAGCTGAACTGGGGAAACGGCCCGCACTGGGAACGGATTCACAGCCACCGTCACTCCGGCTGTGCCTAACTGAAAGATCATCTCTAGCGTAGGTTAAGAACTGGAAGTTCGTGCCAGAAGTGACTCGAGCGACCTCACATCGCCGGAGGCGCGGGCGAGAGGGCAAGGGCGAGCCCCGCAGCCCTGCAGGCTCTGGGAAGTCTCGAGGCCCCAGTGCAGCGGAAACAGAGGCCGACGGCAGGTGGCCTGTTTCTTGGCTCAGCAGCCACCCTATGCGTCCCCTGCCACCACTGCCACATTTTATTGAGACTGCGTCCATGACTTGTGGATGTCATGTCTTCAAAGGCTTTCATTTGGGTTTACCTTCACCTCCCTGTATTGGTCAGCCTCCCCTTTCACAGTGTAAACTGGGAGGAGAGGGTGATTTCCACTCTGGTCCCCCCGCCCCGTGCTGGGCGGTCGGAGCGTGCCGGGTGAAGGAGCGGGCCAGGCGAGGGAGGGCGGAGGCGCTGAGGGCGCTGGCAGCCCTGCAGGCACCCTACCCGCCGTCCCCTCCCCTCTGGACACCGGCTTTTCTGTGGCTGCCCCAGTTGAGCAACATCCCCAGGACTTTAAGGGCCAGAATTACAGCGCTTTTTTGAGTCCTGTGAGGGGAGCAGCCCTCACCGTGTACCATCTTTGCTAGAACAGTCAGGTCTTCATTCTCTCTTGGCTAAGAGGCCTTACTTCGTGACACTGTCTTTCGGTTTGTGCCAGGTATTCCTGGTCACTAAAGAGGAGAAAGTGTTTTTCATATTCGTGATGTTTGTGTGTATAAGGAGACCTGGAACTAGGGAAAACTAGATGGCCAAGTAAAAATAACAAGTGCCCCAAAGCCACTAATAATTACAGAAATTCAGATTAGAGCACAATGAACTGCCAGTTTTTAGTCCATTGGATTGATACAAACTTTTAAAATCCATTAAATAAAAATTATTCAAAATCTGGAAATAGGACCAATAGAATAGTCATTCTTCCAGTGTGTGTCCTTTCAGTGACATAGTGAAACATCCTTTAAAGGCCCAAGGATTACTTAATTTTCTAGTACAACCTACCATTGTTTAATGTTGCTGTTTACAAATAATGAAGGACTAAGGCAGACACTATGAAGTTATATATTAATTTGTAGATTTGTGCCTGGTAGAGATGCAAATAATTTCTGTCCCAAAGAAATGATAATCACAAAGGTTATGATGTATTGCCTTGTAGAACATTAATCATTCTTGTATCTAGCCTAGCAATCTTTTTTTTTTTTTTTTTTTGAGACAGAGTCTTGCTCTGTTGCCCAGGCTAGAATGCAGTGGCATCATCATAGCTCACAGCAACCCCCATACTCTTAGGCACAATTGATCTTCCTGCCTCAGCCTCCTGTGTAGCTGGGACTACAGATGGACACCACTGTGCCCAACTAATTTTTCTATTTTTAGTAGAGATGGGGTCTAGCTCTTGCTCAAACTGGTCTCAATAGCAATCTTATTTTAAGACTCTTTTTAAGGACTATATAAACCCAGTCCCCTAAATGGTCTTTGAATCAGCTTCTTCATCTTAAAAATTTTCTTGTTATTAATGTGTTGAATAAATTTTTTATCACATGCATTCCATATTTGTAGAAACATTTAAGAGGCATATTTTTAACCTGTGAAATTTATACTTGGATGAGTTTGACAAGAACAATAACTTTTGCAAGATTATGAAGAGGCACGTACCCTTACAGACTGATTTTGAGTGTAACAGTTGGAACAGGCTCTTTGGAAGGCAGGTTAGCAGTAGTTGTTAATACTGAAAATGTGCATAACTTGTGACCCAACAATTCCCTCTTCTAGAATTCAATCCTAGAAACATTTCCATATATGCACTAAAAAGTGTACAAAAACATTCACTGGTGCACTGTTTGCTAAAGTGAGAAATTGGAAATGACTTAAATGTTCATCAAAAGGGGAAGGAATAAATTAATGACACATAAGTATGATGGAATTTTATACAGCCACAAAAAATGAATCAGTTATAAAAATATGGATAGATCTCAGATATAAGATATCAGTGGAAATGGCTGATGGGTACTACAGTTGGTAATATAGATAACATATGACAAAACAGTAGTAAATTTGGAAAGATACCTACCAAACACATAAAGGTGCTTCTGGGGTGGTGAACAGGTCAAGATAACAGAGTGTCAAGAGGGACTTTTGCTTTATCTATAATGTTCTTTCTTATACACATTTTAAATTAAATGAATGCATATATTACTAGTATAATTTTTTCTAAGAGAATAGAGGCCGTGGGAGGCTGGAAGGAAATAGCCAGTGCTTGACTCTAGGTGGGAAGGATAAGTGCTATTAATATTTTCTTCTTAGTATTTTTATGTTATTCGAGTGTTTTCTGATGATGATGGTGGCGAAAGAATCTCTGACATAAGTATTAGAACTTCTGACCCCCTGTCCTACCCAGCCACTGGAAAACTCCAATCATAATCTCAAACTGCTCACTTTTGTCTTCCTGTGAATTGGGAATTTAAAACAAAAATTTTAAAAGCTCCCAGCTGTTGTAAGGACAAATAAAATGGCATATGGCAGAAAGCATGCTGTAAACACCTTTGAGGACCTGTGTTACATAAATGTCAGTAACAGATACGGAGGAGGCGGGGCGGTTTCACGTTGCACCTGTAGCTGATTAGCTAGCCCAGTGCCAGAGGCTGCACAGCAGAATGTGGAAACAGAACAAAGAGGAGCTCTCCGGGTCACCTGTCCCATCCTCCCAGCCCGTCTAGAATTACAAAGATGTATCTGAGGAGGAGCCCTGGCTGTAGGTAAGAGCTTTGGAAACCAGATACTTCAGTCTGATCAATAAGAGTAAACAATGGGACTTCAGGAAATTCAAGGCCTTACTTTTGAGGGGATGCTTGGATGTCCTGTTTATTTTTCCTTGGTGGTGGTTTTTTTTTTTTTTTTTTTAAGTTCTGTCCTTTCTCCCTAGCCCTCAAAGTGAAGAGGAAGACAATGCAAAGGTTGGAGTCATTCCTCCAGGTCACCTAGGGGACCCACTCATCTGGCATCTGACGGCACAGTAGGAAGCCTGTCGCTGCTAGAGTCTGAAAAGTAAGACTGACTGCTTAGGGCCAGGGAGTGACGGCAGGGTGAGAGAGGAGATATGGGCCCCAGGGTGACCCTAACCCCATGGGTCCGGCTGTTTGTAACCCCACGCCCACGCTTTGGAACCTCACTTGATTGATAAGCTATTCGTAAGGGCACGCTGATTTGCATTTTGAGTTTCACCTCATAGACACAGTAAGGTAGTCCAGCGAGCATCCTGCAACCCGCAGCTGTCCTCTGTTTCTCTTGCAAATAGCAATGATGAGACCTCACAGTTGTGAGCATTTTCAGACACATTCACTGGTGGGATCCTCACAACAGCCCCTGGGGATGGGGAGGAGGAGATCATTGTTCCTCTGTGGATGAGGAAACTGAGGGCTCGTGGAGGGTCTGGAGGCCTCTAAGGCCCTGCTGGACTGGCCCCTGCCAATCTACCAGCCCCACCTGGCCTTGGCCCAACACACTGGCCTTCTTCACCGTCCCAAAGTGCCACACACCTTCCCACCCAGACCCTGCTCAGGCCTGACAGACCGTCAGTGTGCGATGCCCCCACCCCTGCCTTGGCTTGCTGATTGCTACTCATCCTTATGCGCCTGCGAATCCCCTGGGATCTTGTTAAAAAGCAGATTTTGATTTAGTAGATCTGTGTGAGGCCTGAGACCCTGCATTTCCAACATATGCCCGGGGCTCATCTTCTATCCGAGAGCCAATCTGAGTAGCAAGGCTGATGCTGGAATGAGCCTCGCTTTGGAAAGAGTCAGGAAACGCTGTGGGACAGTCTCGCGATACCCCGCGTTGGTTCCTAGTTGTAATGAAGTGTTCATTGTGTTTTCCTAGCTCCGATGTAATCTCCATGAAGTCAGGGACTGTAACTGTCTCCTTCATATTTGTATTCCCAGTGCCATACCCAGAGCCCAGCACATGATAAATGCTCACTACATGTCTGTTTTGTGAATGAGTGAGTGAGTGAGTGAGTGGCATGAATGACCAAATGAGCTAGGAAGCTAACACTGGTCTTCCCACAGAAAATGCTATCCCTTGATTTCCAAGGATGGGACACTGGGGAAAATTTCACAGTCCTTCATCAAATCCAGATTTTACTGGAGACCCCAAATCCCAGGCATTGAATCATCTTAAAAGGGGATAGTCGAAATTGTTTGTGGCGATTTTCTCTCCAGAATGGGATTATAGACTTTTAATTTCCTCTGTGCACTTTTTGTTTTCCAAATTTAATGTGATGAGCAAGCACTGCTGCAGCCATTCAAAAGTAATGTGGAAGTTCATCTAAGCAAATACTTTCTCGTATATCTCCATGGTCACTTCTCCCTTGTCACTGCATATGGAGACCTAGCTGTGTGGCCACAGTTCATCTCTGTGCTCACTGTGACTTGGTCTTCTCCACTACAAAGTCAAGTGGACTGCAGATACCCACTGAGACTTGCCCCAGCATGAGTTCTCCATGTATTCCTTCTCAGCCTTGATACTCAGCCCCATTCCCGACTCTCTCATTTTGCATGTTCCTGCCAACCTGAAAGTTGTTTTATGTTGCCTCCTTTCTGAGCATGGAATCTGTGGCTTAAGGCCTAAGCTGCCACCCAGCTGTTTGCATAAATTTAAGTTGCCATTTTTAAACATTAAAACACCTAAAAATCAATGAAAATTTAAGACTGTTTAAGACTATCAGCATTAGAGCAGGGCACAGTGAGGTATGCCTGTAGTCCCAGCTACTCGGGAGGCTAAGACAGGAAGATCCCTTGAGCCCAGGAGTTTGAGATCAGCCTGAGCAGCATAGCAAGATCCTGTCTCAAAAAAAAAAAAAAAAAGAAAACAAAAAGAAAAAGCTATCAGCAGACAATCAGCATTAATCACAGCAACGAATAATCCTATTGGGAAGGGATGCTGAAGTTTTACACTTTTCACATAGGGCATTCCAGGAAACATTTTAAAAATAATATATAACCCATGAGATTATTCAGTAAACAGCATATGGACTGACAAGACATTTGTATCTTCTCCTCACACCCACTCTATTTTTCCTGATGATATGGATGCTTGAATATATTAAATGATTTAACATCACATTTTGGTTTGAAGCTAAACTTTTTTAAAAAATTTATTAGTACAATAAAACATTCACTCAACCTACTTTCAATGGGCTACCATGAGCAGAGTTAGCGAGCTTGTTTGTGGAAACTATGTAGGAAAAATATGGGAAGTTTAAAGTTCAAATCTGAAATATTTTGAGATCAACACTGTGACTTGAGACATAGTGACACAGTGCTTGCCCACAATATTTATACTAGGACTACCTGTTATGTTATGATAGACATCGGGTCTTTTTGTTTGGTGAGATTAATGAGAGATCATTGTTACAACCAGGATTCTTCATTTTCTTATCTTCTGAATAGAAATAAAATTTCCATGCCTGAACTTTGTTCTTGCCTGTTTTGAGCTAACATAGCTCCTCATATTACCCAGTAATGTTAGCCCCAAACAAGTAGTGCAACTTTTCAGTTTTTACCACATAGGTACAGAGAGATGGAGATCTGACAGACAGCAGGGACAGAGACGAGCTGATACGGATATGTCTCGTCAGATTCCACAGAAGACTTATGACGACTTGCCAAAATATGTATACAATCAGAAATGCATAAATTAGAATTTAAAGCCCAGGGAAATGCAGGAAACAAAAAAGGAGCAGAGGGAAATTAGTTTCAGACAAGTAGCCACAGCAGCGTGTTCAGTTACTGAGTGTGGGTTGCAATGGCCTCCCTCCTGGCCTGCAAGACTTCTGCATGGCCTGCCCCTCACACCATCAGCCCGAGGGCTCCGTCTTATCCCTGACACCCTGACACTCTCTGTCTACACCTCCATAGATATGGTCCCACTGCAGGGCCGGACACTCTTTCCTGTGTCCT
This sequence comes from Cheirogaleus medius, assembly GCA_008086735.1. Taxonomy (NCBI): domain Eukaryota; kingdom Metazoa; phylum Chordata; class Mammalia; order Primates; family Cheirogaleidae; genus Cheirogaleus; species Cheirogaleus medius. Next base: position 3,179,446 of record VBSM01000104.1, on the reverse strand, counting down.
CCCGATGACTCCCTCCCTGTTCTCTGCTCAGAGCTACACCTTATCAGAGAGGCCCTCCTTGGCCACCCACCTGAAAGGGCCCACTCCTGCCCATCATTCTGCATCCTGACTGTGTTTTCTGTTCTTCAGAGCACCGCCATTATAGGGCTGTGTATGACTGTCCCCTCCCTCGCAGGCAAGTCCTGGGAGAGGGGGGCCTTTCCCTGCGGGCAGCCTGCTTATCCTGATGGCAGCGACGGGCTACGGCTGCACGCTCTGGCTGGGGCAGTGCAGGTCTCTGTCTTACTGACTGAGGGCGCATCCATGTGCATTTAAAAAATACCAACTGAGCATTCAGATTATAGGATGAACGTCATTTCATGTAAAAATTCTAGTCTGAATCTGATTAATCTGCACAACAATGTCTGAGGAGCATCTCACCTGTGTCTGGTGATGGGACAAGGGAGAATCTGCAAGTGAAGTTTCCCATGGGCCAGGGGCTGCTCTAGCACGTGAACAACAGGACAATCAAGACCCTGATGTTGTCTGCCCGAAAGTTCGTCCATGGGGATTTAGGCCTGGGAAAAATTTCAAAGTAACATTTGCTGACGGTTGGCTATGCATCTACACATGTAAACAGTTACCAGCATGGACTTCTGGTGATCCCACCTGGTTAACTTCATTATCAAATAAAATATGCATCCAAGTAACTGAGTTTAGGGGTATGTTTACCAAAATGATAATTTTGGTGTTAGAACAGTCTCTTAAGCCTTGCTTTCTGACAAAAGAGTGAAGCCAACCATCAATAGAGTCACTCCTAGTACATAAAAATAAAACTGTATAATGAACATGAAGAATAATTCTTAAAGCACTGGGAAAACTTAAATATGAACAGGATATTAGATGACATTCCAGAGTTTTTGTTTATTTTCTTTAGTGTAATAATGATATTTTGTATTGTAAATGTCCTTGTTTTTAGGCTTTGCATGCTAAAGTACTTAGGAGTGAAGTGCTATGATGTTAAAAACTGTCTTTTACCTGGCTCTGCAATCAATCAATCAATAAATCAATCAATCAATAAATAGGTAGATATATGAAGTAAATGTAGCAAAATGCTAATAATTGTTGCATTTAAGAGAAGGGATTTAGGCCTTTATTGTATTATTCTATTCTTTCAACTTTTCTGAATATTTGAAAATTTTCACAAGAAAAAGTTGGGGAGGGAGAAAAATGTTTATATTTTACTCCTTTTAGTATCCAGATAATCTAAACATGGTTTCACATCAATAAGCTATAAATTAAAAGGAAGAGAGGAGAAAAAGACCTATCATCTGCCATGAGAAACTATTTCTGCTGATATTCTCATGGCAATATTAAGGCTCACATTCTATATAAGCATTAACGGCCACAGGTTTTTATCAAGCACATTAAAATTAATCCCAAACTGGTTATTATTCATTGAGTCAAGGTTCAAGGAAAAAAAAATCAACCAACCCTGGGTGTCTGTAATACACGTTCATGGACTGTTCACAGTGTGTATAATATAATTTCAGAGAGTTATCCACAAGAAGATGAAGACTGCGGGAGCAACCACATTTAACCTCCTTATTTCTGAGAAACCTAGGCTCATTGCACACTCTCCTCACCAAAGGACACAAGACCTGCCAGAAAATTAAATCCAGAATATTGCCTTTTATGCCTAAACCCCTAAGTTAGATATTCAACTAAACTTTAACAGAACCATTTAACCTTCTAGCTCAAAGGGACTTTAGTCATCATTTAACTGTAGTGAATGTTGCTTGTAAAATCACTAATGCTCTGCAGGGTAGAGAGATTGTCCTGAATGTGTTTGCATTAATAATGTAACATAACACAGAAATTTTCTAGATTGTGCCCCAGTAAACACTTTATTCTATGAGTGAATGAAAAGAGGGTAGAGGTCCTTCAGGCTGTTCCAGGAGTTGCAGAGGGAGACGTGGGCCAACGTTCACTCCATCTGCTGTCTGTTCCTATCTGCATGCCCAGTCTAAGCACATGGTCAACCACTTAGGACTAGGCGAGCAAGAGCCCTTGGTTCAGTGGACTAGGCTGGATTCCATTGCTCCTCACCTCCTGAAAACATGCAGGTGGACTACATTTCAATACATGTATTAGCATGGACAAGAATTTGTAATGGGTAGGATATTTCACCTCTTAACCTCAGCTATATAAACGGGCTTGGATTTGTCCCCAACAGCATTGCTGAGTAGGAAGGACCTACTCTGCTTTTGGGGCAATTATAAATGGTTTGGGCTGTCAGGGAAAGTAATACAAGGCCATGGGGGGGCGCTCATGAAGGGGTTTGGGTAAAGTGAGGCATACTATCCACAGGCAGGTGTTCATGGAGGGTCCTGGCCTAATGAGGACAGACAGGAAGAACAGGTTCTCAATCTGCAGGCCTGGCGTGGCTTCCATACAGCAGCAGGTGTTGGCTGCCCGTCAGTCCTCTCCATGCCCAAGTCCCTTCCCACCCACTGCCAAGGGCACCCCTGCCACCATGTTCCCTGCCACCCTTCCCCCACCACCAGGTGACTTTAGGCTTTTCTTCTCCTCTCTTTCCAGGGCATACCTCTTGCTTCCTGACCCTCCTGTGGCCTTCCTTTTAGGATCTCAGGAGCATCATTCTGGCACGGGAAGCCCTGGTTTATTTCTCTCTGGGTGACTGACACATTTCTAATTCTTCATGAGGGCTAGTCTCAGGGAGTGGGGGGAAATTTATCGAAGGTAGTATTGAGGATATCTTACCGCAAGCCAAGAGAACTTTAGGGTCTCAGGTGACCCTCCTTTCTAAAGCAGATAGTCACATCCTGATTTCCTTTTTGGTTTTTGTATTATATTCGTATTTTCATACCCAGGTTTACTCAGTGCAGGTATGGCCACATCAGTGAAAGCCTCTCATTTTCCCATCTCTCCAGTTGGCCTGAATACTTATTCCCAAGTACAGTCCAAATTACTTACGCTAGCTGTCTGCGCCTCCCAAGTATTTCAGCCAATCGTCAAATTTCTGCTGTACGTTATCTCGTGACTGTGTATACTTCACCCATGGGGCTTAAATTCTGCTGAGGCGAAAAAGGTGTGGTGAACTGAAACCAGAAAAAATCTTGGGCAATGAAACAAACACCAGTGTCTTGATTCAAGGAGTGACTTTTATAGAATTAAGTGCCTTTGTACCAGTTGTTATGATGAATTGTCCTGACACTTATCCAGACAGGAAGGTAATTGAAGTTTCTTTTCCCAGGGGCTTTCTAATGCAAACATTGAAAACAACCTGGCCTCGGGTAGCCCAGAGCAGAAGTCACAAGGGCAAGATTGAAAAAAATAAGTAAATAAATTTTTAAGGAGAAAGCATTGCTTTCCAAAAACATCCAATTCAGGCCAATGACTGAAAAAGAACTAAGAATAACTGGAACATTTGTTTCTTCCCTCTTTAAAATTTTTTTTAAATGCTTATAATGCTTATATTAGACCTCTGAACGAGGAGTGTGTGTGTGTGTATGTAGAAAGTTTATGCTTGACGGTCTTTCTTGTTACCACTACCCCACCCCCTCAAACTATATAATCTAGAAAACCAGTGCTAGTTCTGATGACTGACTTTGGGCTAAACCATAGCTGTAGTTTAGAAGCTAAGCAATTGCAGACTATTCTGCAGGTTTTGCTTTTTGTTAATAACCTATTTTAAAGGTCAGCAGACTGGCATTTCTTTTGATTCTGATTATACTCCTTTTAAAACTCCACTCCATGTTCAGCGTCAGCAAACCCTAGTCTAACAGTAAGTAAGATTGTTTCCTTGGTTTGCCCTTGTGCTGCGTTTAAGAGACAGACTCAACCCCAAAGTAGCTGCCTTGACAAAACCCACATGGCCCTGTCTCAGACGACATTGTCAGGTGGCTTTGCGTAAAGGCAGTCCCTCTGAGACAGCTGGCCCACCCAGCAGCCATGTGGGCATGCTTGGGGCAGGCAGCCAGGGCTCGAATGATGGCCACGTCCTTCACATCCGTGACCACACCCTCATGTAGTTGGAGCACTGTCTAGTCTCCAGAGGCCTTTATGTAATTTTATATTCAATGATAATAAGTCTTGGTGATTAATTCTGCTGCTTTTGGCCCCTTTTGGAGAAAAAGGCTTTGAAATGTAGTACATATATTTCAAATTGAGAGAAGAAGGAATTGAAGAGAGTGTTTTCAAATGAATTAATTCCAATGATTTTGAGTTACACGTTAGAAGAAATGTAATTCCTGCTAGAATGCAACTACATGCGCACTGCTCAATTATTTATAGTAATTATTTCATTCCAAAGCTGATTTGAAGTGGCTTCCAAAAAAGTGAATGGAATTACTGGCCAAGGATGTTGGGCAGAACTGGACATATCCGATGGGTTGTGTTTCTCCATTTCTGTGGCTGTTCCTTTTTCTTCATGAGGTCTAAGAAATGAGGAAGGGTGACTGGCCAGGGGAACATAACATCGAGCCTGGGAATTTCCTGGTTCAAATCAGAGACTTACACAAAATCAGACAGGGCGGAGCATATTATTCAGGCCATTTTTCAAGTGATTTAATTGTTTCATATAAATATCAAATTAAAAGCATTTTAATAAGGTGAGGAAAATACTTCCACGTATCCCAAATTAATTCAAGTCAGATCCTTGTCTTCCGGAAGCCTTTCCAGCCCTTCTTCCTCCCAGTTTATTCCTCAGTCACCAGGTTCCTCTTTAAGGGCTTCCAGCTTTGAGGAGCAGTCCTTATTTCCAAACAGAAGGCATTTCCGCAGCCCTCATGTCAAAGGGAGCATAACACACAGCTCTCTTGGTTGGAGCGGGGTGGAGGAGGGACATGAAGGTGCAGGGCGCGGTGCTATTGTCCCCTCTTGATCCAGAGCCTGGTGGTCTCCCAGGCTTTTCCGGGGAACAACAGCATGGCCAAAAAACAACACTTCAGAAAATTCCTGTGACAAGGTGCTCTGAGCCAGCACACTTCCTAAGGAAATGAAACTCCTAAATGCCTCTGCGACTCTTATCGGTCATCTTGACAGAAGTTGTCTTTTTATTTTCTTTCTCAGTTTCCTGATTATAAATCTAGATGTGAAGCCTATAACTATTTACTTAAGCAGATATTTTCTTTTGCATGTGTAAATTTTTTATTTTTCAATTTAATTCTTTAAAAAATATGTTCATCCAACACCATCTTTCTCTCCCTGTAAAAGTCCCTCTTTGCTCACTTTTTTCCCATCCTTTCACCACTCATTCATTCATTCCTTCCTTCATTCACAGATTTTTATTACCAGGTAGCAAATCAGGTGAAAGCACTAATATGAGTGGAGAATTCTTCTGTGCCCTTTGGCTGCTTCTTAATGAAAGATAAACAATCACTCTCTACCTAGAGAAGTGACTAGGTGGTCAGGGGTTTTGCTTATTTTTTCAAAATTTAGGTTTGTTAGCCTAAGAGATCATGAACTACTAGGCTCCTGAGGACTGCAGGAAAGGGAAGATGATATTCTAGAGGCTGATCATTCGATACCTCTGATAAGTTCATATATCAATTTTTAATTCCACTATGGTTTTGTTTTCAAAGCAGAAGAAATTTGTAGCATACTGTAAGCAACAGCTACTACATCCCTGACTGTAATCGACATGAACCTCTTTGAATGTTGCTTAACATTTAGTATGTGGTCATGCTATCTGTACCTTCTTTGGAATGCCATTTGGACAATAAAGTTTGGGGTTTTCTTCTACATATCCAGACATCAGACCATTTATTACTACCTTGATTTTCTCACCCATTTTAAGAGATATTTTCTTTGTGGCAATGAGCCCCCTTACAGATTGAGTTCACAATTTGAGAACCACTGGTTTTAGACCTTTTTAATAAATTTAGAATGGCAGGTTGGATTGTCATAGCAGATATCTCATGTTGTCTTTATAAAATTCACTTACACATTTCTGGATTTTATTCAGTCTATAGACTAGGGAAGAAATCATCAACAAGAGACCTATGGGTATGCAACTCTGTGAACAGGAATTCTCCCAACTTCCAATTTCATTTTTCTGATAAAAAGAATTATCACCATGCAACATACTTCTGCTATAAGAATTTCTGCCATGATATGCTAATAATTTTTTGCAGTAAAGAGTATTGTGTCTACAAGGCAAGCAGAGATACAGAAACACTCCCAAGTCTAACACTAGGTGGAGAGTGACCATGCCTAACCACAAGGGATAAAGATGAAAATAACAATTTCATTCTTCTCTTTCCTTTTGACTTTGTTGCTGCAGCTCCGATGTTTGCATCATGAGCAGTCGGGCAGGGCTCACTGGCATGTACCTTCCCAGATCTAGCCCTGCATATTGGGCAGAGCCAGCCAAGAGGCATCCTCCCAGCTAGGCAATTTGGAACCAGCCACATCTTTTCTTTAAGGAAAAGGGAGGTCTCCACGATTACTTTCTTTCTATTTTTCATCATTCCCCTGCCTAATACATGCACACTGTATTTGCAATCTATTTGGGCCACCCTGGGAGCCCATCTCTGGCACCCTAAGGGTACAGTAGGGTATTTGAATGTGTATTTTATCCTGTGCAGTGTCTGATAGTTGAGCCTCTAATCTCATTTCCAGCCTGTTTGCATCCAGTGAGTCTTCAGAATTGTACCTCCAATTTGTAAGCCTAGCTAACAATTACATTTCATTGCTAAAAGATGTTAAATAATAGAATGCTTTTGGTCAGAATTAAATCAAAGATCTCGGCATACACTCCCCCAACTCCCAACCTGGCTTCTGTGCTTACTCAGTAGAGGTTGGCGTTATAAAACTCCCTATCTCTAGAACACTCATCTTCACTCAGAAAACCACATAGAAACTACATTCAAAACAGCATTGTTGGCCGGGTGCGGTGGCTCATGCCTATAATCCTAGCACTCTGGGAGGCCAAGGCAGGAGGATCGCTCAAGGTCAGGAGTTCGAAACCAGCCTGAGCAAGAGCGAGACCCTGTCTCTACTAAAAATAGAAAGAAATTAATTGGCCAACTAAAAATATATAGAAAAATTAGCCAGGCATGGTGGCGCGTGCCTGTAGTCCCAGCTACTTGGGAGACTGAGACAGGAGGATCGCTTGAGCCCAGGAGTTTGAGGTTGCTGTGAGCTAGGCTCCCACCACGGCACTCTAGTCCTGGTAACAATGTGAGACTCTGTCTCAAAAAAAAACAAAAAACAAAAAAACCCAGCATTGTTTAACCCAGTTCATCAACTAGTCACCTCAAAGAATCATAATTTCCACACTTGGAAAGTGTATTTAATTATGGACACACGAGCCAAGTGAAATGGCACAGAATCCCAGATTGGTGAGATTTATGAATAAACTGTCCATCTCTAAAAGAATAGGACAACACACAAGTTACAGATCAAAATACACAATAATTTCACGGAGACAAGTCAAAGGCAGAGTCAAAATCACTCTTCTGAGCCACTCTCAACCTCTTTTTGGATTCTCTACTGATGTTTAACTGGTTTGGGTTTAAATGCGGGCCTGGATGATTTCATAGAATCCTAACCACAATCCTAGGAGGTTGATTTTTTAAACCCTAGTTATACAGATGAGAAGCCTGAGGCTACATAGGAAGAGACAAACCTGAGATAAGTAACTCAGTAACTGGGGCTGCCACACTGCAGTAATGTGCAACTTTAATCCTCTCCCGATCCTCGATCCAGCCTTTCCGAGTCTTCCTACCATTACCCCGGTTTTTCAGCCTCTTCCAGGGCAGGACCATGCTCAGATCTGGCCTCCCTCTGTCCAGCCCTTTCCTTCTCCAGCCGGAAAACCTGTTTTTCTGACTTGTTTTTGCCTTGAGACCTGCTTTCTGACAAGATGGGTGTTTCCCACAGCAGGTTCATCATCAAAATCATCTGGGTGCTTATTAAAAATAGAGATGCCTGGTATCCTTCTTGGAGGCTCTGTTTTGTGGATATGGGTGGGAACCAGAAGTCTCTTTGTTTAACAAGCTTACTGTGTGGTTCTGATAACTAAGCAAGTTAAGGGAAAGATACTATTTCCCAAAAGTTTTTGACCTGTGCACCCGTTTCGTGTAATGTGTGATCTGAAAAATCTCCTTTAACATGAAAAAGTTTATTATTTTTACATGCTGTTGACTAAACATTATTCTAATTTTAGTAACTTATTTTAAATCAATATATCAAAGGACGTCTTACAAAGTGTTTCTACGATAATATTAACATTAATGATCATAATTGGGTTGATGCATTTTCACTTTTTCTCATTTAATGAGTAGCTTGTGCTATTTATTATAACATATTTTAATTTTATCTGAGTGTCAACCTAAATAACAAAGATCCTCCAAAAGTAATGAGTTTATTCAAGAATGAGCATTGCAATGTGGAATACACGTGCAGGATTCATACACGTGGAATACACGTAATACTTATTCAGGGAGGCAAAGGAACACAAATTTTTTAAAGGTAAAATGAGGGAAGTTACATAAATTTTTCTGAAATAAATAATTATTCTTGTCTACCAGGATCAATAACAAGGGTGGCATCAGTCCAAAGTTGGACAAGCAGTTTCCCGGCAGATGTCCTTATAGAAGTATTTTTTGGTTGTGGTGGTGTTTGTGCAAGGTTGTGGTTTTGGCAGAGTCCTTTGTAATATTTCTTGTTCTCAGGCAATTGTGCATGAGAACTCTCCCTTTATGGCCTTCCTTGGCTCTATTTTGTTAGGCTTAACACAAGTGACTCCATGTTGATTCTGAAAACTTCCTTTTATACGAGGAAGCATAGTTAATTGACAAACCAACCTTAAAATGCCTTGTTATATTGTGTTTAGTTTGGGCAAACAGCAAATATTAAAATTCTACTTGAAATGAATCATGTTTAAGGCATCAAAATGGACCATGGACTCAATTTTTTAAATTTTTACATTTTGTTTGAAAATAATAAGAAAGAGAATGTTTCTTTTGTAAAATTTTATTTTCAATAAACAGAAAAGCAATTGGATAAAATAGTCATGTGTGTTTTCTCTTTTAGGTAAGGTTTTGAGATACTAGAGACTTTGGTGTCCTTTAAGAATTTCAACTCAATGAATGTAACTGGTGAAATCTTTGAGGCTTATTTGAAGAATAATTATGTTATTTTCTTCTTAAACTTGACTTAAATGTCAGTATTCCAAATGTCATGTTTACTTAACCAGTGGCCTATTCTGGGTGTGTATGAAACTACATAAAACTAAGGTTAAGAATAATGTAAGTCTGGTGCCATGGTGCGCCAGCAACTCTGGAGGCTGAAGCATGAGGATCACTTGAGCTCAAGAGGTTGAATCCAGCCTGGGCAATGTAGCAAGACCTCATCTTAGGGGAAAACCAAAAAACAAAATCCCAAACACACACACACACATACACACATAAACAGAAGAATGCAAAATTTTGTGGCTTTCAGAAGCACCCGGCTAGCTGTCCCCAGTAAACTGGATGGTGAAATCTGAGCCACTGAGGACCACATGGTCTCACTCCTGAACACTCAGAAGCCACAAGCTCTAAGGGGACACTCTTGCAATCATTATTAGAAGCAGGTGCCATTAGCACCTTGGTTATAGGAACTCTCTTAGAACAATCTCGTGAATGCTGGTGGGGAACCAAAAAGAGAGAGACCGTTCCGTGGCTCCTGGTGTGTCAGCGAGGCTTCTCAACCCTCATCACCCACTAGAATTGTTAACTGAAAAATGATGAGGTTCTTACATTTGGAAAGGAGACCTTTGTTTCTCATAAAGAGGTGCAGCCTGCAAGTGGCCATTCCAACTGCCTGGAAAGCAGAGGCCCAGCCAGAAGCCAGAACACCTGCTTCAAGGCAGGGACTATGGGAACAGGAATTTCTGCTGAGTGGGATGGCCAAATACAGATATTTAACAAGCTACCGGAGGAACCACGAATATTTTAAAAAGGAGAAACATGCAGCTGTGCAATCGGACTTTATGCCCTGTTATGGGTCCGTTTTCAAAAGGCGAGGTATCTCCAAAGAACACCGAAAATAGAAAACAATTAGAAAAAAAGAAAAGAAGAAGAAAGTGAAGTAGAGGACATAAAAACCCTCTCTGTGCATGCTGCGTAGCCTGGTTAAAACCACTCCATGGTTGGTGGTCTCTCTCAGGAGAGAGTGCTGGTCTGGATCATGAGACTGGTTTCTGTTTAGCCCTTAGGAAAAAGCTCGGTGGCTGTTAGCAAGGGAGGGGGTGTGATGAGCTGTGTCTGACCTCCCATTCCATTGTGGCTGGGAACTCAGTTTTCAGGTTTCTCTAGGGTTCCCTTGCTGGAGAGAGGAGTCTTTTCAGTCAGCTGGGGGCTTAGGATTTCATTTTAGTTCACAGAATCATCTGAATAGCTTTTAAAAGACCAATGTGCAGGCCCTACCCCTGACCACAGGACCAGAGATTTTGGTGGCAGCTGGAGCTGCCCAGATGATTCAAACATGCAGCCAGCGCTGAGAACCACAGCCACAGCCAAAGGGATCCCTTCAGATATGATGGCAAGTTTAGTAGGGGGAGGTATTTTGTGGGCAATTAGGCCTTCCTGGGTCCTTAAATCTCATCACGGGATCCTGGCCATCTCCCCAAGACCTCCCCCTGCCTCATGTCTTTGAAGAGTGCACAGTGGTGTGGATTATTAGCTCAAGTAGTCCACATATACTCAAGAAACATTTTGGAAGCTTACCTGCAAGTTACTTGTAGGAACAATTTGCAAATGAAGGCTTATGGTGGCTGGGACCCGAATCCCTGAGCATCACCATACCACGCTGACCCCTCTCATGCCCCCAGTACAGAAAAGCTCTGAGATCCTGGTTCAACATAGGAGATTATAGGGGATCCAAGCCCTGCCTGTGCTCTGTGCTGACCACTGAACAGGTGCAGATGAAGATGTGACCCCTGCCCCCAAGGAATCTTCACCCAGTCACAGGTAGGTAATCAGGGATCGCAGCTGCTGTGCTATGAGCTGTAACAGAGGTGCCTGCAGTGGGCTAGTGGGTCTAGGGCATTGTCCAAATGCTACAGGAGCCTCACCCCTGCTCCACTCCAAAGTTACAAGGGCAGAGAGTCCACATTTGAACAATTTCCCTTTCTTCATATATACAGACATGTTATGTTTCATATGCATGTATATATATGTGTATTTGTGTGCGTATAGGTCGTCTACAGAACAGATAAACACAACCACAAAATATTCCATTGAAAACTTCTTTTCACTGCAAGAAAAAAGTTTGTTTCAAATAGTGCCAAATGTGTCATGTTTGGAGCAGGGACTGAGGGAGAAAAGGTTAGAGAAGTGGGCTGGAGGAACTGGGGGAGCTCTGCATGTCGGGCTGGTGGCTGTTTAGGTGTGTTACTCTCATATAAAGAGAAGCTGACAGGAGCTTGTATGTGTGTGTATTGTGTGTGCGTGTTAGGTGTGTTGTGTGTGTTGGGTGTGTCGTGTGCGTAGAGGGTGTGTGCACCCACACTTGTGTTGGGTGTAGGCGTGGCAGGAGCAGGCCCGTCCTGGTGTACACGTGGTGTGGGGGAGGTGCTGGTGGGGACAAGGTCGGCTGGGTCAGGAGAGGAGGCAGAGGAGCTGTTGGGGCTGTGGACTCAGGAAGCGCGAGTGAAAACAGCGGAGGGACCCACACAGGCACACAGAAAGGGACTGATGCCACGATCTGGCACGGACTAGACGTGGGGACCTGGGGAAGTTTCAAAGCAGCTATGAGATTTGTTCCTCATGGTGATGACACCTCCGTCCCAGGCAGGGAGCATGGCAGGGAATGGGGGAGACGCGAGTGAGCTTGTTTGCTTTGTTTTTTGCTAGGTTGAGTTTGAGGTGCTGAATTTTTTTGCTTAAGGAAACTTGAAACTCAAGACTTTATTTAATTCTGTTTATTTAAAATATCAAAGAAACATTAGTGAAAATATTGTCTACGAGAGAGGAATGGGAGGAAGAAATGTTTCAGCAGGGCGGGAAGGGGCGACAACATGGAGTGGCCTCCCACTGTGGGTGTCTGGAGAGGGTCGTGCAGACCCCGGGGAAGCGCCCTGAGCCCGGGTCTTGCCTTGCTGGTGACGGGCTGCCAGGCACTAAGGCAGCAGGCAGTTGACACTTCTTTTCACGGGCCTGCAGGGTGGTGGCTGCGAGGGGCAGTGGGTGCCCGGGGGTCCTCTAATGCAATTCTGCTTCTCGCCGTGCGCTGCCCTCCACAGCATGGGAGCCAGAGACAGCCTTTGTGTCTGTCTTTTCTCCCCCAGATAAGCAGGCCCTTCGTGGCGACTGCCGGCCAGCAGGAAGAAATGGTTTCCGACCCCACAGCAGCCTCCCCACTACTGAAAACTGGTCGAGAAAGCCACTCTTTTGTTGTTGTTTCCTTTTTCCCACAACTAAAGTGTAATTTTCCTGCAGTGGCATGAAGTCCTTTCCAGGAAAGCGAAGCGAGATGAAATCAGCAAGGCCGAGTGGCCGTGTGTCGGCTGACCGCTGAGAGTCCACGCGCGTCCAACGCCAGCCGGCTCCCGCTCTGCCAGTAGAGCAGGATGTGTTTGCGTTAGCTCGGTGCCGCTAGGAGGAAAATAACTTCAGCTTTTATTTCTTTACTCATGATTGAAATCCTTGTCCATTTTTGAAACCACATTCACATTAATTTATTACTTTTATACAACATCAGGGCATAAAATTACCTGCCATAAAATGGTGTGTTTGTGTGTGTTGTGTACTTTATTCTTCATTCAGCCAAGGGTACTTCATCCCTCAAGCTTCCCTCAGGTGCGGACGCCAGCTGTCCTATCCTGGCAGACCTGCTGAGGTCTATGATTCGGACAACATAAGGCTCCGAAAGGCATCCTGCCGTGGACTGCGGCATTGATCACTAAACTATGATGTTCTCACTCTCTTCCTAGCACTAGGACTTGGACCACTGGTTCCTGGCCCCCCAGCCTCTGCCATTTAAAAATTAGCATGAAAGACAATATCACAGTATCTGGCAAATCGCACTGACTCACATCCTAATTAATCCTGTAAACGACTTTACTGTGCTCTGCTTCAAATCCTGCATGTCCAAACCAGCCTGAAGTTACTCAGGGTGTCTGCATTTGAAGGTAAGCAGAGACTCTCTCTTTCTTGGAACACAAAGTAGCCATCCTTTCTGCCTTGCTGAGAAAAAAATACCCAAACTCTAGCATTACCTGGAAAACGCTGCATGTGACCTGTCCTGCTTCTCTGCCCAGCTGCTCGGTTGGGACAACAGTTTGCCCTCTGGCCTGCCTCCAGACCACACCTGTCAGAGCCGACCAGGGGGAGGTGGCTGTGTAGAAAGCTTTCCTGAGCTACTCCTTCCCGGTTGTCACAGAGCCAAGAACACTTCTGTGCCCAGGAGGCTGCTGCCCACCACTTTCTGCTCATTGCCAAGGCCACCTCCCCCTTGCCGCGGGGCGCAGGGCTGAGCGTCGTGTAAGGGCCGAGAGGCAGTGGCCAGTGTGCTCTCGCCCGGCTCTCTTCTTCTGTCTGTTCCTACCTGAAGTTACAGCACTAATGGAACTTGTACCACGAAATATTCAGCAACTCACCAGCGCAGGCACCGAAGGGTCACATTGGCCATTTGCTGTGATGTGGGAGCACAGGGCCCCGTGCCAGGGCCGTGGAGAGATCTAGGGGTGCTGGGCAGGGCCGGGTGTCCAGGGCACAGAAGGGGACCGTAGAATGGGGCCCATAACTAACTGCCACCCGGCCCGAAAGCCTGACGATGTTTTAAGTGTCTCCATGACCTTACTGGGAAGAACATGGGAAATTTTAGCAGCCCTGACTCTTTCCAGGCCTCTGTTCTCCTCCCTCTTTAACCCCTTTCCATTCAAAAGATATTTGACAAGCAAATGAAATGATCTGGGAGCTCTGCAAAGAAGGAGACGATCGAAGACAAGTGAGCACGTCCTTACCTATGCGCACCGGTGGGGGAGAAAGACACTCCCTCCCTGATGCAGCAGGGCGGGCTGAGCGCAGACCACACGTGGTCCTCAGGCCACTGCCACTCTGGAAGCGAAGGCTGTGCGTGGGGACTGGACCTCACAGGTCGGTTCAGCTGAAGCCAGGGAAGGGGGAGCCGGCCAGGAGGGGTTTCCTGAGTGCAGAGCTGGGGCAGCCTTGGAGCACGGGTGGGCCCAGCAGGCCACAAATGCAGGGAAGAGCATTCCCGCGGAGCTTCCCCAGGGCGGGGGCAGTGAAGGGCACACTGACTGATGGCTCATAGACTGGGTCACCTGGAGTGTGAGGCCTGCGGGGTGGGGGAAAATGAGACTGAGGACATAGGCAGCGGGCAACTCAGGAAGGGTTTTGTAGCACAATCAGAGACTTTTTCACCCTGATTTTTTTACTGTGATAATACAAATACACATAACATAGATTAACCCCCTTACCATGTTGAAGTGGACAGGTCAGCGGCATGAGGACGTGCACACTGTTGTGCAGCCGTCCCCACCCATCTCCAGGACTCTAGTCTCGCAAAACTGAAACTCTGTCCCCATTAAACACCCACTCCCCTTCTCTCCTCACCCCCGGTCCCGAGAACCACCGCTCTACTTTCTGTCTCTGTGAATTCAACTCCTCTAGGAAGCTCAGATAAGTGGAAGTATTTAGTATTTGTCCTTCTGTGACTGGCTTATTTCACTGAGCATAATGTTTCCAAGGTTCATCCATGTGTAGCATTGTCAGAATTTCCTTCGTTTTTAAGGCTGCGTTGTATGGCTAGACCACATTTTGTTCATCCACTCATCCATTGACGGACACTTGGGTTGGTTCCACCTTTTGGCTTTTGTGACTAATGCTGCTATGAACTTGAGTGTACAAGTATCTCGTTAGGTCCTTTCTTTCAATTCTTGTGAGTGTATACCCACAAGTGGAATCGCTGGATCATATGGTGATTCTATGCTTATTTTTCGAGGAACCGCCACACTGCACACCACAGTGGCTGCACCATTGTGCATTCCCACCAGCACTGCACAAGGTTCCATTTTCTCCACGTTCTCGAGATCACGCGTTACTTTCTGTTTTGTTGATAGGAGCTATCCTAATGGGTGTGTCTGTAACTTATACTCAATACAACAATAATTGTTGAATCTGAAGTGTTTTTCATGCTAGTCTTTTGATTTTCTTGTGTATTTGTAAATTAATAGAATGGGAGTGCAGTTAAAAAGTCTGTGTGCTCAGCTCCAACAACTATTATTGTATCATGTATAACTTACAGACACCGTGACCCGTCACCACTGCACACTTCAGAACGCGCCGCTCTGGAGAATTTGAACTTGCTCATTACGGAGGAGCCGTCAAATGTCCTCGACGACTGAAGGCGGTGGGCACGTGAGGAAAGAAGATGACAAACAGCGCTGGCAATGGGAGAGCGGCTCAGAGGCCACCGAGACAGCCAAGCAGCGTGAGGAGCACTGCTGAGGTCGGTGCCCAGAAGCAGACCCTGGACAAGGATCCGTGTGCAAGAGCTGTACTGAGGAGGTGGTCTCAGGGACAGCTTCGAGGGAGTGGGGAGAGGCTGGGCAAGGAGGAGGCGTCTCGAGCCTTCGCCCTCAGGCAGAAGTCCCGCAGGAGGCAGCATGGGCCTGGCCCTGGGAGGAGCCAGGAGCACAGGGTGTGCAGGGAGTCTCAGCTCAAGATGGGGAGCCGGGCTTCCATCCCCAGACACAGGTCCTGAGGGTGGGGGCCTAAACGAGGCAGGGAGTTGTGGGAGGGGCAGAGTGAGACCCTGGGGACCCAGGGACCTGCCGGTGAGAGCGAGAGAAAGGGGGAGTAGAAGCCAGGTGCAGTTTCTCGTCAGGTGGTGGGAGCCACAGGACCGTTCTCCGACGGAGATCGAAGGGAGAAGCAGAATGGGGGAAGAAATGATGGTTCTAGGTTGGTGCAAGTGGATCTCGAGGGCTCTGAGGGCACTGGGTGGAGGCCAGCCCAGGAGCGGGGCGCGGGGCTGTGGCGTGGGAGAGGCAGCAGACCCCACGTGCCGTGCAGTCAGAGCCACGTAGATGAAGAGACTTCGGTCAGGATTGCTGTGCATGCTCAGTCCTCCTGGACACACGGGGGCTGGGTCACTGGGGGCAGACGGTGTCCCCAGGGAAGGGAGGAAGCAGATCACAAGCATTTGGGGTGGGGGGATTGATCATGAGGAAGTAACTAAATGATACAGGAATAATAGCTAGCAGCTATCAAGCCCGTCCAACACACCTGCACCCGGGGTCTGGTCGCTAGGTTTTAAACTCTCTTGGATGCCTCGCCCTTGGTGGTCCCCCCACCAGCCCCTCAGCAGTGGTAAGTCCCAGTCGTCCTCTCACTGTGCCTTCATGCTGCAAAGGCACAGAGGACAAATATTTCCCTAAATTAAATCTATAAAATACTTCATAGCCCTGGTATTACCCCCCTAAGATCTAGTTAATGGGCAGGAGCGGGATTCACTGGGGGTAGGGTCTGGTCAGCTGGAGAGCTACTGGGCGCGGGTCTCAGCAGCTCGGCAGCAGAGGCAGATGTCATACAACGGCCCACGTAGCAATGACATCAGTGCGCTTGCTCCTCCCACGGGCCGTGGCAGGATGGGTCCCTATTTTATTGTTCTCACTTTTCCAGTCATGAAAGAGTTTGTTTCATTTTTTTGTGCTTGTTAACATCATCAGCCACGTAGCTGCTTACCTCTGCTGTTGCGCGGAAAGCCTTTAAGACAGGAGGGCTGTGTGTTCCTCCCACACGGGTATTTCTTTGTCCTCATTCATCAAGTTAGAGACCAATTTGATCATTTTCTAAGTCTCAATTTCAATCTTTTCTTCCTTCTAGAATACCATTCAGTGACAATTCAGAGTCCTAGACTAGCATGGTTTAGGAGAATGATCTTATTATTCAGAGTTCCAACTCAGAAGTTCTAGGCCTGGTCGTGCCACTTCCTGACTTTCCTAAATTAGAGACTGGCCTCTTTGCGCCACAGTTTCGCCAATGGCCAGTTGGAGATAGAAGTGCCTGCCTGCTTGTCTGGAGAGCTGGGAAGGCATCTAACCGAGGCCACTGCAACAGACGTGGACCCTGCTCTCAATGGAAAATCAACAGTGAGTGGCCAGGGATGGCCCGGTATGTGGGTGAAAGAATGTTGAGACTTTGAAGTGCTTTGCTTGAAAAGTTATTGTCATTTAGAATTAATAGAGTAGCCTGGGAAGTAATATAAACCCAGCCAGTCTAGGACTGTCAGAAGCTAAATTAGTCCACATCGTTAGTGCTAGTAGAAAACATTAGTGTGAGTCTGGAGAACAAACTCACGGTTCATCTGATGGAAGCTTCTGGAATTGTAGACAAAGTGCTCATGGCTGGACATGGTTATAAGAATGACCTTGCAAGACACAAATCTGTGTAGTCAAAGTTTTCCCAAACTGTGTTCCCTACTCTTTTTGGAGTCATTCATTGAGTATGGTGCACACAGACAGACAAAGATTCTGAGCTCAGATGTGTTTGGAAAAGGCTGCACACTGCATGTCCTTTGGCAATTCCTCATGTATGTTAGCAGTTAAAGACACTGGAAACTGAAAAGTTTGGCATCGAATAAATCTGTTTGATTTTGTTGAATTATTTTTAATTTAAATTTGTGCATACAAGACGTTTTGGGGTCCCATTTATAATACCTGGTTGACAAGAGTTCTGCAAAGCACCAGTTTGGGAAAAGCTGAATGGTAAATGTTATAGCAAATACCCTGGGTGATTACAAGAGGTGAAAGATTGTAGATGTGTTGCCTCAAATCTATTTCTAGTAGTAGAAAACATAAACAACCCAAAGCACATGGTCTATAGACTGTGGGTCAATAAATCAAAACACAAACATGTGTGATCATTGTGTTATTATTTATGATTTATGCAGGGATGTCAATGTGCTAATCCATCAAGCATTCCATTTGAACTTTCTTATTAACTCACCTGAATATTTCTTTTTTAAAAATAATTAATTAATTTTTTTTTTTTTAGAGACAGAGTCCTTACTCTCTCGCCCAGGCTGGAGTCAGTGGCGCAATCATAGCTCACTGCAGCCTCGAACCCCTGGGCTCATGTGATCCTCCTGTCTCAGCCTCCCAAGTAGTTAGGACTACGGGAACATGCTTACCTAATTTTTTAAAATGGTCTTGTAGAGATGGGGTCTTGCTATGCTGCCTGGGCTGGTCTTAAATGTCTCACTTCAAGTGATCCTTCCACCTCAGTCTCCCAAAGTGTTGGGATTACAGGCTTGAGCCACTGTGCCCAGCCACCCCTCCTGAATATTTCTTATTTAAATCTAGTATTCTATTTTAGAGCTAGATGTGAATCTCAACCCTGATACTTCTACAAATATGGGTGAATTACGTGACCTCCCTAAACCTTCACTTCCCTCATTTAATGTGAACAAAGATAAAAGCTAACTTAGAGGACTGTTGTGAGCTAAGGGAAACCACCTGTGAAACCAGCTCGCCCCGTGCTTGGCGCATAGTAGGCCTTTGTGGATGGTTGCTCTCGCCCACCTTCCAAACTGTTGCTGAAAACACCGGTGATAGCTTTATGTAAAGTCCGCAGCATTTTGAAATGAGGCCATTACTAATTGCCC
Source organism: Cheirogaleus medius (assembly GCA_008086735.1). Classification (NCBI taxonomy): domain Eukaryota; kingdom Metazoa; phylum Chordata; class Mammalia; order Primates; family Cheirogaleidae; genus Cheirogaleus; species Cheirogaleus medius. The sequence continues at coordinate 3,160,822 of VBSM01000104.1, read as the reverse complement.
CAAGGCTGTTGTAAGATTGAGTAGGAAATTTCATTTTATGCTTCTTCAACTTGTACAGTCAAAAAAGAAAAACCTAAAATAGATTTCTTGACTTCTGGTGCCACTTCCTTCTCAGCCCAGGGCAGGAGACTGCGGTGTGAGGGCGAGCCCAGCACGGAAGCTGAGGCAGCACAGTTGTCATTGTGGCCCTGGGCCTCCCTGGAGCTCTGGAGAGCACCTCCTCTGCTGTGGCCGGCTGCGGCCAGGACTGATGTCATCCAAAAGCCTCACTTCCTTTACCTAGGTTTTCTTTTTTACGTGTGTGCTTATGTAACTCGAGGGGGAAAGTTTCTCCTGAAAACCCAGAGGGAAGTCGTGGTCTATTTTTGTCCTTGTGGTGTCTCCTTCTTATAGCATCCCCACTTTGAGAAAGTTGGGACTGTCCATCTATCCATCCATCCCCCTCCCGCCACCAGCAACATCCAACGTCACTGTTTACTGGGCACCAACTGTGGATTCGGCTATAAGTTCTTCACAGAACTTGTCTAGAAGGGATCACTTTAGCATCCTAAGCCACTCGATGGAGCACCCATTTGTAGGCTATTTGTAGGCTACCATCTGGGACACCTTCCTGAGTCACCAGCAGTCTGGCATAAGGCATAAAGAAATTGTAGTTCTTATCTTACCCAAGCCCACTTTCAAGAGAGTAAATGAATGAAGATCGTCTACCCATGAACTCTTGTTGGCTACTCAGACTTTCTGTCTCCACCCACCACGCAAAGTTCTGGGTCTGAGAGCCTCTGATGCCTCTGCTTTCAAACACAGTGCATTGTGGGCTCACACTCACCATTTATTGTCAGATACGAAGACATGGGACTCCAATGTAGCATGTTTTGTTTTACAAGGCCCAAAGCCTTCAAGGATGCCTTTGCTGCAAAACAGTAGAAATGTCCAGACTTCTGGTCAATCCCTGTGGGAAAAATCCAAGCCCAGGGCACACCGTCCTCCTGAAGCATTTCCTGATTAAGGCGTGCGAAGTGCAGGCCTTCTGGAAACAAAGAAGACAGGCACGTGGAGATGACAAAGGATGGTCAGAGCATTTAAGTGTCAGGCATTAAGGGCATAATTTGTACAAGTATCTCATTTAATTCTCCCAGGGATGTGATAAAATAGGTTGTATTTACCAAATACAGGGAAGCTCAAAGAGGGCAAGGAACTGACCAAGGTCCAAGCCAGGCACATCTAGGTCCAAACCAGCCATGCTAGGCAGGTTCTGCTTGCCAGCTTGAGCAGGGTGGCGACATCTGATAAATTAGGCAATTGAACAATCCTACCACCGTCTCCTAACTTCTCCAAAGGCGGAGGAGCCCCACCTTTCTGGAGCAGTGGTCATCTGTCTTCAGCCCTGAAGGAAGGAACAGAAAGCCATAGGTGACTCTTCACCAGCTGGGTGGCCATGGATGAACCACTCCCAATCATTAGACCTTAGCTTCCTTAGCTTACCACAGATGGGAACAATAATGACACTAAAATGAAAATAATAACCATGACGAGCACTAGCATAGAAGGGGAAAGCTTGGATCTTAGAGTGAGGCAGACATGCCTTTGAATCTAGTCTGCCATTTACAAGCGATGGGAACTTGGGGAAGTTACTTAAATTCTTCAGGCTTCAATTCCTCATCTGACAAATGGGAAAAACAATAATACCTCCCCCAGGGTACTGTGGCCAGGGTTAAACGAACGTACGTGAACACCGTCCGGTGGCTGGAAGGCTGCGTGCACTCGGTGCCAGTCAGCTGCTGCTAGCATCCGCACTGACTCGCTCGCAAGCCTGCTGTCGCTTTGGACTGGCAGCATGTACAGGAGGGTGTTTTGCAAACTGCAAGGTTTACTCTAGTGTGTCACCTGTCATCAGTGCTGGCAATGGCTGTGGCTGTAAAGAGTGCTTGCTATTAATACTGTGGTTATATGGTTGAAGCAGGGCCAAATGACGCATCTACTTCTTACCCTGGAATACACAGGTTTGAACCAAATATCCTTGGATCTCAGGAGCAGTATGTAAGACAAGAGCAAGTTCACCAGAGGGGCCTTTACAGTTGAAATAAACATTTGAAAAGAACGTTGGACCTCCCGTAGCACAGCTGATCCCCCTCCCCCAGCCAGCACTGGCACCAACCAGCAAGATCCCCAGGTCAAGCATTCAGGCCAATCATTTCCGCTGGAAGAGTATGACAAACGGACAATCCGGACATCAGGAGGAGAACAACGCCGGGAGATGATGTATGGCTGAGACATCAAAGGAGCTCCAGGCCCACACACCCACTGGAACTGCCCTGGTGTGCCCAGCTCTCCAAAAGCAGATGGAAATGCTTTGCAAGAAAATGAAGAGATTCCTGAGATAGGTTGGTCCCTCTCCAGGATGCGTGTGGCAAATTGTGGCCCACATGGTGACACTTCCTTCTCCCGCACCCAAGGCAGACATTACTCACTGGTGATGTTACTCTTTCCTGCTGAGCCCAGACAGGGCTCCAGAATCCTTCCCAACAAAGCACACCAGGCACATGCTACTGAAAGACCAAATGTGTACACAGGATGAAACCATGGTAATCCCACCTCACAACATCATTCCTGGCGATGGTGGCAATGGCTGGCCCTATTGGTTCTCTACCTAGCAGCTTTTCACCTATTCTTCCTCTCTCTTGGAAGAGTCTGCATTGTACTATGGAGACTGCAAATATCAGGTGTTCAACTTCCCAGCCTCCTCTGCAGTTGTAGTTCTGGCCAGTGGGACATAAAGGGGATGCCTCCTACATAACTTCTGGAGATAGTTTTCTCCCTGATAAAAAGAAATGTGTAGGCCAGGCACGGTGGCTCACGCCTGTAATCCTAGCACTCTGGGAGGCTGAGGCAGGAGGATGGCTTGAGGTCAGGAGTTTGAGACCAGCCTGAGTAAGAGCGAGACCTCTTCTCTACTAAAAATAGAAAAAATTAGCTGGGCGTGGTGGCATGTGCCTGTAGTCCCAGCTACTCAGGAGGCTGAGGCAGAAGGATTGCTTGAGCCCAGGAGTGTGAGGTTGCTGTGAGCTAGGCTGACACCACGGCACTCACTCTAGCCTGGGCAACAGAGTGAGTCTCTGTCTCTCAAAAAAGGAAAAAAAAAAAAAAAAGACATGTGCAGAGACAAACAGCACGTATTATACTTGGGACTTGGCGTGGGTGAGGATGTAGCATCTGGAGCTATGGCCTCATCTCGTAACCATAAAAGCCCAAGCCTAAAGACAAATTGTCAGTGCTCTGTGGATGATGGAGCAGAAAGACAGAAAGTATCTGATTTTTAATGCCATTCTTTGTCCCCAGATTTACCAAATTTGGAACCACATACTTCTGGACTACTCATTACATGAGAAAATAAGTCTTTCTTATTTAAGTGAATTTTAGTTGGATATTCTATTACTTGCAACCAAAAGCATTCTTACTGATTCAAATCCTTTTTTCTATGTCCCTTAAATGGCAGAGCACACTTCCCAGTAGAAAAGCTGAATATGCCAATGCTAACTTTCCCAGCTCCCAGTTCAGAATGGGCGTATTGCCCAGGCTCCACCAGTTGCATGCACCCATGCCACCCCTTGAATCAGAAGCTGGGAGTTGGCACAGAATCCACAAGGTGAAGGAGGCAGGAGCTGTGTCCCGTTCCCTAGGCTGCAGGGGCAGTGGCTCTGGCGGCAGCTGCATCTGGGTTCTGGTGATGTCCAGTGTCAGGAGTGCCGCTAGTGTGGCAACACCCAGCAGCAGTGACAGAGGTGACATTATTTGGAGTTGTGGGGGGGGAGTTCCTTGGTGCATACCTTTCCAGCCTGGCCGTCCATCCTTCCAGGAGAATTATTGAGTTTCTCAATTTCCTTTTAGTCAATTCCCATTTTGCTTAAAATAGCAAAATTGGTTTCTGTTGCTTACAACTAAGAATCTTGACTGATAAAATAACCCATATCCAGTGGCAACTGTGGGGGACACTATCTGAAAGAAGTCTATTGTTAGCGAACTGCTCGCTCACTCCCCATCTCTTTTGAGCATATAAACAGATACATTACCAAGTCTTAGTGTGTAAAAAATCAGAACTTTTTTCCTTTTATTCATTTGGATTTCCCTGGTGAGGGAGATATATAACTCAATGAAATTCTTAAAAAAATACTCCTCTAAAAACACACATGAAACAATATTTTCTACTTCCTGGAGGGAAACAAGAGCTTAGCTCGTCTCTCCTTTGTGGCAGCTCACAACGTCCACAGTGACCGAGTCACCAGAGTAAGAGCTTCCTTTGCAAAACACGGTGGAGAGTCAGCCAATCCAGGCGTGTCCCCACAGTCCCGTGATTCCTTCCTGCCTCCAGACGCACCAGTTTCGTTGTAAGCCCCATGTATTGTTGCCTTCTTCCCGAGACCGAGGCGCAGGGCCAGCTGAGTAGGTTTTGGTGACAGCTGTTTCTCTCCTGATGCTAGTTTGAGTTCTTTGACAGATGAGGCTGTGAGTGAAGCCTAAAATCACATGCGGAAGTGATGTGAGAGCGGGAGCAGAGAACCAAACCTGCCCTCTCCAGCTTCTCAGGCTCAACCAGATGCCCGGCACTGGCCCTGTAGCTGCTCAGTGGTTGGTAGACTAACACAGCCACCTCGGGCTCACCTGCCTCCACCCTTGACTTCCTGCTACTCTCCTCATCCCCAACTCCCTTCTTCTCCAGTTGGTCCATAGTAATAGCCACATGTAATAAGACACGCTTAGCCTTGTGATGAGCTAGATACTTTATATACATTATTTCGTTTAATCCTCCTATCTCCTCTGCAAGATAAGCATTATTACCCCCATTTTACAGATGAGAAAACTGAGATGCAGAGAGATTAAGAAACTTACACACGGTCACTTTGAGAAGTGGATATAATTAGTGATCTTCTCTTGTGCCCATGTTTTATCTCTCAGACAGACTTTGAAAGCAGGAACCAAATAATCTTGATCATTCTAACACCGGTGGTGTCGGAAATAATGCCCTCAGCTGCTCAGTTTGTGTTCTAATACATACTGGCATAGGAAGATGACCAAAAATGACTTTGCAAGGGAATTAGTCAGTGGTGAGCTGGAAAATGTGAAACAGCTGGCCCTCCCAGGGACGAAAGCCCCCTGGCTTCATATTGTTTGCCTCTGTCCATTGAATAAATACTCTCACCGTCACTGGATTCGAGCTGCCAGCATGAGGTCACCGGGAAGAGACGTACACATTGGCTCTCACAAGCTGCTGGGAGCCAGCGTCAGCACCTTGCTGGCTCCCGTGGTATGTAAATGGATATGTGAGGGGTCTACTTACAGAGCTTCCTTTCTTGTTTGGGTGGTATTTTGGCTCTGTAATCCTGTAATAGTTCGTTTAAAGCACAGCGGCTTGGAAAAGTTTGCTAATCGGGCTGGTGGGTAATTTACCCAAATCTTACTCAGATGCAGAGGTTCATTCTAATTGTGGCTGTGCCCACTCAGCGTAGGACATCCAAGCTTCATGCCAACCCCGGGGGCACCTCTCCCCCCGCCCCCCGCCGCATGCAGTGATGTTCAGGCAGAGGGAAGCGTGTGACCCATGACAACCCTTCTTCATAAAAGCAAACAGTTAAAGCAAAGCCTTTTTGTGACTTAGAGGAACAAGGTGAGGAATTTCTTCCAAGAATGATTTACCCTAAAGGTATGCAAAATATTTCTGAGCAAACAAGAAGTTTAATGATATGATATCCTTCCTGCTGGCCACAGACCTTTTCATCATTCTCTTATGCTTCAGATGCTCCTGTTTAAACAAAAAACAAAGCACCTCTTGTTTAAGCTCTGGTCAAACTTACCATGTTTACTCTCACTAAGAGGAAGGTGTTTTAAAATACTTATATATATAAGACATGCTGGATTCTATGTTTCTCAAACAACTATGTGCAGAACAAATAAATATGTAGATTGTGTCGTTAGAAGAAAAATGGATTTCTAATTTTAGTAAATCTCCAAAGAGTTCCAAGTCTTTTTATCCAAAGTTAATAAAGTTGGAAATAATATTTGGTACTTCAGTAATAGAATGACATATAGGCATGCATGCTTAGGTTAGAGGACTCATTCGCTCTTTCAACAAACTTTTATTGAATATCTCTTAGGTGCCAGATACTCTGTAAGGGCCTAGGATGCAAACAAGAAAAAAGACACAGGGCACTGGTGAGGACGAAGTGGCTAAGGGATACTTTCCCGGGTTGGCAACTTCAGCCTGAGGATGCAACTGGGCCCACAGCCCCAGGGTTTATTGGAACTTGGCCACACCCCCATCTACACATCATCCGGGCTGCTTTGTCCAGGCCAAGTTGAGCAGTAGTTGGGACAGAGCCTGCATGTCCACAAAGCCTTAAATATTTACTCTCCGGCCCTTGAGAGAGAGTTTGCCAGTCTCTGGTCTAGCAAGAGATAATGAAGCCCCAGACCCAGGTGCTGCCATTGGGAGTAAGGATGAGGAGACAGAGCTGCAGGGCAGGGGTGGGCTGAGAAAGGGCGAGGGACCAGGACAACACCCGGGTGGTTGTGCAGCTCCAAGCCCCCTCCTTCCCACCCCAGAGCCAGGAAACAGCAGTTCCTGGTGCCCAACAGGACAAGCTATTTACATGGCTTTCAAAACACCCCCAATGCAAGGGATTTTTTTTTCTCACAGAGCCTGGAATAATATGTCTAAAATGAACACCTTTTTATTTGAGTTAATAGTTTATTGGAATATTGTCAACTGCTTTATCTAATGCTGCCATAGGAACTGAGAAGAGGCCAGCCACTTAGAGAAAATAGCACAATATTGAATTTGGCAAGTTAAAACCTATAAAAGTGTTTTTCATAATCATTATTAGAACTATACTGATCCAAAATAAAGCACTATCAGATAATTTAATCTTTAATAGATAAAACTTTAACAAAGCAGCAGCTAGGTGATTTGACAGTAAATCTTTGCTTTGTTTTTTTCTCACCTTAGAGAAGCAGCCCAAGGTTAAAGGCAGGGAAGTCAGTCCCCTGGGGGAAACGTGACCCTGGGGATTTATTTGCTGAGTCTCACCTCTAACCCACCCCTGTGGTTCAGTGAGAAAGTGAAGATCCCATATGTTTCAAACTTCCTGGATTGTGCCCCCCGAAGTCATCAGTGCCAAACAATCTAAGTAATGACCATCGGACCCAACAGACATTGTCAAGGCCCCCCGAGTGGAAGGCATTGCTGTGCCGGGGCCCCACCTGGGGTGGCAGCAACATCAGCAAGACCAGGCTCCGCCCTGGAGGAGCTCACAATCCCGCCAGAGGACAGAGGTTCAGTGTGTGTCCCAAGAAGTCGAATGTGGTCTGTTTTTAGTAGAGTGGACCCATCCTGCCTCTGACAGTGCGTGTCCTGTCCTCCTGCCACACTTTCCCAGTTCTCCCACCAGCAGCACCAACAGCCCCGCCTCCTTGTCCACCACGTGGTTTGCATGGAAGCTGCTGCCAGATTGAACACCTGGCCTGGCCCCGCTCTGACGCCTCCTGCGCCCAACCCCGGCGGGGTCCGACGGTCCAGGCTTGTGCTGCTGTTGCTGAGAGTACAACACCTTGGGCTCTTCCCTGCCAATGAAGTTTGAGACCAAGAGGCCGACGAACCTCAGGGAGAAGCGAGGGATTGCAGACAGGAGTGGGATCCCTGCTCCCTGGCATCCGTGCCCTTCCCACCGTCTGGCTTTCAGACCAGCAAATTGCCCATTTTTGTATAAGTTAGTCTGAGTTGGGTTTCTGGCCCTTGCAGAAAAATCCTGACAAATAAAACTGTGGCCAAAGAAGCCCGGGAGAGGGAGTGGTTAATTCCAGCAGGTGAGCACTGAAGAGGGTGTCTGCAGACAGAGGCGGGAGGGCGCTGGGCACAGGTGCGGCATATGCCAAGGCCGGGCGGGGTGTGAGTGGCTCCCGAGACAGGGCCAGGGCTGCTGCGGCTGCATCTGTGGGGGCAGGGTTGGGGGCTGGAGAGGAGGAGGAACAAGAAACACAACTCAAAGGGCAGGAAGGGCCAGCTTTGAATGCAGGAGAGGAGTTCCCCAAGTCAGGGGTCAGGAGTGCCATCCTTTTAGCCTTTCCGTGGGTGGAAACTGATCTCTGGGCCTTGGCGGTCTTAGGGCAGCACTAGAGCGAGGAACGCCGCTTTCAGCTGGTTTTCCTTTCTCGTTACCGACCTCTCGCGTCTCGGTCTCTGTAATTAGGGCTTGCTTACCTGTTCCTGATTGCCAGTGTGGACAAGATATATGGGAGAAATAAGCTGTTTAACATGCACTCTACTCTGATATACAACATTTCGGTAGGGTTTTAATTTGCCTGTGGCTGCTGCTGAAGAATTTTTTTTTTTTTTAATGTTATGGGGCTGGTCAGTTGTGTGTGCTGCTCACACACGAATGCAACCTGCTTCTAAACGCGAAGACATCTCGGATTTCTTGCAGGAATTGCCTGTCTTTGTCTTTGTTGAAGCAGGAGATCTTAAGTAAAAATGTTAGTAGTGCATAATTCTTAAAGGTAGCTTCTGAAAGTCTGAGAGTCCTACGAATTGCTGCAACAAAATATAGAAAGGGGAGCACACCCAGGACCTCTCTCTGCTATTCTTGCAACTTCCCCAGACTCTGCAATTACTTCAAAATAAAAGTTTTAAAAATGGGGCAGAGTCTGTGGTTAAACACATTTGGGAACTGCTGGGCACTGTATCATCTTCTGGAAACTCACAAACCACAGGGTTATTCCAAAAGTTCTGAGAAGTCCTACAGCAAAATAACAAGATTCTTTCTGGGGGTTCAGGGGGTGGTGTGACTTGGAACCCACTTTCATATGTAATAGCTACACACTACGTAGTTGAATTATTTGTTTTCTCAAGGGGGCCAATTTTTGAGAAACCAAAAACAAAGTTTGGAGAGGCCATGGGTGAAGGTAAGAATTGGCACAGGGTTCTTGGCTACCTCTGCGGAGAAGTTCAGAGCCTGCCAGTCCTGTGGAGTGCCGGACAGAGAGCACCCACAGCCTCAGACACCCAGCTTTCTCTCCAATCAGAAATTATGCCATCTGTGAGGCCTGAAAAGACTGTGGCCTGTTGTATTCCAGAAAACACAGGAGTGAGGGTGAGCCCGCCTGTGTGCAGGTGGTGAGGAGGCCAGAGTGACCAGGGCAGAGTGACGATGTGGGGGGGAGCAATGGGAACGAAAATCAGACAGGCACACCCTCGTGTTACTTTCGTGGGGCATTGTGCACGGTGAGACAGCTCTTGGCTTTAAGAAGCCTAATTGGCATCTAATTGGTTGGAAGCATCAGAGCAGATTAAACCAGGACACAATTAATCATATTATGAAGAAGAATATGTTATGAATGCCTCATTAGAGCCATAAAATGCCACAAGGATTCAAAGAGAAGGAATCATAATTGTCAGGGGACAAAATTTCATGAAAGTCTCCTTGGGAGAAGTGATATTAAGGAGGGTCTTGAGGAATGAGTAGAATGTCAAAGGTGATATCTTTTATTATATCAGTTAAAGGTACCACCAACTATAAGGAATGGGAAACCCAACTGACCAGGTTAACCCAATTAAGCATTAAAGACATTTTATTACCTCATATAAAGTCTGGAAGTCAATGAATGAATTTTTAAAATATACTAAGAGATAAAAAGTACACCCAAAAGACCGTATTCTATATAACTCTATTTATATGACATTCTAGACAAGGCTAAATTGCCCTAACAGAAAACAGAGAGCAGTGGTTCCAGGGCCTTTCAAGGGGGAGGGGTCGGCTGCAAAGGCCACCAGGGAACCTTTGGGGTGACAGAGACTGAGAAAGAAAAGACACGTCATATCTGAGGAATTCGAGCCCTTTAAATCATTAGGCCCGAGAGGCATTGAAGGGTGACAGCAGTCATGTCTCACTCCCCCCTTGAGCTCAGTAATCATTTCTAAGCCACCTGCCATGTGAGCTCCAGACTGGCACTAAGTAGCAACAAATTCCCCTAATGATACCGTATGCTGGACACCACTCATGCCTGTGGTCTCGCAGTGCAGAGCCAACCACTGATCCCTGTGATTTCTGTGAACCAGTGAGAATTCTTGTAGAAAACCTTTGTCATTACCTGCTCTCCTTTGCTCTTCAAAAACTTGAGCCTCTCCTTTGTTCTCCAAGCACTTCCAGCGTCTCCTGGCTTCAGTCCTCACCTCGGCCCAAATAAACTCTTTGTATTATTTTGCCTCAGTTTCTTCCTTTAGGTCAACAGAAGGTTCTATATCTTGATTGCGGTAGTGGTTACGCACTCTAGAAATGCACTTTTAAAATGCATTAAATTTATATATGTATATCTCAATAAACCTCTTTTTAAAAAAATTACAAAGGAATATGTTCATTGTAATAAATGAAAATGAAATGAAATTACAAAAAAGTCCAAAAATGTAATTAATCACCCTGAATGTTGAGGTCTACCCTTTCAGTATTTGTTATAATAGAATTAGGTTTGTGCAGTCCGTGTTTTATAATCTTTTTTTAAAACTAAAATGTTCATATCTTAGGAATATCCCATTACTCGGATGTACCAAACATTACTTAACCAGTCCCCATTTGGGGAATTCATAGTTTCCATGTTTTTCTGACCATAAACAGTCCTCTGCTACAAAAAGCACCCATGATATTATGGTACTGTGCATAGACCCGCAATATTCCCTAAGCGGTGTGTTTGGTAAGAGAGTGTGAACATTTCCAGGACTCTTGATATATACTGAGTGTGCTATTCTGTTGTCTGTCCTCATGGGTGATGAATCATCACGCATGGAAAGGAGAGTCTGTTTATAGGCTGCTGAGACGCATGTGGAGTCACATCTGAGGAATGCAGGAGACGGGCAAGCTGTAAGAAGTTACACGAGGAACATGACCAGACTTCTTGGCAGTTTCATAAACTGCTTCTAAAGGTGATTTCAGAAGGGGAGCACTTACGGGTCACTCTGAACAATCAGCCAACCAAGTGCACAGCCCCAAAAGGTGAGACCCCTTTCAAGAACCGTTCTCATTTAGAGAAATGCCACACATTTGCTCTGCAGGGGAGGAGACAATTATCTCTCCACCTTTCTGAGTTCGTAGCTGGGACAGACCCCTATAACAAAAGATAGATTAACAAGAGAAAAACAGAAGTTTGTAACATATATGCCTCACAGACACATGGGAGATACCCAGAGAAAAGAGTAAATCTCAAAGAGGTGGCTTAGAGTTCAGGAGCAAATATTGTCTTTGGGTGAAACAAAAAGGGAGGGCGTGGGGAGGAAGCTATGGGGATGTGACCAGGAAAAGCACAGCAGACAGGGTAAGGTTTGTCAGTACAGATTCAAATCCCTGTCTTCGCCACTGATGAGTCCCTAGTGACTTAGTGTTCTCTTTCTCCTCCCAGTAGTGACAGGGATACACTCTTGCAAATGGTGGTTTCCTCACAGATGTAAATTTCCCATACAAAAGGGTAACTTCTACTCTGTCTTCAGAGCTTCTCCTGTGTCTGCAATTTCTCAAAATAATCAGCTCAAAATAATCCTTATGCCAAAAGGCATATTTTGGGGTGGCATATTCTGGTCTCCTACAGTCCTATTTTGGGGTGGCGTAATCTGGTCTCCTGAAGCTCCTCTGCTAACACATCAGCATCATGTTGTCATACTTCCATCTTGGAGACACGGGCGTCCATGCATATTTGGATAGGAGTGTTTCCTTTATATGTGAGTGGATTGTTTGTATTTTTACATAACTACTGCAGCACTTGTCCTTGGTGTGGTGGTGGGGGCAGAATTTTCTGTGTTCCCCACCACACGCTCATCACAACTCAGCGCCAGGGCGTAGAGCCCCCCTCGCAGGTACTGCTCATCTTGGCTGTGAATTGCAGGGCCTCGCCTGGCTTGTGCCATCACCCCTGGGATGAGTAACCTGGGAGTTTTAAACTCCTGAGTGTTGGCCCCCAGGTGAGCTGTTTCGGGGTAAGGCTGGTTCTTCCCAGTCACCTGGATTAGTTTCCAGGGCTGGCTGCCATAACAAATTACTGCCAATTTGGGTGGCTTAAGACAACAGAAAGTTATTCTTTCATATTTCTAGGGGCTAAAAATCTAAAATCAAGGTGTTGGAAGGGCCGTGTCCCCTGCAGGCTCTAGGGAAGGGTCTGTACCAAGCTGGCAGTCCTTCATGTCCCTGGGCCTGCAGTTTCCTCACCGCAGTCTCCGCCTCTGTCCTGCCATGGCGGTCTTCCCTCTGTGTGCGTCTGCCTCCGCCCCTCTCTTCTGCTAAGGGATCCGTCAGTCACATGGGATTGAGGGCTACCCTACTCCAGCATGACCTCATCTTAACTGGATTCCATCTTCAAAGATTCTATTTCCAAAAAAGGCTACATTCACAGGTACCAGGGATTAGGAATTCACAGTGATCTTTTTAAGAGGACACAATTCAACGCGCAACCTTGACTTTGCTTTCTTTGTCCTGATTAAGACAACTTTTCACACATACTGTTCATAGTCAAAAAATTTTATCATAAGACATGTTAGATGTCAACCCATGATTGATTGTGAAAACCAGTGATTCTCTACTGGGGGCCGTTTTTCCCCTCAAGAGCATTTAGCAATACCTGGAGACATTCCTGGTGGTCGTGATTGATCAGGGATGGTCACGGTGCTGCTGGCACCTTGTGCATAGAGGCCGGGGATATGGCACAACACCCCCCACACAGGACAGCCCCACAACACAAAGGACCGAGACCAAAATGTAGCAGCAAGACTGAGAAACACTGATGGACATCAAACAGCCCCTGTTGGTTAGGACTACAACATATCTTTTGAGGGGACACAGTTGGACCTTAATTTCATTCTGGCTTTACCTCGAGTTAGACATCTGAATCATCACCATGATGACAAATGGTTGCTCAAATGTAAGGCAGTTTTACTTTGAGGCATAGGTGGATGTAACAGGAAATGAGAAGCATCTGTTTTAGATTGTGAATATTAATCACTGCTTTTCTATTAATGTCTCCAGCAAACAAAAAACTAACAGTGCTGAGAGAAGAGGCAAAGGAAAGGTCCAATACCATGTTGTGTAATTTTGGAAATGCCATTTCATTTGGAAAAATGCCACGTTCCATGAAATTGGGGACCGCACCTGTCTGTTCTCTGCAGTCTCACCAGCACTCAGAGTGGGGACTGGCACATAGTAGGTGCTCAGTGAATACTTGTTGGGTGAAATAAATAGAGTCTCAGGGAGGAGTTTTGAGGAAAATCTTTACCTGAGAGGGCTTGCCCTTTATGACTCGAAATGCTGTGGAATGACCCCAGCCCCCTTGCCGGGATGTCATGCAAGCGGTGTTTATGAATACAACTTGCTATGTGTGCGGGTTATAGCGTAGACATGTGCGAGTGTGAAGAGTGTAGAGTTTTACTCAGATCACACACAAATACATACAAATAGTTATATAGTGCTCCACCTTTGCCAACCTCCTAAGATAGCAGTGAAGAGGACACAGCTAAAAATGGGAAGTCTGAACTGAAGGGTCGGATGGTGCCTGCAGGAAAATTAGCTGTAGGAGTAGGAAGGATAGTTTGTGATGCTGGGACCTCGGGCACAGACAGGCTGGCTCAGGAGGCCCCACAACCGATGGCTGAAGCCATAGGTCCTGGCCACGGTCTTCTGTTTTCCAGCTCCGGGCCCAGTGCAGAGCCCCCCCATGCTGTCTCCTCTGGGAGACTGTCTCCTTTATGTTGTTTAACTCAAAGGGCAGTGGAAAGAGAAGGTGAGGGCCCTAAGAGAGACCTGAGGAACCTGGGAGCCTTTGCTTTTGTTCTCAGCTGGCCTTGGGCAAAACGGTCTGCAACAAAGACCAACACAACATAGATGAAGAACTTTCCCACTGTGCCGAGCAGGGCCTTTAACCTCTGGGTTTGGCAAAGCAGGGCTGGGCTGAGCCCTGCGCAACATGCAGAGGGGACAGCCTTCCTCTCACGGCTGCCCAAAGGCCCCACATGTGCCCTGGTGCAACCTGTGCTCTCACCTGGCAGACGCCGGCTCTCATGTTGCCAGGTCGCCTTATGTTCTGTCACAGAGCATCGTGTTCTAAGGTGTTTCACCCTAAGACGGACCTCCCCTGGGAGTTCAGGCAGACTCCGCCCGAGGAACACGGCTGCCAGACGGCCCTTGCGGGAGTAGCTGGTTCAATGTCGGCCACTCTCGCTGCTGTCTCCTCTTCAGTCGCTGCCTTGGGACCTGCTGGCCCAAGACTTCCAGCCCCTCCCGAGGGAATCCTACCCCACTGGGGCTTCTGAGCCCCCCTTAGACTCAGCAGGGCTCCAAGGAGAGAGGGGCCGAGGCATAGTGTAGTTTTGTTACAAATAACAATAATGGCAATAAATGCAACCCTGTTATGTGCTCGTCACTGTTCTAAGTACTTTATGTAAACCTATGTCATCCTCCCAATAACCTTATGAGGCAGTTTATATCACCATCCTCATTTTACAGATGAGAAAACTGAGGCAGACATCAACTAAAGCCTACATGACAAAGCTAGCAATCAAGTAGTAAAAAGATAATTAGTAAAAAGATAGGTTAAATACCTTTTTTGTGGGTTTGCCTGAAAAGTTCATCCTTTATTCATGATACTGTCTACAAAATACTTATTCTTCTACAGAAAAATACTGTCTGAATTCCAAACAACTACTTCCTAACAAACTTTGAGCCAAAGTCAGTGCCAGTGGTGTTCGGCTCTGTAGAACCTTGGCGAGGAAGAGCCTTCCTCCTGCCCTTCAGGTCCCACCACACGGCCACCACCTCCTCCAACCCCCACAGCCTGGACACACTTGCGTAGGAAAGAAAGTATCTGAACTTCGCTCTCACTCAGACACATCTTGCTGCGAGCAGATCTTTATTAATGGAAGAAATCAAAGAATATCCACAAAGTCTGCCAAGATGATGAAGTAAGAATTACTCAATTATGTTTACAATAATAGGAAAGTCTGGAGACAGCAGCGCCTCCTGGGGAGTTAACAGTAAAAGAAATGAAAATTTCAAGAGGGCAGCCGATGGCAGGATCCAGGTGGGCAGGGAGGGCGGCCATGGATGGAAACGGATTGTCAAGGTGTCCAGTAGCAAGTTGGCGCCAGGAATCTGAGCCAGGAATTCCCAAAATGGTGAGGGTGTCTGCACGAATGAGTGAAGGGTCAGATCCCAGCTGCTGGGTCAAGTGATGGTGATGTTGTCTTCTGTGTTAGAAAGTGTGGTCATGACTTTCAAAGGAGTGGATAGAAGGGGCCATCATGTCACACACCTGGAACCCAGGCTCCTGTATAAAGGAGGGGCTGGACCATGCTTTGGGCCCTTTGGCTTGGATTCCGTGAGTCAGCAGAGCTCAACCATGAGCAGAGACACCAGAACTGAGCCATAGATGGATGCATTTTAATGGTATTTTGAGAATGCATTGCTTGCATATTATGGCTGCAAAATCAAAACACAGCTCCACAGGACAAACAATTCAGCAGAGTCATAAAAAAGCACCTGAACCCGCTGCAGGGCTGGCCATGCTCCGAGGGGCCAGCCTAGGGGGCCCTGGCAGGAAGGACAGCTTCCTTGGGGGCGGGGGGGAGGCGGCATGTGTTCGGCGTGACGCTGGCCGGTGCTGTGCAGAATTGGGTGGTGAGCATGTTTGGGCATGCGTGTGCGTGTGTGCATGTGCCTGCCCTAGTTACTCACTGCAGTGCTTGTTTTTGCCAATACCTCAGCTGGCGATGAGTCACTTGCCTGTGAGCCTGCATGGTCTGCGGATGGCCTTTCCCCACTTGGACTCCTGGAGGCTGCCACTGTGCCACCCCGGAGTATACAGCCACTGGTGACCAAGCAGGGAAGCACACGTTCAGCTGGGGGTGCCTCTCCGGGCAGCTGCGAAGAGAAACAATGGGCTTCTCTGCCTGCAGTGCAGCTCCTTGTCAGTCTATAGACAAGTGGCTGGCTCCTCAGACACCTGCAGGGAGACCTGCCGTGTAGACAACCTCCCCAACCGCGGGGGGTGCTGAGCAGGGCTGCTCAGTAGCATCGCAGGGAGCTTCTTCAGCTGCGCAGTGCCGCGGGGGACAGGCAGTGCTCCCTCGGAGCCTGCGGGGGATTGGCTCCAGGAAACCCCTGTGAACACCAAAAATATCCTACACACATCCTCCTGTGTGCTTTAAATCATCTCTAGGTTACTTATAACACCTAATAAGATGTAAATGCTATGTAAATAGTTGTTATACTACATTGTTTATTTGTATTATTTTGTATTGTTTTATTGCTTTGTATTTTGTTTCCAAATAGTTTCCATCCACAGTTGGTTACATCCGTGGACATGGAACCTGCAGGTAGGGAGGGCTGGCCGTCCAGCCAGTTTCTGTGCATTGCCACATACCTGTGCCCAACACTGACGCCAGAGCACTCCGCTGGCCACCGAGTCAGGGCTGCAGCCTGGCTCCCTGAGGCCATGAATCCCCACCTGCCTGTGGCCAGCGGGATGGCGGGGGACAAAGCAGGCCTCCTTGGCCAAACCCCCTGCCCACCATGGCCCAGCCCCTGCACACAGTGGCCCTTGGCTTACCTGCAAGCTCTGCCCCGTCCTGCCATCCTGGAGTCAGGCTAGGGGGATGTCAGGAGTCCTAGGCCAGGAGCTCCTTACTCTCATAAGAGCCCTGTGTCCTATTTCTGGTCCTGTTCAAGGCCCAGGCCCTGATTTAGCAGCTGAATTGCCTTGGATCTTACACCCATGTTCCCACTTCTATTAACTGAGCTCCCCTGCCATCTGCTCCCACCAGGGTTTCCAGTATGGACACCTTGTCCCCTTTGGCTTGTCCTGCTCCCCCTCGGCCTTCCCGGGACCTGGGTGGTTCTCTTTCACTTTTCCTGTGTCACTTGCCATCCCCTGGCACCTCTGCCAGAGATGCTGGCCCCCGGGAGCCAGCTCTCCATGGCCTGGCCTGCCTGGTGTGGACACTGCCCCCTTGCAACCCCTGGATGTCCCTGGGTGTCCTCCTGTGTCCTGCTCCTGCTCTTCTCATCAGTGCCCTCTTTGGCCACGCTCCAGGGGAGCACCAGGCTTGTCCCCAGTTGCTATGGTCTGAATGTGAGCCCAGATTCCTGTGTTGTAAGCTGAATCCCCGATATATCAGTGCTGGGAGCTGGGGCCTTTGGGGAGGTGTCTAGGTCCCGAAGGCTCCACCCTCATGCATGGTTAGTGCTGTTATGGACAGGGCTTGCAGGATTGGGCTCACCCTCTCCTGTCCTTCTTCCTTGCCCCACGTGAGGATGCAGCAAGAAAGCCCTCACCAGGTGCCTGCTGCCAATACTTCCAGAATGGTGAGGAAATAATTTTCTGTTCTTTATAAATGGCCCAGTATTAGGTGTTTTGTTGTAGCAGCACAAAACAGACAAAGACGCCAGTTCTTGTTGGTGCTGCCACACCTCGTGTCAGCCCAGCCAAGGCCGTCCACACTGCAGCCTCTGCAGCAGGGTCACTCCACCATCCCCGGGTGTGCCGGCTTGCCACTTGGCTATGCTCTGGGTTCCTCTGTGGATCAGGTGGAACTTCAGGACACCCTGCACATGGCATGGGGGCTGCGGGAGACGTGGGTGGGTGCTAAACCGTGGCCCTCCCTTCCACCCAATGCTGCCCAGCCCTGCGTACTTCGGGGTGGGCCCTCACCAGTGCTTAGTCTGTTTGGGCTGCTGTAGCAAACTGCCATAGACTGGGTGGCTTATGAACAACAGAAATGCACGGCTCACAGTTCTGGAGACTGGGAAGTCCAAGATCAAGGTACTGGCAGATTCAGTATCTGGTGACAGCCTGAGTCCCCAGTTCATTGATGGCTATCTTCTTGCAATGTCCTTGAATAGCGGAAGAGACAAGGGAGCTCTCTGGGGCCTCTTTTATAAGGACACTAATCCCATTCATGAGGGCTCATCACCTCCTCAGAGCTCTGCCTCCTAACACCATCCCACTGGGGATTAAGATTTCAACATGAGAGTCTGGGTGGAGGGATAAACACACGCAGGCTGCAGCAGTCAGGAAGCCTCCTCCAGGGTCTCAGGCTGGAGGCAACAGGTGGAGCTGAGTCCCTCTCCCCAGCCACTCTCCTCAGCCCGTCCAGCGCTCTGCCCCTGGGGGCTCCCAGCCAGCTGACAGGAGAGCCACCCTCTCTCCTACTGTGTGCCCACCCCTCCCCACCATTCACAGCGGTCTCTCCCAGCGTGACACTCTGTGTTCACCCACAGGCAGGCCTCTCTAACCGCCGAGGGCACAGAGGCAGCCAGACTGCCTGGGTCGTAGCCCCCTTCTGCTGCTTACGACTACTCTGTCTCTCAGGCGCCGACTTCTTTGTTTTGTATCTTAACAAGGATAATGGCAGTGCTTACTTCACAGGGTTATAATGAGGATTAAATGTGTTAATATTGATGCAGAGCCAATATGGTAAACAAAGAAAAAATCAGAACTGATTCCAGGGAAGGAATTTCAAAGGCCCACAGGGAGACACAGCGCCTGAGCGGGGCGCCCTTGCCTGGCGCTGCGGAGCGTCAGACGCCCCGGGCCCGCAAGATGCAGTCATTCCAATGCGGCATCAGAGCAGAGGTCAGGTGTGCAGGAACTTCTCCACCCTTTAATTTGTGTCCTCGCTCGCTTGATGGGACTTTAATGTGACATCACAGAGGAACAGTCCAGGTGACTATGAAGCAGCTGGGCGGTGGGGACCAGCGTCTCGCTGGCGTGGTGGGTAGGATGTGGGTTGGGAGGGAGACCTGGATTAGGAACCAGGCTTCACCCTTTCCAGCTTTATGACTTAGTCACGTTACTGAGCCCCGGTGAGCTCACATTTCCCATCTCTAAGATGGAGACAGTGATGTTCATTAGTTTGCCCAGGCTGCCATCACAAAATATCAAGGCTGGGCATCTTACACAACCAACATTTATTTCTCACCATTGTGGTGGCTGGAAGTTGTAGATCAGGGTGCCTGCATGGTCGGGTTCTGGCGAGGGCTCACTTTGTGTCTCTGTGGCTTGTAGGTGGCCACATTCTCACAGTGTCCTCACATGGTTGGCGGGAAACACACAAGCCCTCCAGTGTTCCGTCTTACAGGGGAAATAAATCTACCTCATGCCCCACCTAACCCCGATCATCTCCCAAAGGCCCCATCTTCAAATACCATCACATAGACTGTAGACTTTTAATCTGTTCTAAAGTCTTTTTCTATAAAAATGTCTTTCAACTGTTAATTATTCCTAAAGAGAGTAGCTCTCTCTTTAAAACTGATAAAATACTTTTATTGTCATTGAAACAAAAGCACAAAATTTAAAATCTTTAATGAAGAATTTCTCTAGAAATAAAGGCAGAAAACTTTCCAAGGTATCTTCTAAGGGATAAAGTAAGTGCAGAAAAACATAGTATGACTTCATTTATGTTTTTTAAAACTCATAAACTCAACTGTATATATCTATGAAAATATATAAGAAGGGGTGTGTGAAATCATAAAAAATATCTAGGACAAATTGATGACAGCAGTTACCTTAAGAATTGGATTAAACAATGATTAGAAGGGACTTTGGCTTTATCTGTAATATTTTATTTTTTGCATTGTATCCACAAATTACTTATATAATTAAAAATAAATAAAATCTTTAAAATAGAAAAAAAATTATGGAACTATATTTCCCCAGAATAAACTAGTGTACATCAGTTCAAGAAGTATTCCACTCCCCCTCTGCCTTCCTGATGGCTCAGCTCTCTTCTCCCTCACTATCCCCGTTACACAGTGTGATATGAGAGAAAGAACAGAGCTCTGGAGGCAGATATACCTGGCTCAAATCAAGGGAAGTTACCCTATCACTTATGGGCTGGGTTACCTTGGACAAGTTGCTTAACTTCTCTGAGCTTAAACCCTTCACTGATGAAATGGAGATGATATCTCAGCTCAAGTATCATTTCTTCAGTAAAATGTTCTCTGACCATCTGCCTTCCCTCATCCCACCCTAGTCTAGGTTAGGATCATCTGTTATAAATTCCCATGACACTATGTGTCCTCCCCGGGAAGCACTATTTCAGATGATACTTTCACATGCATTAGTATCATCATTTAACCAAGGTCCTGCTCCTCCACTGGAACTCCTGTTCCTCCTCTTAGCCCCTTGAAGCAGATTCTACATAGCTTTTTGCTCATCATTTCATCCCCCACAGCCAGCATAGGTCAGGGACCTAGTAGCTCAATAGATATACAGTTAATCCATGAATGAACAGCCTCCTTTCCTGGCTTATTAGGAATGTTAACTGTGGCAGATTAAAGACGGCTGCAAATTCTCTTGCCATCAAGAGTCTATTTCCCCTCTCCTTGAATCTGGACCATTATTCACTTTGACCAACGAAATAATGCACAAGTAACTTCATTGTAATTTCTGAGAATGGACCTCAATTGATGTGCAGTATAGCTTTTATGTGCTTGGAACACGTCCTCTTGCAGCCCAGCACACCTGCTGTGAGAAACCCACATGGAGAAGAGTGGAGGCCCTGGGGGCTATAGTCCAGCTGAGCTCCCAGCCAGCAGCCAGCGCTGACCATGGCCGTGTGAGTGGACCACAGCGGACACCCAGCCCCAGGCAAGTGTCCAGATGTCTGCAGTTACAGCCACATGTAGCAGAAGATCCACTCAGCTGAACCCATCCAGCTCACAAAATAGCAAGAGATAGTAAATAAATTGTTGTTTTAAGCCATGTAGTTTGTTATACAGCAACAGATAAGTCAAACAGATGTAAAAACCCTGACTCATGGTAGAAGACCCATCAATTAATATCAGGCTCCTTCTCGCTCCTATATTTTTTCAATCTGAAAATCTTCCTCCCTAGTCTGATTCCATGTCACCCCTCTCACCATCTCTTCATCAGACTTCCCCTACAAGAGCCCCAATATGAGTTCTTTCCATCACACATGGCCCAGCCACAGGCCCCCCACTGATGCCATGAAGCCTTTCTCACCAGCTCTCCATGTGACAGCTTGCTTTCTGTGGAAGAGCTGCCCTGACCTGGTTAAAGTCTGTGATCCTGAGGGGCACTGCCTACGGGTCCCCTGACCTGGCAAATGTGACTGTCCCACGTCCTAAGTTGGCTGTTCATCCTTAAGGGGAGGGACCAGAGCACCCAACATCTTACTTTACTCATAGCTGGTGCCCACAGATACTTTGACTTTTACTTGGCAGGGAAGGATATGCTTACCCAGATGTGGTAGAGTCAGGCTAAGGTTGCATTATTTTCCCACTAGAAAACTGTGCTCAGTGAGTCGATGCTTTATTTGTTTCTTGGACTCTAATCTCTCACCCTTCCCACATTTACCCCATGTTAAGAAGGGAAAAGGAATCTTGGGCTCACATTTCAGAAATTTGCAAGGTCTGGATAAGTCCACAAACTGACTGAACCAGAGCAAACAAGGTGGCCATACTGCTGTGCATTTTTCTCACACTGCCAAAAGTTTACCCTCACTTCTGTTCTTGCTTGGGAGAGCCCGAGGAGCTAATTAAGGTCAAGATCAACTCTTTCTCATTTTCTTGGATAGTTAACATACGCTGACTTGGTTTGTTTTCTGTTGCTATGACAGAATACCCAGGACTGAGTAATTTATAAAGAAAAAAAATTTTGTTTCTTACAGTTCTAGAGGCTGGGAAGTCCCAGATTGGGCAGCTGCCTCTGGTGACACCTTCTTGCTGCCCCCTAACATGGTGGAAGGCACCCTGGGGACAGCGAGGCACACAGGACAGAGCCAAACTGGGTTTTACAACAGACCCACTTTCGAGATAACTAACCCACTCCCATAATAATCAAGCCATTAACTCAGTAATCTGTTAACCATGAATGTATTAATACTAATCTCCTCATGAGTGCAGAGCCCTCATGGCCCAATTGCCTGTTATTAATACTGTTACATCAGGAATTATGTTTCAACATAAGTTTTAGAGGGAACAAACGTTCAAACCATAGAATACATTTTTTTTTAGAGAGACAGTATCTCACTCTGTCACCCAGGCTAGAGTGCAGTGGTGTCATCACAGCTCACTGGAACCTCCAACTCCTGGGCGCCAGTGATCCTCCCGCCTCAGCTTCCTGAACAACTGGTACTGCAGAGATGCACCACCACCTCCCAAAGTCCTGGGATTACATGCATGTGCCACCATGCCAGGCAGAATACACTTTTATTAGAATTTTCTGATATTATCTTTTAGCTTAGCCTAAACCTGAAGTCACTGAATATCTTTATGAATATTAGTGTTGGCCAATGGCTGCAGGTTGCTGAAGTCCCAAGGAATTGGTGCTTTGCATGAGCTTGTCGGTGTTTGTGACAAACGTCCCTTCTCCCAAACTGGCCAGCACTGGACTGGGGCACCAGGCTGGTTCTAACACATGCAAAGGCTTCTCTGGAAGTTCTTTGCACCTAAAACATGCACCTTTGTTTATAAAATAAAGATTGGTCCTTTGCCATATGTCAGACATGCCAGATGTTGTGAATCCAGACAGGAAAAGCTGTACCTTCTGTCCCCAAGGAGTTTCAGGCTGGTGGGAAGATGCACATGCCCAAAACATACAAAACAGGGGTGGCCCACACCTGAGATGCCAGGGCTACAATGCATACGTGGTTTGCACAGTACTATCAGGAATCAGTCTCCTTTTTCCTTGATGCATAAATCCAGGCTAGCCTGGGAGCCTTTCCAAGGACTGGCATGTCACTCCCAGATACTGAGAAAGCTGTGGCCAGTGGGATCCCCGGAGAGGCAGGCAGGCTCAGGGCCCGGGACCAGAGTGATTGCAGGGACCAATCCTGTGTCTCCCAGTGTTTAATTTAAACAAGGACCCTGACAGGAGCCAGCGAAGGTGCTGACAGTTCAGCCCACGTGCGTGTGTCAGTGACTCAGAGGGAGGGCGCTGAGGACGGGCCGGGGACCAGGGCGCCTGAAGGACTGGCTCTGCCTCTCCCAGGCCAGGCGAGGGGCGGACACACGTCCTCAGGCGCCCTCACCGCTGGCCCGAGTGTGCTCTCTTCCACTGCTCCCGCGCTTGCGTGTGGACAGCATCTCGACACGGCCCTGCAGGGGTGTGGGGGGCACTATGTGTGCTGTGCAGGAAACCTTTCTGCAACAGACCTGAAAACTAGGAATCTCTGATTTTCTACTGTTTGTGTTTTTCTTTTTTTCAGTTTCCTCACTCATGACTTATGACTCACTATGGGTTTTTAGCCATTATTTTATTATACACTTTTGGGGTAAATTGTCTCAGACAGGAAATAAACAAGCAAATAAATGGGGCGAGAGTGGAGGAAGAGAGATAAGAAGAAAGAGAAAGAAGAGGAGGTGAGAGAGGTCGCGGGTAGAAAGGTGATGGGTGCAGACAGGGAGGTGGTAGGTAAGTGGCGGATGTGGGTAGGCAGGGGGTGGATAGATGGCTGGCAGACACTGGCAGATAAAGGGGTACATGGGTGATCGATACAACCCCCGAGAGTTTAGATGGGAGGGCAAGCATGAGGATGACCAAAGGACAACAGGAGGCAGAATCTAACAACCGAACCCGCAGAGGCGGGGAGTGCAGAGGGGTCAGCAGAGGCTGGGGCGGGGCGCGGGGAGATGAGAATCCAAGGCTGCAAGGCTCAGATGGACGGGAGGAAATGTTTGAGTTTTCTGAGAACTGTTGCACAGTGTGGTGAATATAATACCTAATATAACGTAATAACTGTGTACCATACATTTCAATATATCTAAGAGAGGAAATCTCAAATGTTCTCATCACAAAAAATGTCAAATATTTGACGTGCTAGATAGGTTAATTGGCTTGATTTAATCATTCCACATTGTATTAAAAATCGTGACATCACTTTGAACCTCATAAATATACACAATTATAATTTTTCAATATATAATTTAAATTTTAAAAAAAAAGAAAAGGAAAACAAAAGAGTGATTCAACATGGAGAGCATATGGCTTTGATTCCTCCAGATCTGCCCCTCAGGAGCTTTCCACGGCACTCAGCTCTTGGAGGCAGCAGAAGCCAGCCGCCACCACATGCCCAGGCTCAGCCCACCACCCCGGCACGTGGCAGCCCACTGTGCCTGCGACAAAACACGCAGAACCAACCAGGCATGCCGCGTGCTCAAGGGGCCAGCAGTCCCTCCGTGAGTCTGTCAGTGACTTCCAAATCCCTGCTCAGTGGCCCTGCTGGGGGACATGGAACGCTGACTGGCAACGTGTGCCTGAGACCGCACACGAAAGGCCAGTGCTCAGGAATCACGGGCTGTCAGCGCCGCACAGAGGTGAGGCCCCGGAGAGGCGGTGCGATTTCTCCCACAGAGTGCAAACCATGCTGTTGTTTCCTGTCTCCCAGTCTTGGTCACACACGGATCCAGGTGGCTTCCTGATGAGGTCCTGGATTATCAACTGTGACTGGGTGAGCCCTGGTTTTGAGTCTTGGACTAATGTTTTTTATTCTATGCTTAATAAATCCTTGTTGAGTCAATGAGCACTTGGATGAACCAGTAATTCATACTCCTCTGCATTCCAAAACTCTAAACAAATTAGACTTTTGATCCTATGAGCTTCCAGTAGAGCTGATTTTAATATTTTAAAATCTATCAAATTCTGCCTTTGAACGACAGGAGCATTGAGAAACCATCCTTAGGTACCTCTAGACATTGG
This sequence comes from Cheirogaleus medius, assembly GCA_008086735.1. Lineage (NCBI taxonomy): Eukaryota > Metazoa > Chordata > Mammalia > Primates > Cheirogaleidae > Cheirogaleus > Cheirogaleus medius. The sequence goes on along the minus strand of VBSM01000104.1, from coordinate 3,136,090 downwards.
AGATGACAGCCCCCCACTTCTACCCATGGGCCCTTGTTGGGGAGGAGGGGAGCAGGGAAGGCAGGAAGAAGCTGAGGACTCCTGGGCTCAGGCCTGACCTGACGTCAGACTTCAGCCTAAGTGACACATACGGCCACGGTATTTTGTTTGTGGTGTGAACATATTAATTCACTGAATGTCAAATGTGAACCTCTAAAATAGGCTACAATTTTGACGATGCTGTTTCGGCGTTTCTTCGAGTTTTAGCTGTGCCAAGAAGGCCATGCCCGTGCACACCCAACACGCTCGAGGTCCACCGGCCCTCCTGGCCCGCTCTGGGCTGCTCACGGCCTCCTTCTCCCAGGGTCTTGGCGGCGTTTGCCAGGCTCTGCATCTACGTCAGTGTCCACAGTCAGAGCTCAGTCAGGATTTGCAAGTTTGGAACATAAATACTCATCTGAATGCCTCAAAATCAAATCACAGAGTATTGAGACTCAGGTAGGTCTTAGACGTCACCCGCACATAGTAGCCCTTTTACCTCACAGGAGAGATCAGAGGGGCAATAACCATCTGGCGTCTCACTGCTGGCCGGGGGTAAGCCCTGGTCTCCAGAGGTATCTTTCAATCATTTCATATCTTCATTTGTTAGGAAGACAGAATCAAGCCAAGCACATATCACATTCCTTAGGAAGACTGTACTTCTCTTTCATTTGTATCGAATATCAGATCACTGAGAGAAATCTTTGCCAATATAGCAATCTTTGGGGAATTGCCCAAATACATGATAAACCGACCGTCAGCAGCTTTTGCCACAGTGGGTGTTGGGCAGGGATTCACTTACCGGCTTTGGGACTTTGTAGGCAAACCTCTTATCATCCTTAAGCTTAATTTTTCTCATCTGTAAAGTGGGGCTAATAAAAGTAGTTAAGGTTTGTTATGAGAATTAAACTATGCATGTAAAGCCACTTAGCATAATTTCTGACTCATCTTAAGAGTTAAGTAAATGTTGCAGCTGTTCTTATTATTGCGTTAGTATCATCATTATTGCTGCTGTTCTTGTTGCTATGTGGACTAATCCACTGTCCGTGTCTGCCTTCTACCCTGCCCACCCTTCCCTCTCAGACGGCTCTCATGTCCCCACTGCCCGAGTCTGCCTGGCTGTCAGCATTTATAACCAAATGCCTGCTTAAAATGATTGACTCTCTTGGATCCCATGATTTGAAAGTCTTTGTCCACCAAATCATATTTATTAAGAAATAATTCCTTTTTCAAGGTCTGGTAAAATAAAAATGGCCACAAATTCTTTCTCCATTCCTTGAGTCTGTGACTTGATTTGATAGCAGATTGTGGTAGAAGTGATGTCGCCCATGCAACTTCCGGACGGGACTTCCAAGGCTGCTGGCAACAGCCGGAGCAATGACACATGCACTGTGCGTGGATGCTGGAAAATCACTGAGGGGATTTTTACTGGCGGTTGAAAAGAAGGCCACACATGGTATGCAGTGGCAGAGCAATGGGAAAAAATGTCACCTGTGACAATTTAGAAAACAAAAAATGTATTTAATGAATTTGTAGCTCTGGTTAAGACCATCTCTACACAGAATGTTAAGAGTCTGTTGAATGTTTTTAGTGGAATATGGTAAGATACTGAAGGGGAAGGTAAGCTAAGAAGACACTTTTGGGTTCGCAAACAGAATTTAGAGGAAATACAGAGGGCTCAGGACTTACCAGGTTGGAGAGTAAAAATCAGCTAAACAAAAAGGCGTTGTCCCAGACTGGCCTGCCATGGACAAGTAAAAGAGACCTGTCTCAGAGCAAATGTATAATCTGGCTTTTGGAGCATAGGATGGATCCTGTCTAATTCATGGGTGTTTTCCTCTGTTCTCACACCAAAACAATGACAGAGGAAGATTTTAGTGGCCAAATGTGGGGGTTTTCCCCACACACCAAGCGGTGGACACCAGCTAGACGTCCTCTAATGCAATTCCAACACTGCTTGGAGACAGCATCAGATCCCACAGGGTGAGGGCTCAGTCCCCCAAACCGCCCCCCACTTCAAACACCAGTCGCAAGTCCAGGCCTCTGGAACTTCTGACCGATTGGCTTCAATTCGAGGCTCCTACAACCCCCTCTTTAGGTTTGATTGATTTGCTGGAGTGGCTCACCGACTCAGGGAAATACTTGTTTACCAGTTGATTACAAAGGACAAGATGCTTTACAAAGGGGGTGGAGCTTCCATGCCCTCTCAGGGTGCCACCCTCCAGGAGCCTCCACGTGTTCAGCTATCGGGAGGCTCCCGGAACCCAGTCCTTTAGGGTTTTTATGGAGGCTTCATTATATAGGCACGATTGACAACCATTTAGAAATGTGACTGGACAAGAAGCACATGATCTCAACCCTGCAAGGCCTGTCTGTTTAGATCTTCTTGGCCTCTCTGTGTGGCATTCCCTCCTCCAGGGTATATGGCAGGACCCTCTCTGGAATGAGGGTCTTTTGACCCACTTCATATTGGAGTCCTGCTTTGGGCAGGTGAGGGGAGGACAGGAGGTCACAGAGATTCTGCTCCCTGAGGCCTAACACACCCAACACCAATGCCTGTAGCAAGGGCTATGGGCGTTATGAGCCAGGACCCATGGATAAAAACCAATATATATCATCACACCACAATGGGAAACCCACACAGTCTTTAAGAGTGTTGTCCTGGTAAAGGCACCACCAGCTCAGACTAAAGAAACCAAGATAAGACACATTAAAAAGAGACCTCCAGACTCCCAAATTTCTACAAGCAGGAAGCAGACTGAGAAAGGCACTAAGCTGTATCTGTGGGCATTTTTGTAGGAAAGGAAGGATCTCTCAGAGAGTAATTAAGAGCTCAGAGGGCCAAGTCATGAGCCACTGAGAGAAATGGGCCAGAGAACCACTCCTAGGGAGTAGAACTAGGCCCCGATCCAGGGCCATCCCCACCCACCATGCCCAGGTGGGTTTCGGACTTGGTGTGTGCCAGTGATCGCCGGGAGCCCTGTCTCTGCCCTCATTAAATGCAAGTGCTTATTGCAAGTGCCTTGGCCCTGCTTGCCCGTTATGTGTTGTGCAGGGGACAGGAGGCGGGGAATTTGTCTTTTTAGTTCATAAACCTCCAGATCAAGAGAAACTGCAGCCTTCCAGGACCCTCACTTATATCTGCCCCTGCTCCCAAGCACAAGGTGACAGGGACTGTGATGAGATGGGACTGCGGGGGTCTTGGGAAGGGCAGTTGCATTTTGTAGGAGGAAATCATGTAAATAAACCACGGCAAATGGATAAAATAAGACAGATTAAAAATAGCCACAAGTTCTTTGCAGCTCCTCCCATCAAGAGATGAAGTTTATCTCTCCACCCTTTGAATCTGGCCTGGGGTTTTGACTTCCTTTAATGAATAGAATGTGCTATAAGTGACATTGTGCAACTTCTGAGCAAGGTCATGAGAGATCTTGCGGCTTCCACTCCTGCTCTCTTGGAATGTTGCTGTTGCTGTTGCCCCCACCATACGAGACACCCAGGCTCACCTGGCCACATGCAGGAGAGCCCAGGCTCCCTGGTGGACACGGCAGCTGACCACCGCCGCAGCTACCACCAGACGCGTGGGGGAGGCCACTGAGGGCCAGCGGGCCCGCTGACTCTCCAGATGGCTGCAGCTGCCAGGGCCACCCCAGGCCAGACTATCAGAGGACTCTCCCAGCTGATCTCAGCCCAAACTGCTGAATCACAGGACTGTGAGCATATAAATGGTGATTTTCAGCTACTAAATTCCAGATCGCTTTGTTACATGGCAATAGATCAAGACATAAGAAAATAATCCCTGTTCTCACCCGCAATCCATTTTGAAAAACAGAGAAATATGATACTGCCATTAGCCTGTGCGTAATTTCACTCGGCCTCCCCTGCCTGCTTCCCACCTCTGTGGACGCTGAGGACTCAAGGGAGCCTTAGAGAGAATCGTCACCTTTGTTCCATCACCTCGGTTTCCCAAGGTGTTGCTGGTTAGAGCTTAAGGCAGACTTGCCCCTTCCTCCCCCGGCCCACCACCTGCCGTATAGAACTGGAAGCTGGAGGATCTACCACAATTCCCAGACTTCGCTGCAAGTTAGAAGCAGTCCTAAATTTGTGCCACTGAAATTTACTGTGCAAGTGAATCACCCAGGGACCTTGTTAAAATGCAGATTCTGACCGAGCGTCCTGGGCAGCCCAAGATGCTGCCTTTCTAGCAGGCTCTCAGGCGATGCCCGCCGTCACATGCAACACGGGGAGTAGCCAGGGTCGAGCTGAGCCAACTGAAGCTGGAACCGACGAGGCTCAGCCTTGGCCATGTGTTGAAATTGCCTGATGACTTGGTCCCATCCCCAGAAATTCTGACTCCATTGGTCTGGGTGTAGCCTGAGATCTGGTTTCTAACTGTTCCTGGGCTGAAGCACTGCTCTGAACACACTGGTCTCAGCACTTTCGAAAGGGGGCCCCACCCCTGCAGCCAGCTCTCGCCACCTCCATAAAGACTGCCATAGCCCCCCAACATGGGAGTTCTCTTAACCCTTCAGCGCACTCGCGCCTGCCGAGGCTGCCAAGGAAGCAGCAGGCTGCGACCGCCGGAGCGCGTGCCCCAGGGAAGCAGAGCACGCGGCTGGAGGCACCACCGTGCTGTCACAGCTGTGGCCCTGGGCACGGCGCTGAGCCTCCCCCAGCCACCCCTTCCTCACCCGAGAATAGAACTTCAGGCCACCTTAGTGGCGCTGTCAGGCCAGTTAGAGGCAACATCCGCCAAGTACATGGTTAGAGACTCGGTAAGCGGGAGGTATCATTCCTGAACAGAGCATCCACAGCCCTGAACAGCCAGGTGCCCGGCATCGAGAGCAGAGAGCTGGGGTTAGCCTCTGCCAGCGCAAAACACCCAGGTTAGAAGCCAGCCTTCTGGTAAATGCCAGGCCTTTCCATTACCTGCGAGGGTTTACTATTAGTGCCCCTAGTTCTGCCCCTGCCACGAAGCCAGGACTGGAGTGGCTTCATTTTAAAGACTCCAATTGTGAAAAGGGAAGTATTTTAGAATTTAATGTCTTCTTCAGAAGACATTGGGGTGAAAGAACTTCAATTAAAAAAAAAGAAAACAAACCTCATTATATAACGGGGAGTGTGGAACTTGCCCCACATCACGTGCACTGGAAGCTAGGAAGGGGATGGATTTATTTGTCCATGGTAAAAAGGCAACTCTGTGAACAGTTCTTGGGAGGTTTGGCTTTGCTTTGCTGCTCAGGAAATATGCACGGTCTGTCTCTTGGACAAGACAAACAATTCCAGCCCCCGGGGCCTCACAACACTGGCTTGGGGTTTTTCTGAGGGGAGGAGGGCAAGGGAGGACCCTGTGCTGGTGTTTGCCTGGTGGTGGCGACCCTGTGGGAGAGACACGCAGAGAATATGGCAAGGAGAAGTGGTGAGGGATGTAACGAAACAGAAAATTTACACTGGGACCGTCCTGCATCCGGACACGTGGCTGCTGCCCCCAAGCGCCTCTCACATTCTTCTCGCTGCACCACCTCTCTCTGCTCTGCCCTCTCCATCTCTTCTTCCCCCAGACCTGTACTTTTTATTACAAAAGAACCCAATATTGTCTACATCTGAAAGCAAAAAGTGAGCATCCCTCTTTCTACCCAACTCCTTGAACAGCAGTTCTCATGGTTTATATGTGTAAGAACCACCTGGGCAACTTGTTAATAAGCCAGTATGCCTGCGACCCATCCCTAGAAGGTCGGATTTACCAGGCCTGGGGTGCGGTCTGAACTTTTAGAGCCCCGTCCCAGCCCAGCGGTTCTGATGCTCGTGGCCGTTGGCTTCTGCTTTCAGGTACGTTGCATGGAGCTGGCCGCTGCTGACTGCTGGGCCGGGGAGTCCTATCACACTCACCTGTATGTGTGTGCTGTGTACCATGGAGCGTGTGCACACACACACAGAACCACACAACATGTGGTATATAGGGCAGTCTGCCCACGGAGCTGTAGGCCAGGGCCCATCTGTTATAAAACCTGTATTATACTAGACAAATTAAGAGAAGGATTAGAGCATCCTCATAGACTACCTTCTGCAGTACTAGCCTAACATGTCTTCTCTATCTTACAACATCTGCCCACACAGAGTCGAATAAAGCCACCCCTCATTGCCAGGGCCACGCGAGAGTTCTGGCTGGTCTTTATCCGCAGTTTGCAATAGGTTAGGCTTCCTGCTGCCCTCGAATAGCCTTTAACCTATTCCCGTGGTGATTAATATTTTGTGGTGCATGAATACCCCGATGGGCACTCTCTGTGCCTTTGCAGTCTGAATGCTGGGATTAGCCCCCAACCAAACCGGCTCCATGGCCCCAGGGACCCAGTGGAATTGTGGAAAGGTTAAACAGGGCTGAGTTTAATTCAGCACCCCTTCCACCAGCTCTGTGTGTTTGAGCAAGTCAATTAACCTCAGAACCTCCATTTTTTTCACCTGTTAAATGGATATACCAGTGCTTCACTCACAGTAGCACCAGGAGGGTTAGATAAAATGATGCAGAAAGAACTTTACCCACAGTCAGCTTTCAGCATATCTCTTCATTTGGCGCTATTTATCGGTGCATGTTCATTGCGCCTGGATGGGTTGCTAGCCAGGCTCTCCTCCCCTTGGCCACATGCAGTGCTGGGTAGGGCTGTGGCGCTCAGTGCAGCAGCCAGGGAACAAGCATCCTTGCTGGTGGCGCTGGCAGTCCGGTGGGGGCTGTCATCACTAGGGTTACTGGTGCATGGCCATGGATCACCCTACGGCTGTGAATTGACTATCTTTGTGACAGAGGGAAGCGAGGAGGCTGAGCTGGATTAGGAGGTAAGACCCACAGGAGACTTGTCTCAACACCAGGCTACAGATGTGTTCAGATCTTACTGGAATCCATAAAAATCGGCTGTTGATTAATTCAGGTTTCCACATATGGACGTTGACATAAATGGCTAAATATAAGTCTGTCTAGTATCCACCAGAGTGGTCAGTTCCCTCAAGACGAAAGTGCAACCACACTGCTTGAGTGCGCTTGTCTTTCTGAGTTGAGGAGATATTGAAGGTGCAGACCGTGGTCCCCACAACAAGCTCGAAGCCAGCCTGTCGAAGCTGACCGCATAGTCGACTGAGATCCTAAAACCAAACAATGCACAGTACAGGGATGTTTCCTGGGACAGAGTGCTTTGTTTTACTGTATACATTCCCAACTCTTTAATATGTATCCAAGAAGTTGTGGTGTTTAGAAAATTGCAAAAGAAAACTCAAAAGAAGAAGGACTCCAGAAAAAATGGCAAGTGTTTTTGGGGTAATTGATGCCAGGAAAAATAATGAATAATTTTAAAATTGATTTAGAATAAGATTTTGTTATTTCAAGTCTCCTTGAGTGTGAATGACTAAATCATAATCTAGTCACAAGTGATGGAAAAACTGTGTAATTCCAAATACAGCCAGTATAAGTTTGCTGTTATTAACATGTTCAATGCAGCTGATAAAGCCCTGGATGGAAAGAAAGATATATACAAGTTTTACCAAAAGAAAATCTGTTTCTTCCCACTAAATAAATATGAAATGAATGTTAAAAGAATATTGGCCTGGCCGGGCCCGGTGGCTCACGCCTGTAATCCTAACACTCTGGGAGGCCGAGGCAGGCAGATTGCTCAAGGTCAGGAGTTCGAAACCAGCCTGAACAAGAGCGAGACCCCATCTCTACTAAAAATAGAAAGAAAATTAATTGGCCAACTAAAATATATAGAAAAAAAATTAGCCGGGCATGGTGGCACATGCCCGTAGTCCAAGCTACTAGGGAGGCTGAGGCAGGAGGATTGCTTGAGCCCAGGAGTTTGAGGTTGCTGTGAGCTAGGCTGACGCCACGGCACTCTAGCCCAGGCAACAGTGAGACTCTGTCTCAAAAAAAAAAAAAAAAAGAATATTGGCGTGAAGGGGGCCAAATTTGTAGCTGCTCAGAAACCCTGACATCTGGGCCCATCCCTGTTGGGTGGCAGTTCTCGACGGTCTCCACAGACGAGGTTGAGGCACTCATCCACTTAGTAACTCAGAAAATGTAATCCAGTGTTTGTGCACTTGTTTACTAATTAAACCACATTTATTGAGCATGATTCTATGGCGCATACAAGGCCTGCAAAAGTGAGCTGGCCTCGCTGTGCACTCACAGACAAGGGGAGAGAGAGAAGCAGAGGCCGGGGCCCTGCAGGACCCACTAGCATCCAGGACGGGCCGGGACGCAGCAGAGACCGCCCCGCCCATGCATGCCTTGCCAGACCAGAGGAGCTCACCCTCCGTGGCCGCCAGCTGGTACGCCCTCTAGGCTCCTGCCCTTCTGCAAAGGGTGGGTGCTGAGACTAGGGGCATTTCCCTCCCCTGGAGGCACTCCTGCTTTAGACCGGGGGTCAGTCAGCTTTCTCTGTGAAGGCCCACATAGTGAATATTTTGACTCTGTGGGCAGTGAGGGCTGTATCGCAATTGCTCAGCTCTGCCATTGTAGCACGAAAGCAGCCTCAGGCGCAGGTCACCGGAGGGCGCGGCTGTGCTCCAATAGCAGGGCAGTCACAGAAGCGGGCAGCACCGGACTGGCCCTGGGGCTGTCGTCTGCAGACCCCTGCTTCAGAGCCGGCCAGGCCAAATTCCCAATTGCCCTTTATTCAGGAGGAACTTGATACAAGAGACTATTTTCCTAAAACCCATTTTTAAAAAATCCCAAGCACAATAAAAGCACATTGCGCTTCTTGGTGTTTGTTTTCATGAAGTGTTTTCCACTGGCGTTTTGACCGAAGGGTTTGCTTCTTCCCTCATTTCTCCTAGCGCCCCTTGGCAGCGCAGTCTGCATACCGACATTTCACCCTTTCCTCGCTCTTGTGGGTAAGACCTCGGAGACTGAGTTCATTTACTTGGGATGTGGCCAAACAACCAAGCAGCTCCTGTCTCTTGAGTCTCCAGATCCTCAGGGCAGTGCCAGCTGCGTGTCTCCCGGCCTGGACAGCATGCCAGAGGGGTGATGTCACAGCCTGGCGGCCCGGCCTCCGCTTCCTGTTTCTTTCCTCCCGAAAGACACATGAATCATATCAGCTTCATCACTGGACTCGGAGCTCATTTCCCTGTTCCACAGCGTTTGGAGTTAGAGGAGGTGGGAGCCAAATATGATCAAAACATGAAGTCCTGAGTTGCTTTTTCCCCTCAAAAATAAGCGCACCATCTGGCTTAATTTGGAGTCTTTTGGCTGAGCACTCAGCTCCTGGGTCAGACAGTGGTGATCTCATCTGAAAAGCTGGCCCTGCACTGTGACCGAGGCAGACGAGGTCCCAACCAAGGTCCCAGCCAAGGTGGTGGCAGGCCCTTGTGTGGGTCCACTCTGGGCCACCACGTGCTGGAGAGGGAAGGCTGTCCTGAAAGCAGGTCCAGCTGAGTGGGAACGTAGACAGCAACCCGCGATCACTCCCAGGGACTCTCCGTTGCAACCTTTCCCCATGTGACTGTCCCTGGGCGTGCCACCATCCCTGCTCTTGGCAAACGTGCTGATAGGACAGGGAAAGTCTAACAAAGAATCCGGACACATGATTTTGAAACTAAAATACCAATGACTTGTAAATATGAGGGTGGGGCAGAGGCAGGAGCTCCGTAGATACTCAGCTACCTTGAAGGTGTTCTTACCCACTCACAAACTCGTACTGCTAAATTTATGGAGCACTTGTTATGTGATGGCTCAGCTCTAAGGAGCTTGCTTGTACTAACTCATCTCATCTCCACAGCAACCCTGGGAAGGAGATACAATTGTTGTTGCCATTTTATACACACAGTGTCTCGCCTAAGGTCAGACAGCTAGCAAACACCGGCTAGCAAACACTGGAGCCCAGACTGATGGTGAGGGTTCTCAACACCTGTGGGCGTATGTGTATGTGATGTAGGAATATAATATTGTAATAAGCATATCAGTTATTAAAATATTTGTACATATTTCAGAACTAGCCTATATATTTTAGTATAATAATATTTGATATAATCGAGATGTGACATTTATGCTTATTAGAGACACACAGATACAATATGGAAATATACAACTCAATACATTTACACAATCTAGCCATGCATGCATGCAAATATTACTATTTAACACTCCCGGATCATCTGTATCCAGGCTGAGATCTGCATCTCTGCTTGGTTCCAGAACAGGCCTCTGTAACTACAGATGTTGTCGTGTCACATGCTGGTCCTCTTGGGCTGTGATGTTACTTTGACTAAGTAATGCTAAATGTTTTCTATTAATAAAAATATCTGTTAGGCCAGGCTTGCATTTGCCCACATTTAACTGGCTTCTTCGCATCTTCTTTAGATAATGCAGATTCTTTTTGGAAAAGATTATGATAATTGAATTTTGATTCTCCCAGCACTTGTCTAACTCAGGGGAAGAGGTGTTTATTGGTCTGGAGGCCTGCAGAAGTCAGACAGTAGCTTATTTCAGTTAAAGTATTATGAGGTACCTCCTTCGGTGGGCCAATTAGCCTAAGGAATATGGAACCCTGAGTTTCATTTTCCCATTTTATCTGCCTCTCTAACAGCTGTTCCGCATTCTCTCAGGGAAGCAAGCTGTGTTTAATTTTGACTTTGAGAAGCTGCAAATCACAAGTGTATCTTTTGTGCTTATTTTTTAATTATGGTAAAATAAACATAAAATTTACCATCTTAACCATATTTAAGTGTACAGTTTAGTGGCATTAAGTTCATTTACATTGTTGTGCAACCATTGCCACATCCATTTCTAGAACTTTCTCATCTTCTCAAACTGAAACTCTGTCCCCATTAAACAGCTCCCCATTCCCCCTCCCCCAGCCCCTGGCAACCACCATTCTACTCTCCGTCTCCACGAATTTGATTACTCTAGGAACCTCGTAAGTGGAATCAAACAATATCTGCCCTTTTGTGACTGGCTTATTCACCTAGCATAATGCCTTGCAGGTTCATCCATGTTGCCGCATGGGCCAGAATTTCTTTCATTTTTAGGGCTGACTCATATTCCACTGTATATGTAAACACCACGTTTTGTTTATCCATTCATCTGCTGATAGACACTTGGGTTGCTTCTGCCTTTTGGCTATTGTGAATAGCACGGCTATGACCATGGGTGTACAAACATCTGTTTAGTCTTTGCTTTCAATTGTTTGGGGCATATACCTAGAAGTGGAATCGCTGGAATCATGCAGTAGTTCTATTTTTAATTTTTAGGAACCACCATACTATTGTATTTTTCACAGGGCTACAAAGGATGGGCAACTCTATGGTTAAATATAAAAGATCATAATAAACTTAGGTTTATGGCAAATTTGAAGTAATTCACTGATGGAGGTTGCAGTTTTGTTTTTGCTTTCTCATTTACCCACTTATTTGAGAAGTTTTACAAACTTCTTTCTATTTAAGGATCCAGTCAAAATAGTCTACTATTACTCGCATATAGACAGTATTATATAATAATGTAAGATAAATAACAGGAGACGAAAGCTGTATGTGATGTGTGCTGTTTAAGGAAGATCTGAAACAGTTAAGATTATTGCTTGGCTGCCCTCGGCATCTGTTCACTAAACTGCACTGTAGTCTTTCATTTTTGCAACAAACATGAAACCCTTCGCCATTTGCGCGGGGACAGTGAAGCATCACACTGTTCTGTAGGTGTCTGGACCCGCGTCTTACGGCTCTAACCCACACTGTGCGCACGCCAGCAATCCAGGAATTAGACAGGGACGCAGCTGAGTGTGAGGGCCGGCACGGGCTGGCAAGGCCCATGGAGACCCAAAGATCCCAGACCCTGTCTGAGGGCAACCACTCTTCCTTTCTGGCCACTCGTTGCCCTGTGGGAATGCAGGCCCAGTTTTCCAGGTCTTTCTAATTTCCAGGAAAAGCAAGAAATCTGGATTTTAATGCGAAATCTCCCAGTTGTTAACTGCTAGCCACTTATTCAGAAAAAAGTTTTAAAACATTTCACAGGCCAAATGAAACGTCATTCGCAGGTACATACAGCCTGAGGGCCATGAGCTTGGACTTCTGCTGCGGCTGAAACTCTGTCCTGGAACACAAAGGGCATGTCTGACAAGCACCTTGTTTCCCCGGGGTGTCTATCAAGAGGGAATGAATGAACCAAGAAGTGGAAAGAAGTGGGTCTCCAGGAAGCTAATGAAGCTGTAGCTTCCTGGCCCCTTACTTGCCCAGGGCCATATATTTTGTAACTTTTCCAAAGTAAGAAACTTCAACCACAAACTTCAAAGGACTGAGGTCTCTTTCCATTCTGGCTTCCTCGTGTCTGGGGCGGCACTGAACTGGCGGAGGATGTTCTTGGGGAACTCAGAGGGGACGCTGAGTTGAAGAAACATTTAGTCTGAGAGGAGAGGGGTATGTTTTTGTGGTTAGGACAAGTAGCGCCTCAGGCCACAGCAGGACTGCTCTGCTTTGACCCTTGCCTGATATCGAGTGAAAAGATGTTGGGGCCAAATGAGAGGACCCACCCAGAGCCCCCGCCTCACATTCCGCACTGCACTTGGGATCCCGGAATTTCCTGCCTGGCACCTGGACCTGCTCCCCAGGCCTGCCTGGGCCTCGGACCGAAACCGAGACTGACTGTGATCAAGCCCGCCAGGCTCCACCTGCCTTGCTTCCTTCTAGTCCTCATTTTAGTGGATCTGAAGACTCCCACTATCAAGTCATGTATCCAAACAGCACATCACTAACCCCCACTAGCTACCTCATGGGTAACATCTGTCTGCAGGTCATTATAATAGCAGGTGCTTAAAGTTGTTTTTCAGGAACCAGGGGACAGCTCTTGTCCAGTTCCTGCAGGTTGAGACCACCAATCCTCCAGCTGGGCCTGCGCGAATGCCCAGCGATAACCTTTTGACTTCAGAGAACCAAGAACTCCTCCCTTGGTCCACGCTACTGCTGCCATTTCTGAACACGGGTCCGGTGAAGAAGCCGTGTCGCTCGATCAATAACACTTGCTCAGAACCCATTACCACACCTTTCCCACACCTTAGACTACCCTGCTTCTTTATTCCATTAATATTCCTAAGCCCTATGCTCAAGGAGGTGGATTTGAGACCTGTTCTTCCACCTCCTGGCTTGGGCTGCCTCATGGAAAACTCCTTTGACTTTGCAAACCCACTGTCTCAGCAATCGGCTTGCTGTTTCCAGGCAGAACGAGCCTGGCGGTAACATCACCTGGGTCTGCCTTCCTGGGGACGACAAACCTCACCGCTGGTGTATGTACCCCAGGGCCCAAGGGCTGGCTGAGAGGCGGCTGTCTGCAGGGAGTATGGATGTCCCTTGGGCGTGCACATGCCTGAGCCCTGCAAGGTGCAAGGGCCAGGACAGAGCCTGCGGTGGGTGACGAGTGTGAGGGGACAGCCCTGAGGGCAACTCTAAATCCAAGTCTGGCCTCCAGTCATTGTAAAGCCATACAATGACCTTCATGAAAGGAGGAGAGAACATATTTATGTAATGGTTCATTAGTGTGATTTAAAATATTTAAAGCCTTGACACATTTAGACATGTCATTTAGACTTTGCACTCAGGGCCCCATGTATGTTAGGTGTGAACCTGGGTCACGGTCACTTTTGTCCACAGTTGTTTCGGTCACTACTGCTGTGTAACTATTGTCCCCAAACTTAGTAGCATAAAGCAACCACTTTATTATGCTCGTGGACTTCGTGGGACAGAAATTCAGACAAGGCACAGCTCGACTTCGCTTCAAAATGTCTGGGAAGTTGGGAAGACTGCACAGTGGGTGGGGGTGACTCTATAGACGGGGCTGGAGTCAGACAGAGGCACCCACTCACCATCTGGTGGTTGATGCTGGCTGCCAGTTGGGGTCTTAGCTGGGGCCGTCACCCTAAACGTGGCCCAGACTTCCTGCAAGGACAGAGGCTGCAGAGAAGTTGGACTTCTGACATGGTGGGTCAAGATGCAGAGGCAAGTATTTCAGAGAACAAAGTGGTAATGGCAGCACCTTTTCTGACCTTCTGTTGGTTACAACCAAGCCAGAATCCCACCAGATTCAAGGGGAGGAGATGTAGACCCCACCTCTCAATGGGAGGAGTATCAAAGCATTTGGGGGGCTGTGTTTTAAAACCACCGCACAGTTTAAAAGAGTATTAGCCATCCTGGTGTTGGAATGGCTTCTAGGACTATATCTAATGGCAATATAAAGAGCATTGCAGGACATTTGAAATCTCCTAAACTTTTATAGCTTATATATGGAAGAAACTTAGTAGAGATTTTACCCATATTTGACAAAAATTCTAAAATTCATATCACCATCAGTCATGAGTATTTTTTAGTCATGAATTTTGAAGCTGAAAGTTTTCTAAAATATTCATAACAAAAAATGATTTTTCATCAACCATACTAGAGGAAAGACTGAATTTTATCTTTCTATTCTCTCTATAGAAAGTATTATAAAATTGTTACGACATAGAGAGGTGATAAAGAAGATGCTACCTAAAAAGTGCAGGTGTTTCAGACTATTGTGTCATCCTATGAACATCTTTGATAATATTCTAGAGACAAAGTAGTAATTAATCTCAATGAATGAAAGACCAACAAGAGCAAGAGCAGTCTAGGAAAACTTCAAGGCAAATGAGGGAAGACGGGATTTCTGCAGGTAGAAGGAAAATGAGGGCTGGGGGCAGGGCTGGGTCAACTGGTCAACCCACACTGTCAGTTACACCCACCATCAGTTCCGAGCGGCTCTGTCTCCACGCTGATTGGTCAGCGTCCGCCACAGCAGTTGGCAAATGTTTTACATATCATCCCTGCCTGTTAGAGTGAACAATATTAGCAAAGGCTCCAAAAGGGAATAATCTTGGCCTGTTTATCAAACGGTAAGGAAATTAGACTGGCTTGAGTCTGTCTGGGACAGTGACAGGAAATACAGCTGTTTGACTATAGTGAAACCAATTGTGAATGATGTTGAGTGTCAGCAAAGGAATTTTGTACATAATCCTGAAAGCAGCAGAGAGTAATGAACGCTTTCAGTAAAATAATGACCAAATTTCTATTGTATTTTAGGAATATTACTACAGTAGTTGAAGGAGAAGAAAACAGGAAGACCTTTTTAGGAGGTGGTTGTGATATTCCACGCATGAACCGTCAGAGGAGAACTAGGTAGACAGGAATTTGGGCTCGTGTGTGTATCACTTCCCTCGAGTTTTGTATTATTAGCTTATAATGGATCTTGTATAGAAGACCGCTCACGCCACATTTGAAACCCTCTTGTCCCCTCTCCTTCCAGCCACTGCTGCAGAGAGCAGGTCTATCCAACCCGCTTCACACGGGGCACCCTGAGCATGGCTCTTCTCACCCTGAGGATGTCCAGCTTCTCTGATGCAATGGCTGGCTGGGATGTCCCAGGCAACCTGTGGGACACTCACTCACACCCACTAAGACATGAGGTGCTGTTAACACCCAATGAGCGACCGTCGACCTGGCAATGTTAGCTCTGGGGTATAAGCTTCCCCTCTCCTCCCACAGTTCTTAGCCGCATTTCAGAGAGCTGCAGCGGTTCCTGTGGAGTCAAGCAGTTGCCTATAGACACGGCTGCCTAGACTGTGTCGGCTTTCCTCCCCAGCCTCCCACCTCATCACTCCCCACCGACCCTCCTTCCTGCTCCCTGTGACCATATCCCAGATAAATCGCCCATGCAGAAGCTTGGTCCTGCGCTCTTCTTTGGAGGAACTCAGGCTAAGACAGAACAGGATCCTTCAATTCTTTTGAAGCCACCACCATGGTGGAATCTCACATAACGTTCTGCCCCAATCAGGGGCACCGAATTCTCATGACTCACCTTTATATTCAATAGCTAATTTCTCTTTTTGACCTTTCAATTTTTAAAAATGAATTTGCAGAACTGATGTAGTCCTGTATACTCAGAAGTGGTTTTAAACCTATGGGGGAAGGTAAGTTAGAATACTGAAAAGAGCAGAGAATTCAGAGTCATAAGATCTAGATTTGAGCCTTACTACCTACTAAGTGAATGGCCAAGGACAAATCATCCAACTCTGCGAGACTTTAGTGTCCCCATCTATAAAATAGGGACATTCATAACCACCTACCTTCACAGGGTTCTTATAAACATCAAACAGGACCATGTATGTGTGCCGAGCATTTGCTAATTTGAGCACTCAGCTCCTGCGCTCCCTTCCTCTTGGTTATATGACCCTAATTTTGTTTGGATTAATGTTCACCTTTCCCCAGTGCACCCCATGTTTCACCACCCCCACCCTCTCCCCCAGCTTCAGGGTAGGCCCCGGTTCACTTAATAGAAAGGGACTATTTACCATTTTCCTGGCCATGATGATAGAAAGAAAGCAAGCAGAACTTTGTTAGGGGAGCTGGGAAGGAACTCCATCACTCTTCCTGAGAGAACAATCCAAGGAGTGGCATGTGGCCCCTGGATTGCTAGAAATCACCTTGTGGCCCTAAGGAGTGCCAGCCTAGAGACGAAGCAGAAAGGAGAGCTGGTGAGTTTGACCTTCTGAGCCAGGTCACATCCAAAGCTTGCAGGATCCCTGTCCTTTTCAGATAAGTGAGTTATTAAATATTTGACTTAAGCCCATATGAGTCAGGCTTTCTCTTATCTGGGGCAGAGTAACTCCCAACTGATAGAGCATACAAATGAGCTTTGTAACTTGCAAGTCACTATAAAAACATTTGCTTCTATTATTCTTACTACTACTAATTAGCAATAATTACCTATGGTCCATGGAGCAGATTGAGAAAAATTCCTAAGCTTTTATTTTCATTTAGTACCTTCTTTTGGAAAAAATTTAGATGCCTGCCTCAGTATGTTCAGGACTAGATCCCAACAAGAATAACTATATATGTTCAAAGAAACAGGCATTTGAAAACCTATAAAACTGAGTGAGTTTTAAAATACATATAAAACCCACAAGTCATAAAAGTAAAGGTGGTTGGATTTGGCTAGATAAAAATAAAAATACAAAAACTGCTATGTAGCAAAAACAAAACCCAGCTGTGCCACAAACAAAGCTAAACTATAAGTAAAAAACCAGGGGAATGTTTGGAACTGATATGACAGATTAATGGTTGATATTCTCAATATGTAAATAGTTCTTATAAATCAATAAGAAAAGAAGAAATCTTAATAGAAAAATAGATAAAAGACTTGATCATAAAATTCAAATAATATATGAAAAGATGCTAAACTTATGATCAAAGTGAAGGGTTATCAAGTTAAAAAAGGCTACTGATAATTATACACATTAAGTCCCAGACACTGTAAAAATTATCTCTCAGAGAAGCATGTATAAAAATGACCATTGTAAAGTTAAAAAATAAAAACAAATGTTAACAATAGAAAATTGGTAAAATATACTATGATATATTCTTATATTGAAATATGTTGGGGCCATTAAAAAGACCAGGTAGGCCTTTACATGTTATTGTGGAAAGAGGTATGACATATTTATTGTTTGAGGTTATCAAGCAGTATACACACTGATCCCATGTATATTAAAATACATATTAACATGTGCATTTAAAGTCTGAAAGTAAATTACAACTATTAATAATGGTCATCTCTTGGGTATAGGATTACACAGAGACCATTTAATGTAAAGTTTTTATAAGATTCAAATAGTTCAAAAATATTTTTATTTTAAAATAAATAATTAAATAAGTGAAATCAGAGATAAATATGAGTTGGGTAATCTGTGACCTCCTTGAAGGTAGAATGCATTCCTCTGGTCACTGGCTTCTGAGTGCCAGTGAAGTGCCCAGCAGGTGACAGTCCTGTCATGTTTGGGAAGGTGGAAGGAAGGAAGGAAGGAAGAAGGAAGTCGAGGAGGGCTTCCCAGGGAAGGACGAAAGAAGAGAATAACTCCCTCAACCAGAAAACTAGGAATAGAGATATTTCTCAAGGAGCTTTAGGAGAATGTAAGGAATAATTTCCTATGTTCAATCTCCTGGAGTAAAGCTCTTGTCGAAGGTGTTCAGAATTGGCTCCTTGAAAAGTCTGTGCAGTAGTCATTGTTGCTTTGCCAGGCTCTGGCTGTGAGGTCCAGCGGCTGCCCCCTTCCCCTCCACGGCCCAGCCAGGGATTACTTGCACCTGATCTCACCCTCCCCTTGCCCTTTGGACTTGGCTTTGGACTAACTTGACAACACTTCAGCCCGTCATGAGCAGCTCAAGTCTGGCGTGATCCACGAGCTAATGCCTCTGCCGAGCACCAGCAGAGCTCTCTCACTTCCTCCTCGCCCCCAAAAACGGAGTTTGGCGTCTGTACATAACAAGCCACGGGAGGAATGGCACAAACAACCTTTGGGCTCCCTTGTTCCAAGCCTTGTGATCAACCTAGATGAGTTATGAGAATGTTCTCTTGGTTGAATCCTAGCCCTGTGCAACTCAAAAGGATCAGAGAACGCAGTCCTGACACCAGGGGCCTCCTGGCACCACGCAGCGTGATTCCACTCTGCCCGCCACGTCTTTGGCTGCCACTTTTCCAGCTGCGGGATTCCAGAGCTTCAGAGGTTTGTAGAGAGTGAATTCTGACACCTTTGCTCTACATAGAAAATTGAAGATGAAGATGTAGCACTGAAAACTTTCACTGTAATACCTAGTGTTGTCAGCATCAGTAGTGTCTCGGTGTCATATAATCAAACAATGTGACGTGTTCGTTCATTCATCAAACATTTATTGAGCATATACAATATGACAGGCCCTAGAGCAGAAAAAATGAAACTGCACAGCAGTAGCAAGGGGCCATATAACCTAGCAGCGATTTTAAGCCTTACATCCTCACTCAGCCAGTCTGGTCCTGCCCACTAGACTCCTGGCCCTTGGTTTTGGCAATCCTTGTGCAAAGAATTACGACATCATTGCAAAAACAGTCAGTTTACTGACGACTCTCTTGCAACATTCAATTGCAATCAACTGTTGGATGTAAACCCTGAGAATACGGCAGCTGTGGATCGCAGTCGTGTGGATGACCTCAGAGAGTTAGGAAATGTAAGAAGCTTTCCTTTTACATTTCATCTGCCACTGGAATCTCAGCCTCTTAACATCATTCACAGTAAGTTCTGCCGGGAAGAAAAAGGCACTTCATCCCTTAGACACCAAGACCCAGTTCTAATCCCTGGGATGATTGAGGATAATCCCACTGGCTCAGTAAAGATTCAGCTAGTTGGCTGGGCGCGGTGGCTCACGCCTGTAATCCTAGCACTCTGGGAGGCCGAGGCGGGCGGATCGCTCAAGGTCAGGAGTTCGAAACCAGAGCGAGACCCCATCTCTACTAAAAATAGAAAGAAATTAATCGGCCAACTAAAAATATACAAAAAAATTAGCCGGGCATGGTGGCGCATGCCTATAGTCTCAGCTACTCGGGAGTCTGAGACAGAAGGATCACTCGAACCCAGGAGTTTGAGGTTGCTGTGAGCTAGGCTGATGCCACGGCACTCTAGCCCAGGCAACAGTGAGACTCTGTCTCAAAAAAAAAAAAAAAAAAAAAGATCCAGCTAGTTAGTTTTGGTTTCAAGGAGAGCACAACTCTGTGTTAGTAGACTCTCGAACCAGCACGTCTCAGGAAGAGTGTGCCTGAGGATGGGAATTCCTTGTGTCAGAATGGCCACCTGTCCATGTCTTCAGGAAGCATTTGGCAAAGCCTCAAGTCATGCTACTGTTGGTGTCATGGTCACTGACGCCACTGACAGCCAGTTATGTTGCAAGTGTGTCTGTCCCAGCCTGGGCCAAGGAGGCTGAGTCTGCTGAGGGACACTGTACTGCAGCCAAGGAAGAGGACAGCACCAAGCGTGCTCTCCCTTTCGTGCTCGTGGTCCCTGAGATCACCTTTTGTACTCTGAAGGGTAAAATCTTCTGTCTCCACCGTAGATTCATATTATCAAGAGAGAAGGTACAGGCTGGTTTTTTAAAAAATGTGGGTGACATACTGGTCACTTAAAACCAAAAATGTTGGCTGGTCATTTGTGCCTGTCATTCCAGCACTTTCAGAGGCCAAGGAGGGAAAATTGCTTGAGGCCAGGAGCCTGAGAGCAGCCTGGGAAACATAGGGAGACCTCATTTCTATGAAAAAAATTTTAAAAAAATTATTTGGGCATAGTGGTGTGCCCCTGTAGTCCTAGCTACTTAGGAGGCTGGGGCAAAAGGAGCCCAAGAGTTTCCAGTGAGCTATGATTGTGCCACTACACAGAGCAAGACCCTGTCTCAAAAAAACTGAAAAACAAAAATGTTGAAGGAAGTTCAAAATTTAGATGGAAGAGAAATGATACTAAACTTAACATCTTACACAAAAATTAACTCAAAATGGATCATAGACCTAAATGGAAAGTATAAAACTATAGAACCTTTTGAAGCAATCACAGGAGAAATTTTTTGTGATCTTGGGTTATGCAAAGAACTCCCAGATAAGACATCAGAAACATGACTCAAAAATGAGCAGCTGATAAACTCAACGTCATCAAAATCAAACAATTTTGCTTGGCAAAAGATAAGAGAATGAAAAGAGAACCTAAACTAGTGGAAATTATTGCAAATCACTACAATGAAAGATTTGTACTCAGAATACAATACAAACTCTCAAAACTCAATAGAAAAACACAAATGGTCCAATTAAAAAGTGAGTAAAAGATGTGAATGCTTTACTAAAGATGATATAAAATGGCAAGTAAGCACATGAAAAGATGTCCAATGTCATCTGCCACTTGGCAAAATGCAAATTAAATCAAAGTGAGATACTACTACACACTTATTAAGTAGAATGGCTTAATTTTTTAAAATAAATAAATAATAACTCACAATACCAAGTATCTTAGTATCTTAGTCTGTTTTATGTTGCTATAACAGAATAGCTGAGACTGGGTAATTTAGAAAGAACAGAAATTTACTTGTTACGGTTCTGGAGGCTGGGAAGTCCAAGAGCATGGCGCTGGCATCTGGTGAGGCCTCGCTGCATCCTCACATGAGTGAGAGGGGCGCGTGAAAGCGAGCCAAACTGCAATTCATAACAGACCCACTCTTGTGATAACTAACCCACTCCCATGATAACTCATTAATCTGCTAATCCATTAATATCTTATTAATCCATGAGAGGGTCGATCCATTCATGAGAGCTGAGCCCTCATGGTCCAATCACCTCCCAAAGAGCCTGTCTCTCAACAAGGCTGATTAAGGACCAAGTGTCCAACACATGAACTTTTGGGAGACAAAGTCAAACCATAGCACCAAGTGTTGACAAGAAGGCAGAGAAACTGGACTGTCATATACTGCTGAGAATGCAAATTGATACAGTCTCTGTGGAGAATAGTTTGGAGGCTTTTATTAAGTCAAGCAAGGATTTACCATATAACCTAGCAATCCTATTCATAGTAGATGAATGAAAACATGTCCACATTAAAAACCCCTACATGAATATTTATAGCAGCTCTATTTATACTCGTGAAAAAACTGGAAACAACCCAAATATCCTTCAAGGGATCAATGGATAAACTGTAGTGCTTCCGTACAATGGAATACTACTCAGCAACAAAAAAGAATGTGCAACAGCATGGAGAAGTCTGACTCAGGAGTGTATGGGAGTGTATTGTATGATGTCATTGTGTGACTTGCTGGGAAAGGCAGAACTACAGGTATGAGAAACAGATCAGCAGTTGCCAAGGACAGAGGTGGGGAGAGAGTGTGACTACAGAGGGATAATACAGAGAGTTCTCTGCCATGACAGGACTGTTCTGTTCTTGATTATAGTGGGAATTACATGCTTTTATGTGTGTTAAAACTCATAGAACTGTATACCCAAAAAAGGGTCAATTTTACTAAATTTTTAAAATAAAAACAAAACACTTGGCAAAAATTATTTGATGTCATGGCTTCAAAAATACCTCGCACATACTCCCACAGTCATCAATAAAGCCTCCTCCTGCCCTTGCCCCAGAGGGCGAAACATCACCAAGATGCTGGCGTAGCGCTAGCCAGGAAGGAAGGCATTGGCCAAGAGTTTCTTCTGAATGAGTGCTGACACAGCAGAACATGGCATCTGGCCAAGGCTGTGTGCCCACGGTATAGAACTGCGGTCCCCACGCCTGGGCCATGGACTAGGACTGGTCCATGGCCTGTTAGGAGCTGGGCCACACAGCAGGAGGTGAGCAGCGGGTGAGCAAGCGAAGCTTCATCTGCGTTTACAGCCGCTCCCCATCACTCGCATTACTGCATAAGCTCCGCCTCCGTCAGATCAGGGGTGGGATCAGATTCTCACAGAAGCCCGAACCCTACTGTGAACTGCACATGCGAGGGATCTAGGTTGTGGCTCCTCATGAGAATCCAGTGCCTGGCCATCCGAGGTGGAGCTGAGGCGGTGATGCTGGCGCTGGGGAGCGTTTGCAATACAGATTGTCATTAGCAGAGAGGTCTGACTGCACCATAAATGTAAGGTGCTTGAATCATCCCCAAACCATCCCACCACCACCACCATCCATGGAAAAATTGTCTTCCATGAAACCTGTCCCTAGTGCCTAAAATGTTGGGGACCGTTGGTATATAACAGAGAGTCTAGGGGCTAACCAGCTGGTGCACTGCACTTGCCCCACCCCCAATGCACAGAACCAGGTGCCGCCGAAGGCTGGACCTCAGCAGGCAGAGTGCCCCACGTTGGAGCATCAGAAAATCAGCCCACAGTCCGGGGGGGCCTTCTGAAGCTCATGTCGACTGAGATTGACAATAGGGATTTTCCAGCACATGTGCCCCGACTAGAGCCCTAAAATCTAAGTGAAAGATGAGCATGAATTAGACCTTACCAGGTGTCTAGGCATTTGTCGAAACTTACATAACTGTACAACAAACACAGCAAATTAGAATATATGCATATTTAACAATAAATTAGAAAAAAGCTTTAGGGAAAAGCCTATCTCAAGGTGTAACTAAGGATAAATTTTAAGCAAATAGTTCATGTTGTTTATTAATATTTATTTGGCCCCAAATTAAAGTGATGGATGGCAAGAATACATACCATGAAGTTGTTCCTTCTTTTGTGAATTGATTTATTACCACAAACAGTGGGACTCCTGACGGGAAGCACAAGTCTGCAGAGAGGTCCAGAATGAAAGGGTGGGGTAGGTCCAATCCGCCTGGCCCCTCGGCAGTAAGTGTCCTGTTTATATGCTGCACAGCTGTCCTGTCATGGCGCTGTGTCTTCCGTGTCTACAAGCTGTTTAAAGAATAAACCCTGACAGTGATGAGCCTGTCGTCACTGTGTCACACACAGTGCTAGGTCGGATGATACCAAAACTCTCCTGGGGCTGGCAGATGCCTGGAGGGTCATGAGAGCTCTGGGAAAATTATTAACAAGTGTGGTTTTCCACGAAGCTTGGGTGTGCATGGGTTTGATCAGAAGCTCCCGGTGCTCCGGGGTAGTGGCTCCCTGGGCAGGCAACCCTGGTGTGGACTGACACAGGGGGTTCTCTGCAAAAGGGCAGAGTTAAGGGAACAAGTTCATATAGAGTCAAACAGCACATTCTGTGTCTGCTGCTTGTTGTGATGTGGTCAGAGACACTGTAAATAATACAATGAATATATTATGATAACACCATAAATAAGGTTTCTTGGTTTAACATGAGAGTCATAGCCAACACCTTGTTGCTTTGTTTTACCTCCAGAATTCTCCGAGAGTGCTTGGTTTGTCCCGCACCTTTGAAATTGACCCAAAGTCAATGCTGGGTTCAAATATTTCCTAAAGCATTTTCCTATCTCAGAATTTAGTTTCCTGAATTTATTAGACAGTCAGTTCTCATCCACATAAAATGCCAAGAAGCTGGTATCTCAGGGTGATCTCTCCTCTGCCAGTCTCATTATCTATGACTCTCTCAGCAGCTATCCCAGAAACAAAAAAAGCAATCCCAGGTACAGGCTTTCCCCTTGCAAATCCAGTTGTCCCGGGGCACGCTGGACTCTGACACCAGCCATGTTCTGACGGTGCTTAGTGCTGGCTGTGAGCAGTGCGGCTGTGGCGTCACTGACGCACACAGAGATCCAGGGAAGTGGCAGCTGCTACTCTGGTACGGGAGTTCTTCACCCCAGAACACTCCAAGCTGGGAGAAAATAAGAGTTTCCAAGCAATTAACCCATCCCACTATTATCTCCTTCCCAGGACCCGAACCATTTGCTTTCCCAGTTTGGCAAAGGAAGAAGAGAATGGAGGTGTTTAGATATCAATAATCCCCACTGAGGACAATATCAAAAACAAGAGGAGGGGACTGTCAGAATGCCAGAGCTGGCATCAGTGCACATTCTTAAATTGCTGCCGTGGGCTCTGACTTAGAGCAGACTTCTGAGATGTAGTGTGAAAAGCCACACCCATCACACTTAAAAAAGAAAAAGAAAGAAAAAGAAAGAAAGAAAAAAGAAGAGTCCTTGGAAAAACTGGCCAGTGTCATATTGTAATGCTTTCTACGTGTTTCTCCATAAAATGACACTTTCCCCTTCTGCTTTCCTTTAAGCGGACAGTGGAAATGGAGACATTGCTGCTTTGTTTAGGATATTTGCTATTCTAGGCAGACATCTGTTTCTTTTTCTCTGACTTTTCCCCGTGTAGGCACGAGCTCCTTGACATCCCTCCTTGGCACCTGCTGCCCTGTCCCTCCATTCCCTGGTGACACTTCTAAAAGCTGTGTTTCAGGTGATGCTCCGCCACCTCAGAGCAAAAGGTGTGTCACCGTCCCCTGGCAAGAGCCCGTGAGACCCCATTTACCACCAGCCAGCTTGTAGTCATCCCAGCGTGGGCGAAAACGCCCCATAATTTTATTTTTGAGAAAATGTAAAGGACAAAAAATATATACTATTAACTACGACATTTGCCATAAGTTTCTCAAAAATACCTTCTATCAAGTGAAGGAAGTTCCTTTCTAGGTCTAGTTTGCTGCTTTTAGAGATTTGCCTGCAGCCACGTTACTAATGTTATCTATGTGGTAAATTACACTCGCAGAGATTCTAGTGTTGAATTATCCTTGAGGAAGGACTATTTTGTTAGTTTATATGTATGGATTAATAAACTGCTGGATTCCATTTGCTAATATTTGATTTGGGCTTTTTGCCATTATATTTATAACTAGGAATGGTGTATGATTTAATTTTTCTTATGTGGCTTAGATTTTGACAATCACCATAATACCCACTTCTTCACATTACTTGGCCAGACATTTTAAAATATCACAGGGAAAAACTGAATCTTCATCCACCACAATAAAAAGTCAGTAGATAAAGTCTAATACTGATTAGTCACAAAATAGCAGTATAAGAATTATTAGAAAATAAGAAGGTAAATACCAGAAGAAACATCTGAAGAGATTGAAAATGGTTGGCTCCGGGGAAGAGAACAATAAACTGGAAACTGTTGGCTTTTGTTTTGTTTGTGAAAATAATCCTTTTAGTATTACTTTTTAAAGTAAGAATATAAAACCATATTACAGTCTCTTAAACCATTTTCATCAAACATGTATTACTTGGATAAAAATTAAATAAAAAATTTAGGTCCAACAAAACTCAGAGACATTTTTGTGCAGTATCTATTCTGAAATCCATGACATCATCTCTTAGTTCTCATTTCTCCTTGTTTGGTCTGGAGTTTTCCCCTAGGGGAACACATATAGAAGTCACAAGTTGTTTGGCCAAGCTTTTCCCTTCTAGTCTATTTTGCATTTCCCTGTCTCTGAAGACATGAGGGCTCTTCCCCTCCCACCCCATTGCATGCCAAAATATTGGCTTTCCACCAAGCAAATGTTGGGAAACATTTTTTAATCCCCCACTAGAAAGCATGCAATCATATCAACTCTAAATACCCTTTGAAGGACTTCTGGTCTGGTGACAGAATCCTGTAGTGGTCATGCACTAGTTCTTTTTTGGCGCCTGGTTGATGTGAGATCCTGTGGCTTTGCTTGGACAATGTGGTGGGGTTGGAGGGATCCTTGAGTGGGGATGCTATCAGGGCACACCCTACACCCAGTCTGGGTCCACTGTCGGCTGTTTCATTTCAAGGCTGACTCTGGAGAGGACAGTATATCTACCACTTGCAGGATAATCATTTTAACACAGAATTCAGATTGGTGGAAGGTAACCTGAAAGCTGATCATAGCAAAAGGTGTTCTTTTGGGTTATTGTTATAGCTGCTTGCATTGGAAACTGAGTCCCCATTTTTTTCCTGTTAAAATAGTATAAGTTTTAGTTTCGTGGGATTTTTTAAAAAAGAATGTTGCTTTTTTTTGCATATTTCTTTTACTTTGTGACTAAGCTGGGAGGAGATTACATTTTCTCTAAATTAAAGTTTGTGCATTTAATTAACATTTCCAAGTCATTAGAGCAGGCTGCTGTTCCCAATACTCTGTTGTCTTGCCGGTCTTCACAAAATTTTTTTTACAATAGATTGTACCACATTTATTTAATCAATGACTATGATGATTATGTAAAAACAAGAAGAATAGTTGAATGGGAACATGTCATCAAATATGCAACATTTGATTAAAATTATTAAATGTACACAGATATATGTGCACACAAAATATTAGAAGGAAACTTGCAAACACTAATAGTTATGTTACTTCTGTATTTGATGTTTAGCATACTTTTTATTATTTACCTTTCTTTTCAAACTTTTCTGTAATATGCCTATTTCTTCCTTTATGGTAAAACCTATTTAAAAGAAAAACCATAATGTCTGAATTAGGCAAGAATAACTGACACAATCATTCATTTCTTGCAATATTTCAAATTTTTTCATCATTGTTATGTCTGTTATGTTGATCTGTGATCAGTGATCTTTGATGTTACTATTGTCATTGTTCGCAAGCACCAGAAACTGTGCCCACAGAAGACAGAAAATTTAATTAAATTACCAAAACGTGACCCAGAGGCACTAAGTGAGCACAGGCTATTGGAAAAATGGCACCAGCAGGCTTGCTGGATGCAGCATTGCCATTCACCTTCGATTTGTCAGAAACACAGTACCTGTGGAGTGCAGGAAAATGAGATACGCCAGCACACTGATGTGGGGCAATAGTGAGAAGGCTTTAATTTAAAAAAAAAAAAGAGGGCCAATTTCCTGGATTAAGGCAAGTGGTGGGGAAGGGGAGGGGAGAGAAGGGAAAGCCGTGGCAGACGTTTCTGTACTTGATTGTATCTGAAGGAAAGTCATCCAGGTAAACCCCAGGTTTCTAGTTTGCACAGTTGGGTGAGTGGTCACACCATGGTACTTTCCTCTTAGCACGCAGTTGCCACTTGTTATCATCGTACAATCAAGGGCTCCTCGGGAAGGTGTGCTCACGGGCACCACTGCCATTACTCAGGGTGCGGGTGAATGGCTGGCATGTATGTCACAGCCAGTTTCTCCAAACTAGGTCCCATGAAGCGCTGGTTGGCAAGCGTTAATAGGTACCCTGTAGGAGGAGAGACACTCACTAATCCAGAACTTTTCATGTGGAAACATGAACTGCTCTACCCGCCACTGGAAAGTTACAGTGGAAATTAGCAAGTTAGAGGCTCACAGTAAAGAAGCTGCTGTACTTCCTGTAACTCAGAGTTCCCCATAGCTACTTGCATTTAGAATCTGAGGTGTGCTGGTGAATGTTTACCTGCTGCCTTTGGTGGGGCCAGGGTGGTGGGAGAGCATCAGAGACACGAGGAGACACAGAGGAAGTACGAAATGATCATCTTGAAGAGCAGGACAGCAGACTTACTGGGGCAGTTTGATAGGATTTCTAGCTAGTTTTGAGTCACCTTTGGAGGTGTGAGGTCACATTTAAAAATGAGACCAGCCAGCAACAGTGATGCTGTTTTCTCCAGCAATAGTCAGCTACCTGGTTTCAGGAGCTGAGAAGACAGAAGCTGGGTTAAACCACGATTAGAGCTTTTTCAAGGGAGAATGACCGCAGGAAAGGGGGCTGAGGGCATTAGGAATCTGTGCACTCCCCCGGGGTAAGGAGGGAATAAGCAAATGAGGGTGTGATGATAATGGAGAGGTGATAGAGCTTTTGGGTTTGGAGGTCTTGAGCTATCAGAAGACCCTCGGAGTTTGGAGTTCCAGAGTACGTACGTAAATGGGGAGGAAAGATGGTGGTAGAGTCAAAATCTTGAAGATGGGGCGCTTACTGGTAGCGATAAGGACCAGGGTGTGTTGGTGAATGATTGAGGGGAGGCAGGGGAGGAAATTATTGCCAGTGAGAAGGCCAAGGCACTGAGGAGGTCATGGCTCATGGCTCATGCCCACGACACTCAGGATAGCAATGGATGTAAGGTGGACAAAGAGGGCAACTGAGCCAGGTGCTAATAATCCTCAAGGGCTTAGGAGAAGGACAAGGAATTGCACAGATGACACCAACAGCAGGGACAGTGAGTGGCATGGTTGGGTGGCATAAGCTTCACAGGAGCTAGGAGTATAGAAGAAAACTAGCGTTTTTAAAATAGCGGAGACACTCATCCACCTTCAGACTTTGAGATGACGTCTGTGGAACATCAGAGGAAAATATCCTCTACTTTAGAGAGCTGCAGGGAGGCTTCGCAGGACGGCTGGCTGCAATTTAGGACTAGAAGGTAGAAGAAGCTTCCAGGAGTTGGCTCATGAGGCCCGTGTGCCGGGGGCACAGTGGGAGGGTTTAGGGGCGGTGGAGGGGTGAGGGCAGGCTGAGCAAGAGGACCTGTGCAGTTTATGGAGTGAGGGCCATCAGATGATGGAGCTATAGGAGGTGAGGCAGGATAGGCCCAGTGCTGATGGAGGATGAGTCCAGTAAAATTAAAGGAGGCCTCTCTCTGCTTTGGGTGAAACACAGGACGGCAGTGCTGTGCTTAGCCCTCTCCTGCTGCGTGCGGTTCCTCAGAGGCCTTGCTTGGCACAGCAAGCTGGGCTGTGCCCGAGAACATTAGCGTCGGGCAGCAGGTGGTCATCACGTGGGTACAGCGCAGCCGCGAACATTTCCGTCTCGGCTGAGAGTCCTATTAGGAGGCGCTGAGCTAGACCATTAATAAAGCTCTTATGTGGTCCCCTTCTAAAGCCTGTGTCTGTTCCCATCGCTACAGAAGCCACCAGCGACCATGGCGCAGTACAAGGGCACCATGCGCGAGGCCGGCCGGGCCATGCACCTGATCAAGAAGCGCGAGAAGCAGAAGGAGCAGATGCAGGTGCTGCGGCAGCGCATCGCCGAGGAGACCATCCTGAAGTCGAAGGTGGACAAGAAGTTCTCGGCTCATTACGACGCCGTGGAGGCCGAGCTGAAGTCTAGCACGGTGGGCCTGGTGACCCTGAATGACATGAAGGCCAAGCAGGAGGCCCTGCTGCGCGAGCGCGAGAGGCAGCTGGCCAAGCGCGAGCAGCTGGAGGAGCGCCGGCTGCAGCTGGAGATGCTTCGGGACGAGGAGCGCAGGCGCGAGCGGAGGCGCAAGATCTCCTGTCTGTCCTTCTCGCTGGACGACAACGACGACCTGGGCGGCGCGGCTGGGGCCGGCAAGAGCCAGAGAAACCTGGGCAAGAATCCCGACGTGGACACCAGCTTCCTGCCGGACCGCGACCGGGAGGAGGCGGAGAACCGGCTCCGGGAGCAGCTGCGCAGGCAGTGGGAGGCCAGGCGCGAGAAGGTGAAGGCCGAGGAGGTGGAGATCACCTTCAGCTACTGGGACGGCTCGGGCCACCGGCGCACGGCGCGCATGAGCAAGGGCAGCACGGTGCAGCAGTTCCTGAGGACGGCGCTGCAGGGGCTGCGCAAGGACTTCCCCGAGCTGCGCTCGGCCGGCGTGGAGCAGCTCATGTACATCAAAGAGGATCTCATCCTGCCGCACTACCACACCTTCTACGACTTCATCGTCGCCAAGGCCAGGGGCAAGAGCGGGCCGCTGTTCAGCTTCGACGTGCACGACGACGTGCGTCTGCTCAGCGACGCCACCATGGAGAAGGACGAGTCGCACGCGGGCAAGGTGGTGCTGAGGAGCTGGTACGAGAAGAACAAGCACATCTTCCCCGCCAGCCGCTGGGAGCCCTACGACCCCGAGAAGAAGTGGGACAAGTACACCATCCGGTGACGCTCGCTGCACCGCCCCAGCGTCCTCTGCCCTCACCAGGCAGTGACTCACCAGAATAGGAAATTGGGGTGGGGGGAAGTACTCAGATTTCTGTGCCCTGTCATTTCTAACTTAACTTGGTGACCCCAATTTCTTTCCTGAGATTTAATAAAGACAGATGGCTTGCATCATCCGATTCTATTGCTAATGTTATAAATGTGGTTGCTTGGTTTCAGTGTTGCTGTGTGGATTCGTTGAATCACTCTGCAGAGCTATAGTGAAACCATGACTGGGTGGCAATGGGACAGAAACTAGAATAAGGGGCACATTTTTGACCTAGTGGTTACGAGCATAGACTTTGGAGGCAGACTGACTGAGTTTGGTTCTTCCCTGCTCAGCTTCCTACTTGCTGTGTAGTTTGGGGGAAGCTTATTAACCTTGTGCCTCAGGTTCCTCCCCGAGCAGAGGAAATCACGAGAGCACCTACTTCACAGAGAGATGTGAGGATTAAATGAGTTAGTATTTGTAAAGCACTTAGAACTCAATCAGTGTCTGCTATTATTATTCTTATAGTCTTGGTTAATTTATTTAAAGGACTTCTTTGATCCAGTTCAGAACCTTCTCAGGGCAAAGGTGGACCTGCGGGTCACTGGCCCACATATGTGGGAGTGCAGCCCCACTTCCGTGTTCCCTGGCTGGGTTGTTTAGCCCTGGAGGTTAGGAGGACAGAAAGCTAGCGGGTGTACCCTACAGGATCAGTATTACTGATTTTCCTTTTGCAGAAAGCTCCAATGTGGCTTCACGTGGCACTATTATAGATCTCGTCTTCATTTGAAAACGTTTATATTTTATTCACTAAGTATATTTTGTGTTTTTAAAAAATATCGATTTTGAAAAATACTGTGCTTAAATATTATTTATCTTGATTACTGAGTTTTGGGACGCCATCTTGCCCTTAACCTTAACGTCCAAGGCAGGTTCCTTACTCACCTTGCTTCAGTCCTGGCCTGAGCGTAGGAGGGACACTTCTTCAAGTCCTTGCCTCAGCCCTTAAACAAGAACTTCCACCAGATCATTGGCCCTCTAGGGCCGTGGGTCCCAGCCACTGCTGTCCTTTAGGGTCATCAGGGAAGCTTTTAAGCCTCCCAATTCCCAGGCCACACCTAGAGCCTGATCTCAAGGGGTGGGATGTAGACGTCAGTATGTTTGAAGCTCCTCATGCATTCGATGTGCAGTCAGATTGGAGAACAAATGCTCTAGCATTGCCTGCTCTGCACCTCTTACTAACTCCTCCTCCTGAGTTTCCATGCAACAAGCATTTGAGCCAGAGCCCAGGACAGGCTTTTGGCTCTGAATCACTGCGATGAGTGTGAAGTGGAGCCTTCTTACCCAAAGTGAGACCCTTGGGCCAGCATCATCAGCACTTGGGAGACTGTTAGAAAAGCAGAATCGCAGGCCCACCTCACACCTTCTGAATTGGAATGTGTGACCAACAAGGTCCCCAGGCGATTCACATGCACACTAAGGTTTAAGGAACCTCCAGCTGGCTAGATGTCTGTCTGCACTTCCAACACAGCAGCTCAGGACCGAAACTTGGGGGGAGTTAACAGTAGAATGCCACCTCTTTGGTTGCATGCTCAAGCCATATTCTCCAATCCAGTTTTAATGTAGAAGTTGGCATGCTGACCACAGTCTAACTCCTGCATCTAGTCCTTAATTGCTTTGATATTACTTACACTTAGGTTCCACTGCACATCACAAAAAACCCAAAGTAACTGTGGCTTAAACAAGCCTATTTCTCTGCATTATAAAAGTCTAGGGGTAAGTCTGCCATAGCATCAAGGACCTAGGCTGCTTCTTTCTTGCTGTTTCATCATATGTGGCTTCCATATGCATGGTTAACCTCATAATCCAAGATGGCAGCCCCAGCTCTAACCATCACATCTACATCCCAGGAAGCAGAAAGAAGGTAAAGGGAGAAAGAAAGGTCAAAAGGTTTTAAACGACTGTCTCTTAAGAAGGAGTCCTGTAAACCAATAAACAATATCTTGGTTTAAATCCCATTACCCACACCTAGCTGCAAGAGAAGCTGGAAGATGTAGTCTTTATTCTGAGAAGCCAAGTTCTATTACTATGGGGGAAAAAATGGAGAGCAGAACTTGGGAGATAAATAGTTTCTGAAATAGTCCATCCCTTTTGCCACCAAAATATCAAGTGTAGCCTTCTCCTACACTTAGCACACTCAACCCTAATGCAAAGGAAATCATCACAAGTTTCCCAGTAGTTACTTCTATTACAGCTCGTGTCTGTCTCTGGGTGATGTACAGGCCTCTCCTTCAAGTCTGGGTGTGGCTCTTTTTCACCTAGCTACTTACATACTAAAGGACAAGTAATCTGCCCTCTCACATACCTAATATGCAATGATGGAACAAATAAATAAAATCATTACGGAAAGGGAATGCAAAACACCAGCAATAGCCAGCTCTCTGACCATTATCAAATCCTACTGAGAGGTATCGAGGAGACTGTCTGCCTTGGAAGTATCCTCGCACCTGAAGCCCTGGATCCACCGTCTAGGAAGAACTCCCTTGCTCCCTGTCCTGCTTGCCCACTAGGGTTGTCTTCCTGGTTCTCCGTGACCATGTCCAGGCCCCATGTGGCAGGACAAGGGCTGCTGGTCTTCTGCTGCCTGATCCCTGCTGATGCAGATTTGAGGACCAGAGATGGCTTTAGTAGATTTTTCAGGCTAGGCTAGTAGTGTTTTCGGCAATTCAATCCCCTCAAAAGATTAGATGGCTTTTAGTCAGTTCTGTGTGCAATTAAGCCCACCCAAAGTTATTTTCTAGACATGGCATTTGAGTATGAAACTCTGGTCTTTACTTACTTTACCCCATTAATTCCTCTCTAGCTTAACGTAGCACCCAGGATCAATCTTACCTCTTGCTAATGTTGTAGCTTTGACGCCACTAATGGTAACTTCAGTTGGGCATAGTGAAGCGCTTGGCTTTTTATGTGGTCTAGACTTGGACTGCGGACTTCAGGCAGTAGCCCCTCTCGGGGCAAGGCTGTCCTCCCATCGCTGACGGCAGACAGGATAGCTCATACTCGCAGGCATGTCACTCAGAACTCTGCTGAAAGTAGGGCAACAGCCAACACACACCAACCTTCTGAAATGTTCCCAAGATTTCCCTACTGGCACAGCCATGGCAGGCACATGACCAGCCTTCCGTGCACAGCAGGGACAGTGTGACTGGATGTGCTGCAGGTGACACCCAGGGGAAGAGGGTGTCAAGTGCATCCTTAGTAATCTGTGCCAGATTACTTACTTGATACGCCACATTTCACCCAGCCATCACAGCAATATCCCGAGGTTGCTGGCATTATTTTTCTGATGAAGAAATTGAGTCTCAGAGGGCCTAAGTCATGGGGACAGGGTCACACAATGTTGGAACTGGGATTTTGTGATATAATAAGAACCATTAATATATTTGGTCTTTGTCCTCAGTTCCTGGTACAGAGCTCCTAAACCCCTTAGAATTTCCTGAGTGATAGGAGTATCTTTTTAAATTCACAATGAGCCCTTTCCAATCACACCTAGGTTTATGCTAATGAGGTGACTTTGGGTAGGGCCCCTAGTTAGCTTCAGCATGGGGGCTGCACACCCAAAAGATCAAGTTATTAGAAGGTTGGAACTTGTAGCCCCACCCGCTGACCTCTGGGACAGTGGGGGTAGGGGGCAGCTGGAGATTAAACTCTGTAAAAACTCTTGAACAACCAGATTTGATGAGCTTCCGGGTGGTGAATGCATCCAGGGTTGGGGTACTCCAACTCCACGGGGGATAGAACTGTGTGCTCAGGACCCTTCCGGACCTTTCCCTGTGTACCTCTTCTTCTATGTCCTTTGTAATAGCCTTTAGAATAAACCAAGAAAGTTCAGTGTTTTCCTGAGCTCTCTGAGCTGCTCTAGGAACCCCCAATTTATAACCAGCTGGTCAGAAGTGCAGAAGGCAGGATTGGTGTCTGAAAGCGGGGCCGACTTTTGGGACTGAGCCCTTTTCTTGTAGGATCTCGTGCTGCCTCCAAGGCAGGTGGTGTTGGAATTGAACTGAATTGTAGGGTGCCCTGCTGGTGTTGAAGAATTAATTAGAATGGAAAAAAATCTCACACATCTGGTGTCAAAAGTGTTCTGTGTGAGAGTGCACACAAACCTTGTACTTTCTTAGAGATTTGAACCCCAATCTGTCTGCCTTCAATACCTGTGGTTTCCTGTTGATTGTCGCTCCGCATTTATTCATATTAGTTAAGCATGCGGGTTGTATGAAGATACAGTTTCACAGGCTCCTGAGAAGAGCAGCAGTCTCCTTTCCTCCCTCTCTCTCCCAGCTCCCTAGGGGTGACTACTTTTTAGTAGATTCTCTTGAAATTTACCTCTGCATCTCTAAACAGCATGTGTATCTTGCTAAGGCCTTTGGGGCATTCTCTACTGACTTCCTATTGTCGATGGCAGGATCTGGCTCCCTCCCGCCACTGCTGTGTCCACCCACCGCAGGTCTGCATACTCCCCACCCCCAACCTTCCAACTTAAGTAAATATCCATGTGTTTGCAACATTATGATCAGATAAATGCTGTGCATTGTATTATGAACAATCTTTTGTCTTCCTGAAGTTAATAATTTTCTT
Source organism: Cheirogaleus medius (assembly GCA_008086735.1). NCBI lineage: Eukaryota > Metazoa > Chordata > Mammalia > Primates > Cheirogaleidae > Cheirogaleus > Cheirogaleus medius. The sequence goes on along the minus strand of VBSM01000104.1, from coordinate 3,101,341 downwards.
GTTTTCTGTTTTGATTGAATTTTCACCTCCTTGTTATTAAATCAACTTCAAACTTCCTGTCAATTGTCTTAATCCCCTCTCAATATTAAAGCCCTTGGCATATTAATCATAATTTTAAAATTTTCCTGGTCTGATAGTTTAAACATTCCTGCCATATCTGACTCTTGCTCAGTCTCTTCACACTGTGTTTGGTTTTGCCTTTTTGTATGCCTTGTGATTTTTTGTCGTAAGCAGGACATGACGTACTGGGTGAAAAGACCTTTAGCGAGGTAAGGTGTGGGGGAGGGGAAGCCTTCTACAGCCCTGTGATCGGGTCACGGTCTTTTAGTGGCCTGTGTAGCTAGACTGAGCTTCACATGTCTCCCCTCCATCCCCCACCCCAGTCGACACTTAGTGGAACAAGGTGACTGGAGCTGGGCATTTCCCTTCTCTCCACGTGTCCAGAGCTGGCTGGAGGTAGGTACAGTAGGCCCCCCTTGTCTGAGGTTTCACTTCCATGGCTTCAATAACCCAAAGTCTGAAAATATTGAATGGAAAATTCCAGAAATAAAAAATTCATAAGTTTTAAATTTTGAGCCGATCTGAGCAGCATGATGAAATCTCACGCCATCCTGCTTCATCCCATCTGAGACGTAAATCCCCCTTTGTCAGCATCTCCACGCTGTAGATGCTACCAGCCCACAAGTCACTGAGGAACCATCTCTGTCATCAAATCAACTGTCACAACAATATTGCAGTGCTGTGTTCAAAGCACCCTTATTCTACTTAAGAATGGCCCCAAACTGCAAGAGTGGTGATGCTGTCAATTCAGATATGTAAAAAGAAGCCGTTAAGTGAAAAAAGGGTATAAGTTCTCCACTAAGAAAAACAATCATTTGTGGAAGTTGCTAAGATCTGTGATAAGAAGGAATCTCTATTCATGAAATTGTGATGAAGGAAAATGAAGTCTGTGCTAGTTTTGCTGTCATCTCAAACTGCAAAAGTTATGGCCACAGTGCAAGTGCTTAGTTAAGATGGAAAAGGCATTAATTTGGGGGGTGGGAGACATGAACAGAAATGTATTCCAGTTGATGGCCTTGGAGCGTATCCCTGGAGGCTAAGAGGGGACAACTGTATTTCCTGTCCCCCTGTTAAGAATAGGAGAATACTCTAAACTCCCAAAAATGTGCCCCTCCCATGACTGGTCCCCTTCAAGTCTTTAACTCTCAGACACATCCACACTGAGCCTCCAGCAATCCACCAATGACGGTTCACGTCTTCTTTCCTCAGCACTGGCTCCTGAAGCCCTTGCTGGTGAGTTTCTGTTAAGCTGCGATTCCCTGTATTCACCTGTCTCTCCAATCCTGGGGAGAGCAGTTTGCCCTGTGACCTCACTTCTCTGAAGAATGTAAAAAGAGTTGCTGATTTTTTTCAGTTTGTTCATCTTTTTGCTTGTTGTTAGGCCAGAGTGGTGACTTACAAGCTCCCTATATGCTGGACAGGAAACCAGAAGGCCCCATCTCAATGTTTGAAGCGCTGAGCATTCTAATAATTCAGCTGCTTGGAAACAGAACCGGCTCCAGTCTGGGCTGCTCCCCATGTTACAGAGCTGGCATTACAGAACCTCCCTTCCCCATTGTCCTGAGAATTCCTCCACCTCTCTCACTTGTGTGTTGAACTCCATGTTTCCTATATCTTGAGCCTTCCTATCTTCTTTCTCGATTTACTTTCTCTTCTTTGGCGGAGCACATGTTCCCACTGCCTTATGATCAAGGCTCTTTGAGCAGTGTTTGTTTTTAGAACCTGAATATCTAAACTTTTCTTCACTTTGCTTTCCTATGTGATTGAAAGTTTGGCAAAATGGAAGTCATTTTCTCTCAAAATGTTAAAGGCATGGCTCCATAATCCTAGTTTGTTTTCTCGACTACTCCACTTCATACTTTAAGCAGACGCTCCAGCGTAGGAGTGGTCACATCAAACAGGAAAGCCACCAAAGACAGCCCCCGGATTCTCTGCAGGCTGGCTCCGCTCCTTCTCCCCGGCACCCGTCTGCGGTCAGCATGCTGTGCTCTGCCTGCGCAGTGACCCATCCAAGAGGGCTTCTTCTTGCAGGCAGACAGCCCTCCTTGGCTGAGCCATCCGACTTGGTGGTTGAGCATTTCCTGTATTGTGCCATGCCTTTCTTCTCATCTCTATGCACTCCTTTACAAACTCCCTGAGCCCAGGGTCAATTCTTTATGATTCCCATCTCCCCAGATTGCCTAGACCACAGAAACTGTTTAACTGACCTAGAAAAGGCAAAGTCTCCCCCAGGATACCCTGACCCTAATCCTAACAACAACAATACATCCCCAGACGGCAGTTGGCTCCAAATCTTTGTGGGTGGAATTCAAGACTGAAGTAGACAGGACACATGGGCAAGGGCCATGGGTTTGGAGATAACCATCCAGGTGGATTCGGGGGAAAGGCATTACCTCCTCAGGTGCCACTGGTGGCTCCACAAAATGCCACGAGACATGCCTGTTTCCCTTCCCCCCTGCCAACACTGCTGGGTCACACTTGTCATTGCTCTGAGACGCAGTCTGTGCTCTGACCCAGGCGCTGCATTTCACATGCGCTGTTACTGGTCTGTGTGTTGTTGGCCAACTGCACACCTGTCAGCTTTCAGAGCCCCGTGAAAGACGATCCATAGCAGGAGTAGACATTCAGTACATGGCCGGGACTATTCTAAGCACTTTGGCCATTTTAAATACTTTCATCCTTGTGCATATCCTATAAGACAAGTACTATTATTCCCATTTTACAGATGAGGAACAAAGAAGCACTTCGCTGTCTCCATTTTTGTGTACAGGCCGGAATCTTTGTTGTGGTTCAACCAGTTTGGTGCCCATGGGTAACTCTTTTGAGTGGACATGCTATGTTTTCGGCCAGGTATACATTCCACCGATTTCTTTTTGGAAGACCTCCCCAGTACCCCACTGTCACTGCACATGGGCTTAGCAATCTACTTCGTCACCTTCCTGGCCACTGCCTCTCTTTTGTGTGGTGTTTGGGGAGGTTGTGGGGTGGGCAAGGGGAGAGGGAGAGAGCTCTCTGGGACTAATCCCATCCCCACCCTCACAACCTCATCTAACCCTGAATCACCTCCCAAAGGCCCCAGCTCCAACGACCATCACACTGAAGGTTAGGGCTTCAACATATGAACTTGGGGAAGACACAATTCAGTCCACAACACTGGCCAATGGCGGTTGGAGTTGGACCATGAATCCTGTGGAAGGATTTTCAGCAAGGAGTGGTCAGCTATCCCAGGGGCCCACACCATGAGACACTGAGCAGGGACGGTGCTGGTCAGACACATCAACAGGCAAAAGGACACTTTTGATGCAGATTCGATGAGGAGTTTCCTAATAAAATGGAAAACTTGGACAAGTGATGCCTGGTGCTGTTGGCAGTTCATGATGCACCCATCCCAGCCGACAGCTGAGCGAGCCCCCAGGGCCGGGCGTGGCCGGCACCCTGAGGAGAAGGGAGCTGAGGAGCCAAGCTACGGACGCCTGGCTTCGTCCACGCCACTGGCCAGGGAAGCCTCGCAGCACTGGACCCTGCGCCGAGCGCCGACGCTACCATGGCCACACGCACTGTCAGAGGGTCCCAGGACGACACGGCACCAGGGCCCTGGAGAGCCAGCCCTGGGATCCAGATACTGCCCTGGAGCATTTTCAAAGGTCTGTAGAGAAATGACAACAGGAAGAATGTTAAGTTTTTAATAAAGCTAAGTAGATTTTCTTTTCCATTTAAAAGAATAAATTTATATGGATATTGTGATTTTTCTTTTTCTTTTTCTTTTGGTATTAAATGTTCTTTGTAATGAAACCACAGTTATTGTAGATGCAAAGCTTTATTTCTTTAATATTTTTTATTTGGCCAAAGTAAAAAACGAGATCTCTGACACCCCATGAAATGCATTAGGAGAATAAAAGTCTTGTGTTGACATCAGCTACCAAGGGGAGCTCATTGATGGCAGTCCTGAGGTCACAGCTTTTAAGGAGCCAGACTTTCCCTGTCCTAACTCCTGCACTCACTACTTGGGTACTGCTGCTTCCTCCCTTTGCCAGCTAGAAAGCTCTGGATTTATTTTCAGCTGCTTTGGGGGATGGAAAAAACAATCCTCATGTAATGAAGGCAAAACAATGTTCCTACACAGGTCAGCATGAAGACGGCCCAACCTTGAATGTCTCCCTCTACTGTGGCTGAGGAAAACCCACAGACAGATGGGCTCCCTGGGAACATCACAAAATCGCCCATTTTCTTCAAAATCCCCAATCAGTTGAGTTACTTCAGAAGATTTTTGTTAGACTGTCAGAACCTTAACTATCCTGACAAAATCAGGTGCCACTGTATTGATCTGAAAGCTATCAAGAGGGTAAGGAGGAGGGCTCAGGGCCTTATCCAATTCCCAAGCATGTGGGATAGGGGCTTCTGTGTTCCTGTCTGGAGGACTGCAGCAAGAAAAGGCATTTCTCATGGACTGCTATATTTTTGCCAAGTAAATGTCATAGTTAATAATATTAGGGAAAAAAAGAGAAACCAGATGGAGTTTTTCATACCTAACTCATGCTGGAAATTTATTTCTCCAGGAGAATTCATTACCTTCAGACCAGTAAGTCAGACTTTAAAAAAAATGGTGTGTATGTATGTATATGTATATGAATATAAGTTGTATATGTATATGAATGTGTATGAATATGAATGTGCATATGAATCTGTATATAAATATGCACATGTATATGTATACGTGTGTGTTTATACACCCACACACACACATTCTGATCTCCAGCAGAAACTTGAGCTGCTCCTTCACAGGCCTCGGGGGCCAGCATGGCACCGAATGTGTCGCATCAGGGCGGCGTTGCGCAGTGGTTTAGACTGAGGAGCTGGAGAAACAGAAGTCACTAAGAAGGCAGCAGGATTCAATCCCACCGTGAGAGCCAGCCTCCAAGGGGGCCCCCCGTGATTCTTTTCTCTTTATTTCATGCCTTTATGTAATCAATGGAGTTTGATGGGATGACAGTGTGTGACCCACAACACTAGGTCATGAAACGCACTCTATCTTCCACTGTGCTCTCTTGGATATCTCGCTCTGGGGGAAGCCAGCTGCCGTGTCGTGAGAACACTCAGGCAGCCTCATGGAAAGGACACTTGGCAAGGAACAAGGAACAAAGGCCATCTGCTTGCAGCCAACAAAAACCGGCAGCCATCCCGGAATCAGGTCCTCCTCTGGCCCTGATGACTGAAGCCCAGCCAGCAGCTCGACTCATCTCATGAGAGATCCCAGGCTGTGTATAATTAACACATATGCATTAACTGAGCCATATTTCACATACCATAAACTACCCTCCAAGTTCAATGGCTGTTGTTATATTCACAGAGTTGTGCAAACATTACCACAGTCTAATTTTGAAACATTTTCATCACTCCAAAAATAAACCCTGTACTCATCAGCAGACACTCCCCATTCCACCCTCCTCCTTAGCTCTAGTAAACCACACATTATTTTCTGTTTCTACGGTTTGCCTACTCTGGACATTTCATGTCAATGGAATCATACAGTACGTGGCCTTTTATGTCTGGTTCCTAACACTGGTGTGATGTTTTCAAGGTCTAGCTATGTGGTAGCATGCATCCGTATTTCATTCCCTTTTATGACCAAATAATATTCCAGTGGACATAGCACATTTTGTTTATCCATCCATTCATTAGTTGAAGGGCATTTAATTTATTTCCACTTTTTGGCTTTTATGAATAACACTGCCAATGGACACTTATGTATGAGTTTTTCTATGGACATGTGTTTTCATTTATCTTGGGTGTATATACCTAGGATTGGAACTGCTGGGTCATATAGTAATGCTATGTGTAACCTTGGAGGAATTGCCCGGCTGTTTTCCAAAGCAGCTGCACTATTTTATGCTACCAGTAGTGTATGAGGGTTTCAGATTCTCACTTCCTCACCAACACTTAACTAGTATCCATCTTTTGGATTATAGCCATCCTTGTGGACGTGAAATTGTATCTCATCATGGTTTTGATTTGCATTTCCCTGATGGTTATTGATGTTGAGCATCTTTTCATGTGCTTATTGGCTATTTGTATATCCTCCTTAGGGAAATGTTTATTCAGATCCTTTGTTCATTTTTCATGGGGTTACTTGTCTTTTTATTATTGAGTCATAAGAGCTCTTTATATATTATAGATACAAGTGTCATATCAAATATATGATTTACAAGTATATTCTCCCATTCTGTGGGTTGTCTTTTCATTCCTTTGATGGTATTATTTTACTGATGGTATTATTATTAAAACTCTTACATTTTAATGTAGTCTAATGTATCTATTTTTTTCTTTTGTTGCTATTCTTTTGGTGTCATATCTAAGAAACGATTGCCTAGTCCAAGGTCATAAAGATTTACTCCTATTTTCCTTTAAGAGTTTTATAGTTTTACCTCTTATGTCTGTGATTCACTTTGAATTAACTTTTGTATATGGTATGAGATAATGGTCCAACCTCATTCTTTTGCAGTGGCTAGCCAGTTGTTCCAGCACCATCTGTTGAAAAGACTGCTCTTTCCTCATTGGATGGTCGCGGCTCCTTTGTCAAGCCATCTGACCATAGACACCTGGGTTTGTTTCTGGACTCTCATTTGTGCTCCACCGATCTCTGCATATGTCTGTCCTCATGCCGGCACTTCACTGTCTTGGTTACTGGTGCTTTGTAGTAAGTTTTGAAACAGAGAAATGTGTCCTACAACTTTGTTCTTCTTTTTCAAAGCAAAAAATTCTGTTTTTAATTTATCTGAGAATATCTTTATTTCACCTTCAATTTTAAAAGATGGCTTTACTGGACATAGATTCTTGATTCGCAGGTTTGAACTTTTTTCCACCACTTTACATATGGCCTTCTGGCCTCCATTTCTTCTTTCATATCCAAGATGTGTTTTTAAGTAGAAAAAAACCAAGTGCAAGATGAAAAGCAATGTGCATTGGGTGCCACCACTCGTGTAAAGGTGGAGAGAGGGAGAATTACACTGTATTTGCTCATACACGTTGTACTTAGATGACCTCTGAAAGACACACACGATGCTGGAACCCATCGTTTGGCACTGGGGAGCGAGCAGAGTGGCAAGGAGACGGAGAGGGAGGAGACTTTCACAGCACATCAGGTCACACCTTGCAAAGTGTGGAGCATGTAAATGTATTACCTATTAAAATATAAAACTGTAATTAAAATGTGAACTGAATTTTTTTAAAACTGCAGAAGCATCCTAAGCCACAACAGCCTGATTTTCAGGGAGTAGATTGGGGACTTCAAGATATATTGGCAGATTATTTTGAGTATTTTTCATTATTTTTAAATAGGCAAACAGAAGAGTAATTAATAAAATAATATGGAACCAGAGCATTTATATTTAAAGAAAAGGACCTTCCCAACTCCAGGTCAGAGCTAGCCTCTCCACTCTGCCGTTCATTCTCCTGGAGGCAGAAGACCCTACGTCAGTATGACTATAAGCTTTAGATAAATTCTAGTGAATTCCATGACTTAGAGGATGAATACCTGATTGAATTTTAAAAGAAATATTTTGCAAGGGTGGTAGGATCAGAGTTTCAATCCCTTTCCTTTCAGAAGGCTCTCTGACCCATGAGAGTTTGCTCACGTGCTCCTCAGCAAACTACAAAGTCCTACCAGGAAACAGGGGTGGAGTGACTCCTGCCCAGTTCCCCACCCTCAAAACTCCCTAATACACTTTTTCTCTAGAATAATGAGTGTTGACATGATTTACCCTAAATATTATTTTTATAGTATCACTTTTAGACAATATAGTAGGGTACGCCATCATTAATCAGTTTTTTATTTGGGGACATGAGAATATCTTCTAGTTTGAGGCTATCAAAAACAAAATTGGGTTGGGCACGGTGACTCACACCTGTAGTCCCAGCAACTTGGGAGGCTGAGGCAGGAGGATCGATTGAGCCCAGGAGTTCAAGGTTGCAGTGAGCTATGATCCCATTACTGCATTCCAGCCTGAGTGACAGAGTGAGACCCTGTTTCAAAACAAACAAACAGAAAACGCTACAAAAGTGAAATGCCCACCCTGATAGCCAGTCTTTAGAAATATCTAAAATTTATTTTAATAAAATAAATATTCATTTTAAAATATTAAACATTTATTCTAAAATATTAAAATTTATTTAAAATGAATTTCTGGAGCAGAGTTGCTAGGACAAAGCATATACAGGTACTAGGGGTTTTTAAATAAATATTGCCCAATTACCTTTTGTAGCATGTTAAGTTCTCCAAAGACAGTCACAGTAGCTCTCATCCTACACACTCTTCTACAGTGTGAACTTGTCCCTCCCCATCAAAAGGTGAGGTCTATTTCTTTACCACCTTTGGTGGCCTGTGACTGCTTTGGCCACTGCCACATGGAGGAAGTGATGCTGCGCTCACGGAAATATAATGGCTTTTAATTGGCCCGTCAGCTTCCACCTCTCACCTCTCAGAATACTTGCTCTTGAGCCGCCATGCTATGAGAAGGCCAGCTACATGCAGAGGGCGCCCACAGATGCTTCAGCCCCAGCTGAGCCGGCAGCCAGCGCCAGCTGCCAGCCACGTAAGTAAGCCATCTGGGATGTTCCAGCCCAGACAAGCCACTAGGGGACTCTAGTCCCAGCCAACAGCACAGCACCAGCCTCACGTGTTTCCATTCCGTCTGTGTCCCCCTGCATCTTCGGCCCACTGTGACCTCACACCCTGACATCACAGCTCCTTGACCTTCTTAAGTCCAATGACTTTGGTTTCCTCTCTGCTTCCACCATCTAACAGCCTGTCTGTGCCCTAGAGGGCAGCATTACTTATGTTGCTCTGCTTTCAAAATGTCTAGTTTGGAGTCTCCTCCAACCTTCTTAAGTTCCACGTCACACTTGGCGCGGTCTCTGGACCCCTGGCCTCTCCCTACTGTCACATCCTGACTCGCGTTCCAGGGCTCTCCTGTCTGCCTCCCTGGGACCCTCCCTTTGCCTCAGACACCACCATGCCTGTGCGCCACTGCGCGGTGACCAAGGACAGGGGCTGAGGGAAAGGTTTCCAGATGTGCATCGTGGCTCTGCCTCTGGCCAGCCAGGGAGCCTTGGGCAAGCTACTTCACCTGTGTGCTGACGACTGTGGAGCTGCCCAGTGTGACAGCTGCCAGCCACACGTGGCTGCTGAGAACTCGGAATACAGCCACCTCCGAACTGAGAACAATAATGTAGAACATCTCATTAATAATCTTTTTATGTTGATTCCATGTTGAAATAATGTTTTGGGTATGTTAGATTAAATAAAGTATTTTGAAATTAATTTCACTCATCTCTTTTTGCTTTTTGAACATGACCACTAGAAAACCTAAAGTCGCTGTGTGCCTCGAACAGAGCTGTGGTGCAGAACATAAGGACAGACAGGACAGCTTTTGCCTTGTTCGTCAACACTCCCCATTGTTAGAAAGTTAAGATGCAAACCCAAGAAGAAGTCACTAATACCCTGACAGTATTTTGTTAATGCCTAAATAAATAACACAGACAATATGTCCTTGCTTGTACCAGGAAGGGGCAGATTCAGTGGCAGGTTGAGCAGAGAAAAGCTTCACACAGGAGGGGGAAGCTCTTTTCACTTGCAAGAGTGGGACATAAACTTGCCTGCCAGCCAGGAGCACGGAAGAGGGATGCTGAGCTGGCAGAGCGCTGGTCACAGCCAGCCTACATGCAGAACAGACAGAACAAAGCACGGTGGAACCACAGTTCTTCCTTCTTGGCCCCTGTGTTGGCCCTTTTCTGACTCCACTTCTGACATCAAATTCATGGGCTTTTGCATTGCACAACTAATTCTCCAGCACCGACTGGGTAACTGTGATTCAGCTCAGTTCTGACACTATCCATCTGGAGTTAGCACAGACCCCAGGGGCTAAGAGCACAGTCCCATATGACTGCCCCCACCTCAGACGCCAGCTGCAACGAGTGGCCCATGCTGTCCACTCTTCTGCCCAGCCAACTACAAATTTGGGTGAACGTTCCCATGATCTGCTACTCCCAGGTTTGACAATTCACTCGCAGAAATTTGGAAAACACTGTGCTTACATTTGCCAGTTTATTATAAAAAATACAACTAGCAACAGCCAAATGGAAGAGATCACAGGGCATGGGGTTGGGAGTGCCACTGAGCTCCTATGCTATCTGCGAGTGCCACTCTCCTGGCACCTCCATGGTTCACCAACCCCAAAGTTCCTCGACCCCCATCATTTAGGGGTTTTTTTTGAGGTTTCTTTATGTAGACAGAATTGATTAAATCATTGGCTGTTGGTGATTAAAAGTCTCTAGCTCCTCTCCACTCCTGGGAGGTCAGGGTTGGGGCTGAAAACGCCACACTTCTAATCACGTGGTAGGTCCTCTGGCAACCGCCCCCTTCTCCGGAGCTATCTAGGGACCCATCAAGAGTCACCACATTAGTATAAATTCAGATATGGTTAAAGGGACTTCTTATGAATAACAAAAGACACTCCTATCACCCAGGAAATTCCAAGGGTTTTAGGAGTTCTGTGCCAGGAACCAGGGACAAAGACCAAATGTTTATCTCTTCTTATGCCACAGCCCCAGATAAACAGCCTCTATATAAACCAGTGGCTTCTAAACTTGTTTGGCCATGACCCTTAAATACATTTTACATCCCTGCCAAGCACAGAGACACTACCCCCACATGTATGTGGATGTGCATGTGTAACACTAAAGCCAAAGTTTATACAAGTTCTAAGAAATCGGACTCGCCTTTACTGTATGCAACAGAGTGATATTCCAATTCAATCCATTCATTCCTATTCCATTCTGTCTCCCTTCCTTTGTATTTTAAATGTTGGCGTCAGCCCATGAAACTGATTTCTCCACCCACCAATGTGTCTCAAGCCACAGTTTGAACAACACTGTGTTCTCCGTAGCCAACTCATTCCGTCTCCTCTCTGTCTTTATAAAGCAGAAAGAGATACGTAGACACCCTTTGCAAAGGAAAGTTGCCTTCTAGACCAGCAAGAAGAGATGTGAACATGTAGAAAGAACGGAGCTCAGTGACTGACCAACCATCCAGACACAAAGCAGAGCCAGAGCCGGAGGTGGCAGGGGCAAGACTCTGTCCCTCTCAGATCTCTCCCAAAGAACTGCCCAAGGCATGCTTTTCAGGGAAGCTCTTGTTTCAGGGACCCGCAAAGGGTGCCCAGTGACTGTCTCAGCCCTGCGCCTGCCCCCAAGTTTGTTCTGAGGCCCTGCAGCCCGCACGGCCAGCGGTGCCTCTGCCCCGGGCCCTGGACTAGTCCTGGGACGTCCAGCTTCACAGGTCCGGTGGCCTCACCTCGTGACTCCTAATAGCCAGCAAGTCGAACAGTACAGACATCTCTGTCCAAACTGGGGACCTAGTCAAAAAAGGGGGTCCTGTCCCAGCAGGGCAAGGAGATTCATATGTGTCATTCTGGCTGGAAGAAGTAAACCTGTCCCAGAAAGGACGGCAGAGGGCTTTGTTCTTAGAGATGTCATACCCACCCTGTGAGGCTGAAGACAGATGTTCTTTGTTATTCTACAAAAACATAGGGCTTTTTATGCATTCTCTATTCTTTCTGGAGTCAAATTGCTATGGCATCGTCTCCCGATGGGCTGTGTCTAACATCTGTGCGGCTACAGACGGGCATGCTCTTCTGTGGGTTCATGGAGCTGGGATGACATCAGGACTGTCAGGGACTTGCTGCCCCACCCACGAGGAGCAGGAGAAGCAGGGCACTGCTGGGGTGCAAGTCGGGTGGATTCACAGAGCAGAAAAAATTAGTGAAGCAATGGGTGTTTAGGGGAAAAATTCTAGCCTGACTCTCCTGGAATGTGGTTTAACCTAGACTCCTTTGCCTTCTCTAGAGCTTGAATGTAATTTAAAAATGGTGTTTATAGGGTTTTATTTTTCATATTATAAGTCTAATACATGCTTATTGTAGAGAATTTTTAAAATACAGAAAAAGAGACAAATCACTCATAATCCTACTACTCAGACAAAACCACTGGTATTATTTTTTCTTTCCAGTCATTTTTGTCCTAGGCATGTGTGTGCATGTACTTGATATATAATATATTTTTGTCATTAAACTGCATATGCAATTTTGTAATCTGTTTTTTAAACTTACCATTATGTTGATACACTAAACTGTAAAATCTCCTTTGTACCATCCGTCCCCTTTCCCTGTCACTCTAGCAGCCTTTAAAGTCTCCCAATGCCTAAAAGCCGCCACGACATAAAAAGACAGCTTGGCCTGTCTCTCTACCTGGAGGCAGCCCTCAAACAAGAAGAAATCAGGACACCATGGTCCTCTGAAGCCAAGTTACAGACCCATCAGACGCTACCAGGAGACAATAAAATGACGTTCAAACCGAGCCTTCGTGAGATTTTGAATGAGTGTGTTCAATGAGGCGTAAGTGGGGCTGCTTCCGAGTTTTACCTGGGCCAGATAAGGTGGCATGAGATAAATTCCTCCCATGTTTCCACGGATGCCTAGAACCACGGGCCGGGGGCTGCTTTATAAGCCAGTGCAAAGCAATCTCCTCCTGCAAAAGGGCAATCTTATCACGGGACTTCTTTCTCTCCTGCTGCCGGAAGGACCCTGCTGTCAGGTCCACACTGGAAAAGGCTGTGTGTGGAGAGGAAAAGGAACGGGCCACCAAAGCGGCCAACGAACTGCACCCAGGAACCCGCCTGCTTGGAATCACGGGGGCTGGCGGAGGACGCTGCAGGCTTCCTGAGGATTCCTCCCCGGAGCCTCAAGACTGTGTGTTTCCTGCCCACGCCACCTCAGTGTGATCAGGTCTCCTCAAGGTCCTCCACAACTGTGTCGAAGGGCCCTACCAGCCCTGGTCTACAACCTTCAGACTTAAGTAATGCAAATAATTAACCAGGAGACAAGGGCATTGGTTTGGCTTGAGCATTAGTTTTGTTTTTAAAGAGAGATATGGTTTTCAAGACAGCACATTTCTGACTGTATCAACCATCTTAATGCCGCTGATAAAATCTGATGCTCTAGGCTATGAAGTGACAGAATTAGGGATAAACACTTTGATCTTCCATTCCTCTTCTGTTTTTGCACAATCGTTTCCCTCCCAAGCTATCCTTCCTCGTGCCTAATATTAACTAGGTCAGATGGAGCCTTCTGATCCGTCTTACCTGATAGAGAGTCCAGTCTCCACCACCACCATCGCCTTCAGACCGAAAGTCCAAAGAAGCCAAGAGTACTCTCAATTTAAAGTAGCTAGCAAGAAAGGGAAAATGTGTGCCTGTGTTTCCTTTTTTTCCTTTGTCATTGTATATGATTTCACATCATGAGAACTTCTATTGTAATCAGATCAAGTTCTGCCTGTGAAACAGGCACCAAAATACAGTTTGTGGGAGGCAGGCCCGTCTCACCTATGGGGCCGGTGTTGAGGACAAGCAGGTGGCTGTTAGGCTTCGGTGCGCAGGAGTCTCCCAGATCTGTGACCCTTCCAGCTCCCACCCCAAAAGCCCCCTCCAGGCGGTTCTACTGCAGGTGAGTGCAGCCCAGCGCTGGAGAAGCTCTGTGGCAAGAAGAGCAGAAAGCCGTGGCCTCTGGCTGCCTGTTAGCCTCTGCGGGGACAAGGAGGGGTCGGAAGGTAAAGAAGTGGGAGCAGTGAGCGCAGACTATGGGCTTAAGAGGCGTGGGAAGGGAAAGAGAGAGATTGAACCATAGCGAGTGGTGGATGTGAGAGGCGGATATTGCGTACCTTTTTTTTAATTTTAAAGAATGGAAATGTTTAGGTGTCATGAGTCACTGTACGACAGGGACATGTTCTGAGAAACACACCCTCAGATGATTCTGTCATTGTGTGAACATCATAGAGCGTATTTACGCACCTAGATGGTACAGCCTACCGCACACCGAGGCCAGATGGCAGCCTGTGGCTCCCGGGCTACAAACCTGCACAGCAGGCCACTGTGCTGGGTACTGCGGGAGACTGTAACACAGTGGTGAGTACTTGTGCATCTAAACATAGAAAAGGTACAGTAAAAATATGATATGAAAGACTAAAAAAATGGTACACCTGTATAGGGAACTTACCGTGAATGGAGCTTGCGGGACTGGAAGTTGCTCCGGGCGAGTCGGTGAGTGGTGAGTGGACACGAAGCCTAGGACACTGCTGTGCACGACTGCAGACTTTATAAACACTGGACACAGGCTACACTAAATTTAGTTCTTAAAAAAGTAATCAAGTTAGGGCATGACAAGGGCTATGCCGTCACTAGCCCATAGGGACTTCTCAGCGCCATTATAATCCTATGGGACCTCTGCTGTACATACGGCCCACCACTGACGGAATCGTTGTGTGGCGCACGACTGTGTTGTGCGCTGAGACAAAAGGGCTGATGGTGAGGGAGGGGTTGATGGCGACAGAAGAGTGGAGGACCCTGATGAAGCCAGGCTTCAGAGGAAGTGAGCCACGTCAAGACCCAGCGCACCCCAAGGGAGACAGAACAGCGTTGCCAAAGAGGAAGGGCGCTTCATCTTTTGAGTCAGAAGGCAGGCCGAATGGGGCATTTTGAGGTAAGAGAAAGTGGATGGATGGTGTCACCTACAGTTTCTACAACAGTGCTGCTTGGGAGTTTGGCCTTACTTGAAGTGTTGCCTTTCACACGTGGCATTTAGAGAGAAAATGTATAGCAAGGAAACTCCGGCTGTCAGAGCCCAAAGGCTACCAGCTTCCAAGAAGAAGTGATCTCTGGATGCTCAGGAGAGATTGCTCTATCTTCTCACAACGGGAATCCTGACCACCCCTGTGGCTGAGGTCTGGCCCTCTTATTAAAAACATCCTGGGACATGAGACTGTAAATTACTTGAGGCCAATGACTCAGTGACCCCAGTGGATAATTTCTCACAAAGCACTAGGCAGTGTTAAAGGGAACACTGTTTTTGGTGTTTATTCTGAGTTATATAAAAGTTGCATTATGTTAATGTACATCTTTCTTCCAGAAAATAGAGATAAGTAAAAAGGAAAAAAAGTCACTCATAGTTCTACCACACAAAGGTCTAGGGGCTGTGTTGACTAAGCTCCAAGAAGGTCCCAGCAAACCCACCTCCAGGCATTCACACCCCCAGGTGTTGCCTCCCACACAGAGGCAGGGAAAGTGACAGCAGGTGACTTCTGAAGCAGCTGCCACCTCTAACCAGGGCTTTCTACAATGGTGCTATTGACGCTTGGTACCAGATCATTCTTTGCTGTGGGGTGCTGTTCTGTGCACGTGAGATGTGTAGCAGCATCCCTGGCCTCGACCCATCCGCTGCCAGAAGCACCCCCTGCTTAGTTGTAAACATAAAACATGTCTCCAGACTTTGCCAGATGTCCTCAGGGTGAGGGGACAAAACTGCTTTCGGTTGAGAACCCCTGACCTAGACTCTTAGCTTTCTAGCTCGGGGGAAACCGGCCACCAAGCCATGTGACACGCAAACAGTGCTGCGCAGAAGTACAGGTGGAGAGTGGGTCCCCACCCCATCAAGTCTGCAGGTGGCTGCGGCATGGCCAAAAACTGACAGCAAGTCCATGGAGACCCCGAGCCGCTCCCAAAGTCCTAACCCATAGAAACCATGAGAGACAATAAATAATTATTATGTCTTGAAAGCCACTAAATTTGGAGGTAATTTGCTTAATCGACTCCTTTGTTGAGTAATTTCTCTTGAGGTTTGAATACCAGGCCTGTTTGAAGTAATAGATATAAAAAAATCCTTTTTCTTCCTTTGGGAGTATTTCTCTAGGGTCTAGGTCAAAGAATGAAAAATGAAGATCAGTAATTGTTTACTTATTACATAAAATTATTTTGCTGAATTAAATGACTCATAACATTTTAATTAGCAGAGAGGCACTGTGTTGCAAACGCCAGCCCCTGAGGAGTACCGTGGCTCTCGACGCTGGCCCCGAGTGAGGCTCAGCTATCCGCTTCTAGTTTCTGTGAACTAAGCTCCTGTCTCCAAAGCGATGAGACGATAATTTTAAGGAACCACCTCTCTTTGCCTGGCCAGGTTCATAGAGAAATTAATAATACACTTTAGAGGGTCTCCGTCCTGTCAGCCGTGTGTCATGAAGCGCATAAGGAATTATGCCAATTCAGATCCCTGGCACAGGGGTCTGACCTGCCTCCACAGGCTTAAAGAGAATGTGAATATCATTCACCATCCACAAAACCGAATCTCTCTGCTTTCCCCGAACAGGCTGGACGCGCCTCTGCGAGGAGCCGGCTGAGCCGGCTGCTCATGCTGTTCTGGGATAGAAAACCCCGACATTTTTGAGAGGTAGCTTGGGGGTCTTTGTTTTTGTGATTGTGTGTTTTTAAAACTATTATCATTTGACAATGGAGATATAAATACTCTATATCTCCCTTTATTGGCTACAGTGAACAAAAGGGTTATTTAGCTTTGGTTTTTCATGTTATCAACAAAATGTATTATTCCATATTTTACTATTGTCAACAAATATGTATATTATTTCATTAGCAAAACTGTCTGCTGATTTTAGAATTACTAAATCCATTTATCCAGTTCTACACATGTAAATGTCATGCCAATGATTATCCTGAGACTTACTAGGAGACAAAAGTAGAAACTAGGAAGCAAAGAACTGTAGATTCTTATTTCCTTGGTTTGGTTTTAAAGTTCTATCAGACAACAGATTTCCTCAAGTATTTATCTGAGGAAAAAAGACAGAGAGGAAAGAAAGGGGACTCTTAGAATGCCCTGGAATGAGCTGGGCACGCTGCTCGTTATATTTTCCCAGGTAGGGGCGATGCCTCCCAGTTTCCATTGAGGAAACTGAGGCAAAGTTTAGTAACTTGTCCAAATTTCTAAGTGGTTAAAGCAGGATTTGACCCTCAATTTGCCTTATTCCTACTACTATGCTAAATCAAATAGATGCCATATTTGGTATTTGGCAAATTTGTGTGATGATTAATGTTCTTGACTACAAACAAGAGAAACAACTCTGGCCAAGACCAGCCGAGGGCACTCTGCTGGAAGGGAAAGGAAGAGGGTGGAGAGCAGGGCCAAGCTTGGGAACTGGCAGAGACTGGGGACTCTGAAACTCTAAGACACAGCAACAGTCTCTCCCTGGGCCAGGCACCCTGGCCTGCTGCCCGCACTCTGAGAGTGACCCAGCCTGAGTCCCGGGACGTCTGCAAGGCCAAGCGCAGGCGCAGCCCCTCTGCTGATACATCCCGTGGAGAGGATGCCCAGACCCCTTCAGCTTCTCTCCCGGGAGAGAGGCCTCCGCGTTCCCCTCCCGCCGACACCGCCTGCAGCGGAGAGGACTGCAGCCGCAGCCGCCTGGCCGCGCGCACACCGCGCGCCCGCCGGGCTCTGGAAACCCCACGGCACACCGCGCGCCCGCCGCGCTCTGGAAACCCCACGGCACACCGCGCGCCCGCCGCGCTCTGGAAAGCCCCACGTCTCGTCTCAGGGACAAACGTAGAGTGGCGGCGCCAACGCGACGAAGGTGCCTGGGTGAGATGTGCGTTCCTGGCTAGAACACGAACTCCGTGAAGGAAGGACCGTCCCCGTCCCCGATTCTGGGACAGGGCGAGGGCCCAGTGGCACGTTTTTAATGGATGAATGAATTTTGCCCGCTGTGTCTCCCACAGCTCTATTCATCGACGCCCACGGGCGGTTCTGGGGGATCGGACATACTTCGCTGTCTTCACAGACTGAAACTTTGTTCCTGCGGAGGAAGCACTCTCCCTCGTCTCCTCAGGCGGTTATGACCAAATGTCCTTCCGTGCGGAAGCAGTAAAGCCAGATCACGCTTACGGGTCCCACTGTCTTTCAGAAATTTCACAAATCATGTTTCTTTTTTAATTTAAAGATAATGTATTGTCAAGATTAAATAATTTTTAAAAAACATTTAATGTATAGCCTCACTACTTTTGCATATTACCTTTAACTTTCTCCAGCACACCAATATTTATTAATAGCATAGTTATAATCAGAGTGTACATACCTTCTATGTATTTTTCCCATAAAATATCACACTGTCCTGTTTCAAAATAGAATTCATAATTGTACGTTTAATGGTGGCATAGTACTCCATGATCTTGATGTACCATAATTTACAAAACCATTTCCTTACTCTTGGACATCTGGTTTGTATGAATCAGACTTTTAACAAGATACAACTTCTGAGAAGATCTAGAATATTGTCAACAGATGGTTTATGAAAGTGAGTTTGATATTACGGCACATCTATTTAAGATTCCATAGTAAATAAAATGTAACTAAGGACTGCTCCCAAATTGGATGGTGATGTGGGCGTTCCACACACAAATAGAAGTCATGGCACCTAGGGGGATACGCAAAATTCAAAAGGATGACATAAATTAGATGTATGTGAGAGGGAAAAGGCCAAATAAACATAGAAACATAAAATGGAGCTGGATACACAGGCGAAGATGTTTTAGTCACATTACTCAGCGACTTGTTAGAATTTCCGTGCTTCAGGAATTTAAGACTCGACTGAAGCCACGGTTCTATTTAATCCTGAAATACTGGTGTTTGCACGTGTTCTCCACATCTTATTTTATGCTGCTACCTTTTCTCGGTTTCTCCCTAAGAGTATTTTAAACCCATGTTCCCAGAGTAAAGCAATGCTTTTTGGAATGCAAGGCGGGAAGGAAAGGAGTGTGGCAGCCATGTTCCCCAGGCACAGAAAAAAATAGAGCTCTCGGGCGGATTTTGACCTATGGGCTGGGGAAGGTGTATGGAGCGCCTTGATGAGGAATAGAAGAAAAGGAAAGAGCTATCTCTGCGGGCTGTGTTTTCATTAGGAAGGAATAAAAGAGGTGTGCAGTGCTACTTATTCCTCGTGTCAGACGCTCTCTGCAGCATGCGGACTGCATCTTGGGGGCGAAGTCGTCCTTCTAGGAGATCCAGGTTCTCATCCCTGCCCACACTGTTTACAGTTAAGCAATGGGGCAACCCCCGTCTCCTGGAATGTTCTGTTTTAGCAGTTGGAGTGGCAAACTGGGGAACATCATTCATACAGATTTGGCTCTGATAAGAATAAAAGTTGCTTCATTTTTCTTCCCTCCCTTCTTTGATCTTGCTGTGACTCTTCCCGCCCCAACTTCTGCACAATGAGAGGATACTGTCTGCTAGAAAATTTTCTTCACAGACCACTTTATTCTGAGACAGTGTCAGTTCACACGATGCGACAGCACAAAACCCAAGTCCTGGCTCCAAGCGCAGTCAAGCCCAGTGTCATCTCAGCTCCTTTTAAACGCCTCATGGAGGGTGCTTCTGTAATGGAAAGTGCACACTCAATCCTCAGGGCTTTCTCTGCTCTGTTTAGATGGCAGTTACTGTCAATGCATATGTTAGGGAAGTGATCAAATTCCCCAGAACTGTTTCATCTTACGAAACAAGAACTCTGTACCCATGAAACACTAACCTCCCTGTCCCCAACCCTCAGGCCCCGGCAGCCCCCAGCCCGGTTCCTGTGCATCTGTGTTGTCGAACACTCACGGTGGCAGGAGTGGACTCAGGTAACACTAAAGGTTCTCCGACCTCACTTCTCAGGCTGGCTATTTTATCAGCCTAGAGTTTCCTGTGCAACTCAAAATTAAATGTGCATTTGGGCTTGTTCTTTGGAAGGCTTGTGTGGCCAATGTCCCCTGGATGGGACTGTGAGCTCTGCTTGCTCCCTGTGTGGGGCAGAATAGAGAGGAAGAGTAGGGTCACATGTTGGAAACAGGACACATGGTTTGATCTCATTCTTCCCGCAACCTCACACATAGCATGCAATAAAAGCAACGCTTCTCACAAAGTCAGCAGTACGGTACATTTCCTTTGACTTAGGAAAGGAACTGAGTCCAGACCAAATGAGGAGCCTCATGCCTCTTTGGTGTTTCAACTTCCCAACTAACTAGGGGGGCTGCAAAGTCTACATCTTTTTTAAATCACACATTCCTTGTACAGACAGAAGTAACATACCAGAAGGATCTGGACTGGTTTTACTACAACAAGAATGAATGTCCCAAACTGCACCAAAAACAGAAAATTCTGAAGTTTTTTTGGAATCTTTCTTACTCATAAATCTGTTGTTATTTAATAAGGTAATTATCATGACTTTTATTCTAAGGTTTCTAATCAAAACAGTCGGCCGTAGGTAAAAGCTTGCTGTTCACACTCAGAGTCTTGGGCACAGCTGTGTCCAGAACACAAGGGAATTGGGTTCCCTTTATTTGGGTTTGGAAGGATGTTGTATTTCTGTGCATTGCAGATTTCCACAGTTTCGTTGGCAAGGCGTGATTATTTCCAGACGAGTTGCTGGCTCAGATGACAGCCTCATTCCTAGTGTGGCTTTTGAGTTTTGCAAGCAGTTCCCTCACTGTGCCTTCTGCACTTCCTGGTAACGTGGCAGAGCGAAATCCTAACTATAAAAGAAGTCATAATTTTAAACTATGATAAAGAGTTTCCAGGATAAAATAACTTGTTGTTCAAATTCCAAACCCACATGGGTAGAAACCATAATTTTCTGTGTGGATGGCAACTCTCTTCTACAAACAGAATAAGGGGTGGTTGTGCCAATGGCTTCTGCTTTTGAAATATCCCTGTGTCTGGAGGCAAGCCTGCCACGAAAGGCCATTCGGTGGCCTACCCGCATGGTAAGGCCTGCAGGTGAGTGTGTGATGTAGCAAAGGGCAAGCTCCTCGGAGTCTTGACAGACTGAAGAGCCACAGCAATGCATTTCCGTCTCCCCAGCCCTCTGAAGACGCAGGAAGAGAATTCTGTTCAGGGGGCTGCCCGAGTATAATGGGAACCAGGGTCCACTGAGTGACCACAGAAATGTGTTGAGTGCTGAAGAGCTTGTATTTGCACTGGTTTTTCTTAGATATTTGGTTTTAAATATCAAAACAAATACAAATTGAAGAGACTTCTTGATTTAAAAAAAATAAGATTTATTTATATTGCCACATCATTATTTTTAATGCACTTGAATGTGAAAGAAAATTCCATAAAAATAGGGAATTATAACTATCAGTCACTACAGAGCTATTTGCAGCTCTTTTTACCTCCTCCAGAGCAAAAGAAATTCCAGTTTTGTGATGTCACTGAATTAGCCAGATCTTTCTGAGGATGCAGCTGTTCAGATAGACACATGTTCTGTTTGTGCAGTTCCCTATTGTGTTTCCCGAAGGCGACTGAGGAGAACAGGCCATGGCCACGTTCAGCGGGCTGTGCCTGGCCCAGCACACATGGGCACACACACACACACACACACACACACGTGTGCACCCGGCGGTTTTTCCAGTTCTGACGCGGACAGGCCTCCCTCCTGCCGAGCTGTGGGGATCAACGTTATCTTCCACCATGCTTTTGGCCCCCATGCTGTTTGAAAACCTGTTCAAGCCCCCATGCCCCCGTGTGCAGAAGTGCCCCTGTGTGCAGAAGTGCCCCCGTGTGCAGAAGTGCCCAAGCTCTTTCTTTCTCACCTTCATTTTCTTTCACTGTTTCTTTCTGCTCCTTTCCCCTCTTCTCAAAAGTGCCAAAGAGCTTGGTCTCGGGGAAGGCCACCCTCACCCACCTCGACTGGCCCCCACTGCTCACAGGGCCAGCCCACAGCCCTGGGCCGCACTGTCCTCACTGGTTCTCGCTGGGGCAAATGGGTTAGTCTCCCATCCGAGTGTCCCCCTAGCTATTTCACAGGACTTCTTTTCCCCAGCCAGCCAGTCCACCCGTCTTGCCGCTCTGCCCCCTCAAGCTCCCTCAGGTCAGTCTCCTTCCTGTGCCTTGTCACCATCTTCTACACAAGCCTGGGTCTCCTCACTGGCCTGACTTCAGACCTGATCAAAGCCTTGGAGAGACGCAGAATCCTATTCCAAATTATTTAAGTGGCCGGAAGTTATGCCTGTAGCAAATTTGCAGAATATGAAAAGAAATTAGAGTAGAATTAAAGCATGAATGGTGTTATCAGATCTGTGCATGTGCTATAGAGACCCAGCAAAGTCGCAGGTAGCTCTAAGCAAACAGAAGCAGATAGCACGTGACTGGACATTGGGGCCAGGACTGTGAACCAGCCTGTTTGGAAGACAGTGACTTAGCAAGTACAAAATCAAGAAAAGTCCTCCTGATGGATCTCAGCTCATGTGTCCTAACTAACATCCTGCTCATCATGCAACTTCAACCAGCTGGTAACGAGTGATTGATTCCAAAACTCATGTGTTTCCTTAGTGGGCAAATGATTTATGAATCCTGAAAAGATACAGAATTAAATGTAGAAAGGTAAATCAAATCTATTTCTGGTATCTTGGGGTTAAGAAGTAATTTATGGATATTTGGTATTTTTATTTGTTACGTTTAAGAGGATTTTGTTTGTTGGAATGTCAGGTCAAAACTTTAATTCTAATTTAAAATGTGTAGTTAAATAGTTGACTTAGATTATGATTTTACATTGTATTTTAAGAGAATGTGAAATTCATCACATGTCTAGATTTTGTTATATTTACAGGAATTATTACTTAAGTATTTGGAAAGATTTGTTTGTTAATTAAACAGTTAGGGAAATCAAAGGATTACATTCACAAGAGCTGTTCAATAAGTTTTATGTGATTTAGTTTTGTTAACAGAACCAAAGTTTAATCAAAGGCTCCCTTTAAAAAGTTATTAAATATTACTAGATTCATTTTTAAAAATAACATTTTCAGCTTGAATGGCATATATAAATGACGTGAAGAACACTGCCATTGTATCAATTAAATAGCATTTAAGATATTCATCAATTTTTATCATAAGAGTGTTTCTTTTGAGGCACTTTGGCAAAGATCACTTTTTTTTCCACTGAAAAGATCATCTCGGCCACCACTGATGAACACGTGAACACAACAGAGGCAAGGGAGAGTGAAGTTTGAGCTCTCTGGTTAGCCTGTGAACTTGAGTCTCAGTGTTTTATCTGCAAAATGGGATAATAGCAATTACATCATGCAGCGAAGTGAAATGACCTGGGTAGAGAAAGCCCCTTGCCGAGTACCTGGCCCATAGCAGGTACCCAATAGACAATGCTGTGACAGTTACCTCACCTGTCAGACCTATGGTAACAGGCATGTAATATTCTTTTTCTCTGGGTCACTGTTGTTCTTGGATTTTAATGACAATTTCTGTTGTAAAGGGAACTTCCAGAGTGACCTTGTTAAGATGTAAGAAATATCATACCACGTGTTGGCTTGAAACCCTCCCATGGCTTCATCTCAGTCAGAGGGTGGCCTCCAGGTCCCTCCACTGGTGGCCTCTGTGGCCTGTCTGACCTCACCACTCACTGTCCCCGGCCTCTAGGCTATCCTGGGACAGGCCAGGTCCCTTCCACAGCAGGCCTTTGTGACAGCCACTCCCTCTGCCCGGAAGCTCTTTCTCAGGAATCCTGCGGGACTCAGCCCTCCCACTTTCAGGCCTCTGTTCAAATGTCAAATGTCTGTTCTAAGCCCCCTATTTAAAATTATACCCCACCCCATAGAAAAATGCCATGAATGAGTGCACACCATACAGCAAAAGGAGTGGTTTAAAGGTTTAAACGATGGTCACAAGATTCTCCTCATGGTTTATGCTGTGTTGCTCAGGCTGAAATTTTTTTTAAGTCCTCTTATGAAGTTCAGAGACCAACGATCTTTCTCTTGCAAATTGACAACTGTTTGCTGCTGTGTCCCTAACCGCTAGAGCACGGCTGGCCCCCAGAAACAGCAAAGCACGTGATGGACAGAGTGGGCCAGGACTCAGGCAACATAGGTTTCAATCCCAATTCTGAGACTCGTCTGCTCTGTGATCTTGTACAAATCACAACCTCCCTGAATCTCCATTTCCTCCTCTCCAAAATGGACATCTGTCCCCTGGCTGCCTCACGGGGTTGCCATCAGTGTTAACTGAGATGTAAGTGCACACTTACTGTTATATCAGGCCCTGCAGAAACATGACAGATCATTATCATTAGTTGGTGACATTTGCAAAGATTGTTTACATGCACACTGTTTTAAATGTTTTTGACTTGGGAATTGCCTGCGTATGAAATGAGATTGCCACATCAAGTATGACAGACATCTCCAGCCCCATGAAGTGTTCCGTCCTGCGGCCAACACGAGGAAGGGAGGATGGCCCGTTTCAAATTTTCCCAAAACTGGTGAAAACTGGAGTTGACCAGAAGATTCTGGAGATCTGTCAGTGAGGCCAGATGCCAGATTAGCATCCTTGGAATGTGTCTCATTGTTCTATCAAATGCCTGGGCAGCATCCTCTTAGAGGTGTGGAAAGTTTTTATTGAAGGGAAGAAACTTGAGGAAGGACGTTATTTCTGATAATTGAACAATTCCACGGTAGATGCAGCTCTCGTGTTAATAGAGGTGGTCTAAAGTTTTAAGAGCTGGTCAAAGGATTCTCCTCATGGTTTATACTGGGTTGCTCAGTCTGCATTGTTTTTTAAGTTCTCCCATGCAGTTCAGAGACCAAGGACCTTTCTCTTGGAAATTAACACCAACATTTTCAGTGACCATGTGATGGGTGACTGCAGTAGCAATATCCAGTAAGGACAACGGTCACACTATCGGAGACTACGGTGTCAAATAGGGCAAGTTACTCCAACAGGTCACCCTAGTGACCACTCCACTCCTGTGCTTGAGCTAGCTGAGAAAGCCAGGTTGTGTGTGTTGTGCAAAAATGTTGTGCCCTCCAGGGCTAAGCTCAGCAGACGTCAGTATCAAATGCTCATCAGTATCACAACGTCCCAGGTTCCCAGGGAAATAAAGCATGCAAGTTTCTAATACAGGAAACGGAAGTCATTGTTCTGCAGTGATTTATAAATGACGAATTTTTCATGGACAGGAACCAAGAACAAGAGATGAGCGCCACCTTGTGGAGAGGCCCGCAGGCACCCACGGTGTTACGCCCACCCCCAACTTCTCCTCCCAGCACAGGGACCCCAGACTCACCCCCTCTTAACCATTAGGTAATTCCAATGTGTGCTGAGCGTATATTTCACAGCGCCCTTTCAAGTTTTTCAAAATAGTGACAACTTAACAGCTACTAACCCTGAGTTCCCTCAGCCTCACTAAGCTTCTGGGGTCTACCAGAAGCTCTCCAGGGAGGCTGCACCATGACACCCCAACACCCGCCCACCACTGCCCAACCCTCGGTTTGCTGGATTCCCAGTTGGGAGGGAAGGATGGCGTGGTGGCCCTTTCGCTCATGCATCCTCTCCTCCACTTTGATGTCACACCATTTAGTCTCATGCAAGAAACCTTCACAGGTATTAAACACCATGTAGGCGCTCGAGATCCCAGAATGAGCAATTACAGCCTCTGCCTTTGAGACCTCGTCTAGCGAGAGCTCAGGTAAACAGACACCTACGGGGTAAGTGCCGTGACTGTCCACAAAGAGCAGCAGGGTGAAAGAGATGAGAAAGGAAGAAGGGAAGGGGGTCTGGGGCTTCACCAAGCAGCTACCTCCGAGGTCCACCCCTGTCCCAGCGCCCTCTCTACAGACTCCTTAGAGTTCCAGCTGAAGCTGGGGCTGTGGCCATGCTGACAAAGCCCATCCTCGAGGGCCCTCTGCCCTCCTTGGCTAGGCTGGCCTGGGTGTGGACACGTTGCTTTTCCTCTTAGTTCATCTGAGGCAAGGTTGGAATTTTCCAGCAGAAACGTTTACTAGGCAACTAAAGGAGAAAACAAAAGCAAAAAAATGGAATACAGAGGTATATAAAGACTAGCCTTCCCAGCAAAGGTGCCTTCCATCAACACAACAGACACCTAAACTCTGGCACAGACTGGCTTGGCTGGGGTTGCTTCTCAGCATGCAAATCGCTTTGCCTCCTTGACCTCGCATGTGTGTCCGTGGGTGCAGGGCCAAGCAGTGGACAAACCCAGTGGAACAGAGTAGGGCTCACATGACTCATGCGTCTGCTGGCATCTGCAGCACATTCCAAAAGCTGCTTCCTAAATTCTGCTCTGAGATGGTCCCTGGCTTCCTCTGCAATCCCCTCATCCTGGCCCTGAAAATGGAAGCTCTTACAGTTGTTGGTCTTGTTGTTGTTGTGTTTAAGATTAATGGACATTTGAGTTGCATCTGAACTTGGCAATGATTTATATGGGTCATGCTGGGATAGAATCTGTTTTCTGATTTATCGCATTTCTCAATCTCATCCCCAAAAGAGAAAAGGTTAGCATGCCTCCTCTTATATGAGTTAATTGGGACCAGACGAACTGGAAATACAATGAAGCAATGCTGAATTCTAGATGTTAAACTCAAGATTGTAGTCACTTAGTAAAAATACAGGACAAAATCTGGAAGTAAAGTGGTATTCTTGATATAATGAGTAATCGGCAAGCCATATAAACAAGGGTTCACAGCCTGGTGTTGGAGTCTGGATTCCAGCCCTCCTGTTTTTTAGCTGTACCTGACTAGTGCAAGGCTCTCCACCATGAAGAGTATCTTAGTCCAATCAGACTGCTGTAACAAAATACCATAGACTGGGTGGCTTAGAAACAACAGGCATTTATTTATTGCAGTTCTGGAGGCTGGAAGTTCAAGATCAAAGTGCCCCTAGATTTGGGGTCTGATGAGTGCTACTCTCTGCTTCATAGATGGTGCCTTCTTTCTGTGTCCTCATGTGGTAGAAGGAGCAAATGAGCTTGAGGGAGAGAGTTCATCCCTTCCATCCCCTTTTGCCTTCCACCTTCTGCCATGTGAGGACACAGCCTTCCTCCCCTCCGGAGGACGCAACAACAAGGTGCTCTCTGGGAAGCAGAGAGCAGCCCTCACCAGACATTGAATCTGATGGTGTCTTGATCTTGGACTTTCCAGCCTCCTGAACTAGGAGAGATATATTTGTATTATTTATAAGTTACCCAGTTTCAGATATTTTGTTATAGCAGCACAAATGGACTGAGACACCAAGCTAGAGAACAAGATTTCTCAGAAATGTGGTTCTTGACCCACCTAAGTGAAAAACCACCTGGGTTCCTTGTGGAAAATACGGATTTCCAGGTCCCATCCAAGAATTATGAAGCCAGAATAGCAGGAGTGAGGCCCAAGCTCTGCATTTTGAACAAGCATTTGGCTGATGCATAATTATGTGCACCAAAGTTTGAGAACCACTGTTTCAGAAGGAAGGCAACAAGTTTACAACTTGCGAGTTCTAAACCCCACCACAACCCATCACCCTCGGACATGTGACTCCCAGGGAAACAAGCACTTTGTCCATGTACTCACAATAAAAATAGCTATCGTGAAAAACAGTCAAAAAAATCCCTCAAAACACTCTGCACCTGCATGTAAGTTGTGCTCACTAATGACGCAAGCCCCATAAACCAGAAACATCCAGGCCCTGGCACTGGCACGGAAGGAGGGGAGAGCAAGCGACTGGGTCCCGGCCCCCAGCCTGGGCCGGCTGGTGCAGCAGCAAGGCCCTCAGCTGCTCGGTACTCCAGGGCCACCTGGAAGACTTGGTTTGAACAAAGGGCTTCTTTTGTTTTGAACCCCCTTTTGTGGTAAATGACCATCTTTAATTTCCTAAAATAAATCCCCATTGGTGCAAACTGCGAAGAATGTGCTGGTGGGGAAAGTCGTGCAGGGGCGGACTCTGCAGCTGGGCCGAGCCACCTCCTCCCCCCTAGTGCAGATCCCTCACTGCATACTGGTCTTGGGACATTCTCTGTTCTAGAAGTTCTTCTGTTATGTCCAAATTTAAGTTTCTGTGTTGTCTGTTGCAAGGGAATTTTTGTATTTTAAGCCTAATCTTTCACTGCGGAATAAAATTGCAAGTGGAAATATTTTTCATGTCAGGATTCCATGCTGGGCTCCCAAAGACAACATTATTAGTCCTTTTCCCCAGGACAGAAACCATTTCCAACAATAAAGTCCATCACGGCAAAAGGCCAAGCACTGTGTCAGTGACTCAAAACTGGAATTGAGGCAAATGTGCTCCTCTGCAGCCTGGTCACATGTGGTCGGCCCTGTGCATTGGATCCCTACAAGTCACTCATCACACTCTTCCCTCTTGTCTTTCTCTACTCTAGAGGCTGAAAGAGCAAACTGCTCATTTCTCAGCCTCTCTTGCAGCCAGTAGCTGGGAGTGGGGGTGGGTGAGAGCATGTGCTACAATTCTTGCTGTGAGATGTAGGGAAAAATCCCTAGAGAGGTTCTCCTTTCCAAAAAAAAAAAAGAAAAAAGAAAGAAAGAAAGAAAGGCAATACCCCTCTAGAAGAAAGCACTTTCTTTTTTCCTGTATCCTGTCCACTTCTTTCTGCCTGGAATGCAACTGTGACTATAGGAAGGACAGCAGCTATCTTGTGACCATGAGGTGAAAAGTACAGAGAGGAAATCCAATCAGCTAAGGATGGGGAAAGAAACACAATGAGACTCGGTCCCTGCGGCCTTTCTGGGCAGCTGCAGAAGTGCTGGCTGCCTACCTAAAGACTCCTTTTATGAGACAAATAAACCTGGTCTGTTTTAGGCCAGTCTTGGGAAGGGCTTCTGTTACTTCCAGTGACACACTTTCCTGATCAATAACCAAGAGTTGACATTTTCCATCTTGGTTTATTTCACTGTTTCTCTAGGCAGTAAGATGACAGATCTTGAGGGGGGCGATGGCTGCAGACACCCCCTTGCATCAGCGCCTGCACAGATGTACAGGGATGCCTGCAGCCCCAGTGGAGGTGGATGCAGTGTGGATCTGACACTCCTGAACTAAAATGCTTCTTGCATGTGCCATGAAAGAGCTGCGGGCATTTCGGGTGATGTTGCGACTACACACCATGTGCCAAGCACTACTGTACGTGCTGTCAGGCATTAACTCATTTAATGCTCACGGCATCTCCTAAGAGGTATTATTACTAATCTCAGTTTCCAGATAGATGTTTCCAGTTCAGAGCATTTAAGCAACTGGACTAAAGTTGCACAGCTGGTCAGTGGTGAAGCCAAGCTCAGGCCCAGGCTGGCGGCTCCAGATACTGGTGTCTTAATCATGGTGCTCTCTGTCACCCAGAGTCGGGTAGCGTTTTCCAACCAACTAGGCAACTCTCAAAATCAGTGAGTGCCCCTAGGGTGCAATTTTCAAGCCACAGGCTTCCAGAGCCCAGAATGCTGACCACCAGTGGTGTTTCCGCTCCTGTGCAGACCCAGCCAGACGGCCCCATGGCTAGGGCAGGACCCTGCCTGCCCCCAGGGCAGGGCGGCAGTCCGAGCAGGGAAAATGGTCTCCACTGCACGCCAGGGCCTGCCCTCACCCGGCTTTCAGCCAAAGTCTTGCCTGCGAGTCTCGAAATCCACCTTGTACAAACTTGCTTACATCATTTATCTTTAAATAAAAAAGGCCCACTGTCAGGAGGAGGAAGTGTTGGATTCCTTGATTTTACTTCATAGCCCGCACGAAGGCCAGGGCTCTGTGTATCTGAATATGTTATCTCTGTGCCCTCCTAGGGTTTTATGTGCCGTTGCGAAGCCATGATGCCTATAAATCAGACTACCATGCTCTTTCTATATTTTATCGAAAGGAAAAGGATAATATCAGTCGCCTGCTTATTACTCGATGAAACTTAATAAGCGGTTCTTATAATTGTACACCTTCAGTTACGGTCATAACACCTTCTATTGCAATTCTCACCCAACTTAGGGAGTAAAAGCATGTTTTACAAAGTTAAACATGAAAAAGATAAAAATTCATTTTCGCTTCATTCTAAAATCTCCAGCTGGAATTGGAGAGTGATCAGATTGTGTTAGTCAGCTGTGGCTCCCTCCTCCTCTTTTGAAGAGAACTAAATATGCCTACATAGTTAGGTCCATTGTTTTGTAAAATCACATCTATTTTCTCCATTGTCGATGTGAAGCATGAATATAGCATGCTGCCTGCCAGGCTGGAAATACACCCATTGAGCCAAGCCCGTGCTTCATTTATGAGCTATTATTTTCCATTATTCTTGCAGAGCTTCTGACTGCATTCCTATTAAGCATTCTAATTTGCCCCTCATTATGCTGACTATTTGCCATTCAGTGTTGGGCCTCTACTTGTTGGCTTTCAGTGTTTTAATAACTTATGGTTAGATGCAGCTTCCTTTAGACGAGTGCCGCTTGAGAACGCAGACACCCAGCGCAGCTTCTGCCTCCACAGGGAACACAGCCGCAGCGGTGGCCTCATGTGCCCACCTCCGGTGTGGCCCACAGGTTAGGCCCCTTCGCTTACGGTCCACTATGCAGTCCCTCTTCACGCACATTTGTTAAACATCCACTGGCTGCCAGGCCTGAGCCAGGCGCTGGGATAACAGGCCTGCAGGAGCCCACGCCTGGCACAGGAAGTGGGCCAGGAGCCCAGGTGCACGGCCCCAGGTAGAGCCTGCAGGGCCCTGTGCGGGTTAGCACGCTTCACCTGCACGTAGTGGAAACCCACCTTTATGGAGGAAACAGCGGGGGAAATTGGTCACCTCCCAACACAAGAAGTCAGGAGATAGGCCTCTCCAGGGCTCATGAATACAGAAGTTTTAAGAGGGTCACCAAGGACTCAGATTATTTTCCTCTTTGTGCTCCTCCACCCTCAGCATTCCAGCCTCTCCCTTGCTTACAAGATAGCGGCAGCAGTTTTAAGTGATACTTCCAGACACCATGTCACAGGAACAAGAGAGGGGTGGTCTCCTCCTTGCATCTCTTGTCAAGAGGAAAGAAATCTTTCCGGGAAACACCCCAGCAGACTACCCCTTGGGTATTGTTGGGCAAAAGTGCATGACGTGCTCACGTTTAAAGCAATCACTGGCAAGGCAGTGGCAAGACTCAGACCCACCAGGACCTCGGGGTGGTGGACGTGGCAGTCTTCCCTAAAGGCGTGGCTCACAGGGAGGTGGAATATCTAAACAAAATCAAGGCTCTATTAAGAAGCCGAAAAGGAGATTGGTGTGGTCTGAATGTGTGTGTCCCCCCCAGAGTCTTATGCTGAAACCTAATCCCCAATGCAATAGTATTAACCGGGAGGGGGGGGGGACCTTTAGGAGGTGATTAGGTCATAATGGCTCGCCCTAGTAAATGGGATTAGAGCCCTTTCGAAAAAGGCCTGAGGAGCTTGTTTGCCCCTGCCCCCGCCATGTAAGGACAAGCAAGAAGGCGCCATGTCTGACGCAGAGAGAAACCCTCACCAGACACTAAATGTGACGTCACTTTGGTCTTGGACTTCCCAGCCACTAGAACAGCGGGGAATAAATTTCTGTTGTTTATGGACTGCCCAGGCTAAGGTATTTTATTATAGCAGTGCAAACGCACTGGCATAGAGAGGTAATGGATGTAGGTAGAGACTCCCAACAGAGCCCACACAACACTTTCTCTCAACTTGAGTAATGGTTCAATTTCTTCTAAATGGAAAAAGAAAAATTCTTAAATGGGTGTGGACTTAATTATTTTTAGTATAATACTCTTTTGTGTGTAGTTCTTTTATAACCGTAAAACTAAAACCAATTTATAAATTAAGTGTAAAGACAAAACCAATGAAAGTTAAAGCTTCAAAATTAAGTTAATGTGACAGACACATGACATTGTTTTACTGAAACCAACTACTCCCAACACGAGGAGGTTGCCAGAACCCCTGCTGCAGTGGCACGTGTGACGCAACAGCCCAGTGTCTTCGCACTGTCCTCTTGCTCGTGCGACGGCACAGCTTTGCTCATCTCAAGGGGGGGATGCCACTGTCCGCATCTGCTCCTTGCCCCCCGGCCCCTGAAAATGAACACGGTAGTAGTCGTTGTCCACAGACTGCATTTGAATAGACACTGGTTTGGATGGGCTTTCTACCTCACATTCTACCAGTGAGCAGAAATTCTGGGATTAGAAATTTTATTAAAGATAGGAAATGGTTGAAGAGAGGAAGAAAAAGTTCTGCAGAAAACAAGAGAGAGATGATCATGCAATGGGATAACTTATGGCAAATGCAATGGATGTTTTCACTAAGGCCGTATAGTTAGTCCCATATCCACTCAGTTCACGCCCTTGTGTGACACAAGCTATCATTTTCTTGGATGTAAAAAGAAAAAGCTAGGTAGTACTGTTCTAGAGAATCTCTTGCTCATGTGCCCTAGGAGATAAGATGTTTATAGCAATATTGTTTATGATAGCAAAAAGTCCTAGAAACCACCCAAATGTTAATTGGTTAAATGAATGTGTTACATTCACGTAACGGAACACTATACAATGGTGAGAATTAATGAGCCACAGCTATACCCAAAAATATGGGTTCATTTTAGAAACATAATGTTTATCAAAAAGCTGAGTCACACACAGTGACGGACACTACACCACTTTTTCTAAAACTCGAAGCAGGCACACTCCCAGCCTAGGGCCTCGGCTCATTTCCTCTACCTGGAACACGCGGCCCCCAGATTTCTGGGTAGCTGACTTCTTTACCTCCCTCAGCTCTTTGCTAAAATGACACCTCTGCCCTCCGCAGCACACCGTAGCACCACGTCTTCTAACACCGTCTGCTTTGTTCACTCCCTGCATGGTTTGCTGGCAGTTTTAGGAGATAATCAGCAACATTTGAAAATTCAGTGAATATTTGCTGAGAGTAAGTAATTATTGTTAATTATTTTAGGTACAATATTGCTATTAAGGTTATTTCCAAAAGAGTTTTACTGTTTTAGAGAGCCATGCTGGGATATTTATAGATGAAATGACGTGATTTCTAGGATTTGCTTCAAAATAACTGAGAGTGGGAGCACAAAGGAGCACAGATGGGACACGGGTTGACCCACATTAAACTGGGTGATGGGTGCGTGAGGATTGCACTGCATGATTTCTCTTCTCAATATTTGTGAACATTTTCCATAATGAAGTTTATCACCTAAGTATTCTTATCTCTGGGCTAACTGGTGGATATGTTCCACTCAGTAAATATTTTATTTAGTGCAAACATGTGCCGGCAGTGTGGGTAAGACGAGTCAACCTGTCTGGGCTCTACTTCCAGTTCTGGGTCAATACCAGGCTAGATGTGCCAAATATCCACAAAATAAGCAAAATTCAGCACAATACCCTGTTAAGCATGAATGATACATAAGAAGAGATTTTTAACCACAAGTATCTTGGCATTCAGTTTGTAGGCAAGAGACAATAGGAATGCACACACATAAATAGTGATATTCATCCACACAACATCAACTAGTGACTTTCGATAATACCAGTTGGGATCACCTCTGTCACTCGGGGGTGACACACAACCCTCATTACTATACACAAACCAGTGTGCAGGGAGCCCTCAGGCTGGGGCTGGGTCTCACACAAGACTCAGTTCTGAGGACTCCACCGCACTCCCACCACCATGTGTTCCCTTTTTTAGGGCACCCCTTCCAAAGGTTCAAGGCACTTGCACCTGCTGTGGAGTGGTCATTTGAAAGCTTAGAAGCCTCTAATTCCCAGTAATAGTCCCTTGTCCCCCACCAGATCCACTGTCCCTGGCTATGGCCACCCCAGTGCTGCCTCGAACCTAGGGGCAAAGGGAAGAGTTGAGGAAAAACTTGCTCCTTGTCTCAGTAAGACAAGCACATGGACAGAAGAGCCTTCCACCGTGCTCCCTCTGCGGAGTGGCTGTGCTCATGTCTCCGCCTCCCACCAGTCGTGTGAGTTCCCTGGGCCTTGGCCAAAGCCCAGCCTCCTCTCACCCTGACTCCCTGGAAAGAGGTTTCTGCACAGGACAGGGCTAGAGGGGGCAACAGGGAGTCCCACGGGCAGCGCAGGAAGAGGCCTCTCTGCTCACGTGGGGGCCAAGTGTCTCTCAGCCATGAAGGAAGGCCAGGGAAATCTCAATCCAGAGCTGCAATCAATTGCATCATGCTTTATTCCTTAGGTTCCTGAGTTCAGTTATCCTTTACCTTCTGAGAGTTTTTTTTTTTTTTTTTGAGACAGAGCTAGATTGCTGTGGCGTCAGCCTAGCTCACAGCAACCTCAAACTCTTGAGCTCAAGCAATCCTTCTGCCTCAGCCTCCCAAGTAGCTGGGACTAGAGGCATGAGCCACCATGCCTGGCTAATTTTTTCTATATATTTTTAGTTGGCCAATTAATTTCTTTCTATTTTTAGTAGAGACGAAGGTCTCGCTCTTGCTCAGGCTGGTTTTGAACTTCTGACCTTGAGCGATCCTCACGCCTCGGCCTCTCAGAGTGCTAGGATTACAGCTTCCAAGAGTTTTTAACCAAGTAATTGCTAAGGACCAAGCACTGTGCTAAGGGAGACTTGCTCACACCTGATTTATTTCCAAAGCAGACTGCAGGCTGCGTTGGCACAGTGGGAAGGTCTCTGCTTCTTTCAGTTCTGGTTTTTCAACATTTTCTTAACAGAGGAGGTCATTTATGTCCCAGGTGGCTCTTTTTTAGCTCCACTTTCAGAAATCACCTCCATGCTCAGCTGGGCTGGAACTGCACCTTCAGGCTGGGAAGCAGCCCCCGCTCCGTCCTTGGTAACCAGACTGAGACCCCCTCTGCACCCACCACTACTTCCCCCAGAAAGCAGCTGATGGCTCTGGGCCCATTACATCCCCTAGACGAGGGACCTGCTCCCAGCCTGCAAAACAGCCTGTTCAGAGATGTTTTATTGAAAACTCTGTTTCTGTTTCTGTCAATAATTTAAATAATCTCCGAGTAGGGGTGTAACGCCCGCGGTTTCTGTGGTGCCGCACCGATGCTTACAAAACTTCTTGCCTGGATCATTCATCTGACACTCAGCATGATGTGGTTCGACTTTGTTCTGGGCATGCTCTGCTTCCCAAACCCGATTACCAAGAGATGAGGCACAGGGCAGGACCAGTGTGGGAGGGGTGGTGACAGTCTCGCTTCCGCAGGCAGAGTTTCACCTGGGTGCGCAAATCTTTTTCAGCCAAATCCAATAGGGTATCATTTTGCTTTGATAAACTTTACTTTTGTTTTGGAAACAAACAAACAAAAAATAACTCTTGGGACAAAGCCACGCAGGATGGCAGTGAGACTCTAAGAACAAATTTGTTCTGTTTAATAAATGTCCTCAGAGTGGCCAAGAGTGGAAGGCCGGGAGATCCCCGACGGAAACAAGGGAGGGCGGACACCGGTGTGAGATGGGCGTGGACGAAGCCGCAGGCAGGCTCTGCTGAGAAAGAGCCGCTGAGGGGCCCCAGACGGCAGGAGAACAGAGGGACTTGTTAACAACAGGACTTTGGATGTCAGGGATATATAAGTTCATCTTTAGGAGGCTTTGCGGTGCAGTAGTGTGGCCGCCTCTGTCACTCCTGAGCACTCCCACCTCCTCAAACCCTGAGGTGGGAGGTGGCCCCATGGGGGAAATGCAAGTTCAGGAAGATAATGCCGTGAGGCGACCAGTAATCTGGGGACAGGATTCCAGAACAACAAGCTAGAGCTGACTGGGAGGGGCCTCCAAACACCCCTCTTCTCCCCGAAATGGGGGAAGGATGCTGGTTTCCCCACATTTGTGAAATGGGGGTTTGAGGAGCTTTATTTATATTTCAAAGGTCTTAGTGACCCCAGCAGCCGGAGGGCTGGGCCAGCCAGGCAGCTGAGACGAGGCGCCTCCTACAGGCCCAGGACCTCGTGCGGCAGAATGAGCCCAAATCAGCTCTGGTCACTAGGAAGATGCAAAAATAAAATCTGAATGAAGAACCTGAATAAAAACCTATCTGTCCCTTTCCAGCCTGGATTCTGGCTGGTGAATAAGATCTTTTTTCATCTGGTACCATAAATAACACATTCAGGAAGATTCTATCAATTCGGGCCTATGGAAATACTGGTGTCAGAATTAGCAACACCGCACTCATTGTGTGACAGGGGCCCACCAATGCCGCCCGCAGGGGACTTTATGGACCCTACCTTACAAAGGGCCCCTGTCTGCCAAGAGGTTGACACAAAGACGCAGGCCTCAGGAACTATGCCACCATTTGCTATTGGCTTTTCCCCTCCATATAATTACTTTTTAAGGAAATCAAAATAATCATCTGTAATTTTTTCATTATTAAAATAACATAGTCACAAAATGTGGAACATTGAGGGAGGAGAGAACCACCCAACCCCCCATGCTGGCACGGGCAACTGTGAAATTTTTCAAATCTATCTCTGCAGTTTTTTCATTGTTTAGCTTTTAAAAAAACTATGAAACCTTCCAGACATACAGAAAATAACATAACAGACACTTATATACCCACTATGAAAATAAAAAATATGCTAGCATTTTTTATCTATCTTCAGTGCTCTTTCTCCCTTTTAAATAAATGAAACATGATAAATACAGCAAGCCCCACCTTCGGGTCGTGCCCACCCACCTGCACCCGTGCAGAGAAGACCCTTGTGCTGAATTCAGGGGGTCTCAGTCCTAAGTCTGATGTTGCATTTTTACTGCATATTACATAAATGCACAAATATCTACTGTGGGCTTTTTGAGTGTTTTTTTGAAATGTACATAAATGATAACTATTGTATCTTTTGGCTCTTTATTTTTTCTTTGAATAATCTGTTAATGGGCACATGCAGATGTAATTCACTCATTTTGTCTGCTGCATGGACTGAGAAAACTAGTTTATTCATTCCCCTGCTGCAGGAAGGTTGGGTGGTAGCTGCTTTGTTGCTATCACAGACATTTTGCACAGGCCCTTTCCTGTGACTTCTGTGTACACAGGAATTTCTAGATCCTGGAGTATGCACGGTCTTCAATCTCAGTAGAAATGGACAGACTTCTCTCCAAATTGTTTATATCATGAGCACTCTCGTTTCTCTGTGTCCCATTTCCCCTTTGAGGAAGGCAGTCAGTAACGTGTTGGAGATTACAGAGCAAGAAGCCAGAGAGGACTGGGAGAAATCTTAAGACACCTGCCTCCTTCCTGGAACTTGGGGGAAGGATGTTTTTCCCAGCATGTGTGCAATGGGGCTTTGAGGAATCGGATTTACATTCAAAGGGCAGCGGCTACCCAGCTGGGCTGGTCTAGGCACGGCCCCTCGTAGGCACAGGGCCTCATCCTTGCCAATACTTGGCAATATTGGACATTCAATTTTTCCCGCTATGATGAGGGTGAGCATCTTTCTGTGTGTTTCTTAGCCCTTCGGCTTCTTCCTTTCTTCAAATTCCTTCCCTTCACATGACTTCCCCTTGGGCTGGTTGATTATTTGTATGGGCAGTGAGGACAAATATGGAGCACTCTAGCAGTGACTGACACGTCCTGCTCTTGGTGGGGACAGCTACTCTGCTGGCACGCAGCAGGACACCTGTGCTTGCAGTTGCCTTGTCTGGGGTGTGTCCCTGCCGGTCTCACAGCACAAACTGTCCTGGAAAGGAGAAGAGTATCGGGGAGGCCGACTCAGCCACGGAGACGAAGAGCAAAGATAGAGGGAAGCAGTCTCTGTCGCGGGACCATGCGCTGGGTTGTCACAGACTTGGCCAAGGTGTTGTCCGGGTGAGTGAGGTCCGAGGTGACTTTTGGGAGTTGAGAAAATGAAGGCAGATTACAGATAAACTCCCTTGGGGATGAGAGGAGGTGGAAAGTAGGACCGTGGCAGGAAGGACCCAGAGGCAGGCCAGGAAACCAGGCAGGCAAGCGGGAGACCCAGCCCAGGGAGGTTTCCGCAAAGGGGCCTTGGTCTGCTGCACAGGCCGCTTGTGTCACCCCAGGTCAGGGTCCATGCTGGCTCCATCCGTCCACTAACCCATCAGAACAATGCTTTGTGATCCTAATTCTTCTCCTCCCTCCCCAGCGTGCCGAGGCGGAGGCAGGCAGATTTTCTCACTGACTTTCTGCATGGCAGGCCCTTTCTCGCTTCCTTCACATAAAGAATGACTTCAGTGTCTCAGCTTTATGTGGGGTCTCCTGTTAGACTCTGCATCTTGGGCATTTTTTATTCTCAGCAGTATAGAAAACAATGCTATATAAAATAAATTGGTTGCATCTGGAACTCTATAATACAGTAATCCCATTTGCAAGCAAAGAAAAAAAAACATGAAGGAATTAGTTCAGAGCCTATGGATGGAGGTGGGAGAAGGAAAAGCATCAGAGGGTTTTGTAAATATTTGTTGATTAATTCACTGGTCGGCTGGTTCTCACCTTCCACACCCTGGATTTAGACTCTCGATTGATCCACTCTACACTGACTCCCAATCTTAGGTAAGCAGTGTTTCAGTGAGGTGTAGAAACTCACTTCTCACTTAAGGAAACGGTGGTATTTAATTTTAATCATTATATCTAGTACTAAATGAGGGCAGAAGCTGGTGTTGCCCTGGGAGCACATTTCAGAGTGAGGGAGGGAGCTGGATGGGTCCTAGTTTACCTTCTGCCTCTAGGTCAGCTCAACTCAGAGAGCCAAAGCCTCTAAGACCTCCCATCCACACTCCAGTTGGTTTGAAAATTCCTTTCCAAATGAATTTTTTTTCACTTGTTATTCTTCAAACGTTCTTTCGGAGCAAACTACAAATTTGAATACAATCCCACACTTCAGGGATGATGCACCAACTTCAGAGACATACTGTCGCATGAGTCCATGTAAATGAAGTCCAAGAATAAGCAAAGTCAAGCTACAGTAATAGAGGCTGGTAGGATGGGTACCTTGTGAGAGTGCAGAAGGGGACACAAAGGGCACCTCTGGGCGCTGGCGGTGTTCTGTTTCCTGGTCTGTGTGCTTGCTACGCTACTGTGTTCACTTGGTGAAAATTCTTTGAGCTGGACACTCAGGTCTAGTGCACTTTGCTGTGTGAATGTTATGCCCAATTAAAAGGTTTATTATTATTTTTAAGTGAATCTAAAGCACCTTGAAAACCTAACTGAAGTTTTCAGAGGTTATTCTCAAAGAGACTCATCAAGGGAGGAGAAGAGAGAGGGGAAGACAGGAGATGACGACGTACCTGGCAGCCGATGGCCAGGAGGATGGCAGCACAGACCCTCCACGACATGTAGTCCCGGCTCAGCTTTCTCATTTCAAAACAGTGTTCATGCGGAGGAAGAAAAAATGGCGGAGTAGGGGTGCCCTCCTGGCTCTCTGCTCCCAGTGCGGAAAGTGAAGAAGGCGGACAACCACACGCGAGCGATCTACACGTCCACAGGACCAGCTTCGCAAGCCTGCAGACACTCACCGGGAAACGGAGGGATATGACAATCTACAGCTGAAATCAAAGGTGATTCAGATATTCTTTCCCGGGGAATCGGAAATATACAGCAGGGAGGGAGCCAGGCGCGGCCTGAGCGGCTGCCAGCCACCAGCGGCACCAGCCCTACCTGGCACTGAGAGTCGCCCTCTCCTACCCTGACTCCTCACCCACTAGGCCTGGAAGTGCCTGAACTTGATGGGAAGGGGCAGCACCGGACAAAGCTGTGTGGAAAGGAGACTGGAGCAGGGAACATTTTGAACTCTCCTCAGCGCGCAGTGGAGGCAGTGTCAGGTGGGGGAGGGTCCGAGCCCAGTGATCGCTCCCCTGCTCGGCAGGAACGAGAGCCCACTCCGGCATCACCCTGCAGGTCGCTTCCAGGTCCAGGGTGAGGGGAGTACACACGAAAGGAGGATTTGACCTTGGATATGGTCGAGGTTTTGACTGGCGCTGTGTAGACACAGAGTGCAAAGCTAGGTTCCTTGATCCCTTGGGACTCCGCGAGTTGGGGGAAGTCCCTCTGCACCTCCAACACTGCTCCCGTCTCCCCATCCCTGCAGGCTGACTTGGACTCGGTGTTTGGAAGGTGGGGAGGGAGTGGCGATAGGCGCTGCTGCCTCCCAGTCCGATATTGGACGGTCGGATCCCTTGCTACACAACCCCCTTGCGCTCTGCGCCCAGAGAGCAGAGCTCGCCTGGGCATGGCTGAGCTGTGAAAGAGCTGGGATTTTCTAGAGACAGCCTGGATAGAAACTTTCACCCACGCTCTCCTGCAATTTGGTTTCAGGCTCTCTGCACCAAAGGTCCCAACTCTGCCTTGGGGTGGAGCTGAGAAAAGGTCGGAGTCCATACCTGCTGCTTGTCTGCGGTTCTGTATCTAGGGAAATGGTAGGGGGAAATAGGCGGGTGCGGAGGCCCCACCAGCCTGATATTGGACAGTCTCTCGCTACACAACCCCCTTGCGCTCTGCCCAGAGAGCAGAGCCCGCCTGGACGAGGCCGAGCTGTGAAGGAGCCTGCTTTTGCTAGATAGAGCGGGAGAGAAATTTTCATCCACACGCTCCTGCGACTTGGGGATGGACACTTTATGCCAAAGGTACCAACTATGCCTTGGGGTGGAGCAGAGAAAAAGACTGTTCCCATTCCTGCCACTTATCTCCAATTTGGTATTTAAAGAGACAGGAGGCGGAGAGTGGCTGGTAGAGGCTGCCCTGCCTGTCTGATCTCAGATGGTTTCTCTTAGCACAAGCCATCCCGTGCTCTGTGTGCAGAAAGAAGAGTCCACCTAGACAAAGTGGAGCTGCGAAGGTGGCGGTTTCTCCAGGTATAACTGGAAGAGACATTATTGCCCACACCCTCCTGTGACTTGAGACCTGGCACTTTGTGCCAAATGTTCTGTCTCTGCCTTGGGGCAGAGCTGAGAAAGAGGCTATTCCCATGCCTGCCGTTTATCACAAATTAGGAGTTTAAAGGGGTAGAAGGCGGAGAGTGGCGGTTCGCGCCGCTGAATCGCCAGACTGATCTTGGGCAGTCTCTCGCCGCTCTAACTGCCTGCTCACTGTGCTCAGAGAGCAGAGCCAGTTTTGGCAAGGTGGAGTGGCAAAGGTGACTACTTTTCTAGATATAATCAGGGGTGACACCAACACCCACAATCTCCTACGACTTGGTCTGGATGCTTCACACTATAGGGTCTAACTCTGCCTCTGGGCAGTGTTGAGAAAGAGGCGGTTCAATCCAAAATCCAGATTCCAAGATTGTCACCTCTGCTTTGCTTCCACCTTCCTGCTGGCACAGACCACAGAAAGGCGCATCTAATAGCCAATCAGGACAGACTATCAAACTGAGTCCCCTCTCTACTTCTTTACTGTGGCCTGTTAGATGGTGCCTACAACCATAGGGTAAGCTCTACTCCTGGGAAATACAGAGGAGTGAGGGAGCTTGTTGTCCGGGCTGAGAATTGACGGAGCTGAAAAATACCTTCAGCAGCAACTAACCCTCCGGGATTCCGTGCAGAAGGAACTGACCTCATCCTGGCAGGAGATAAGCCACGTGGCAGGTCTCAGTTTGATTTGTGACTCTCTGAGGCCTCAGGAAACGAAAGTCAGCATAATCTCAGAAATTATCATAGCGCCTCCATCTTCAACCTAGAAGTTGAGAGTGATCTCGCGCCCACAAGAGTTATCTAACCCCTGAATCTCTAAGCAAGGGGACTATACCTATCAATCTTAATAGACATAAGGTGAAGACGTTAGATCAAAGATTATCCACCTGACTCAAACTCCTCTAAGACGCTATAGGACCAGACCACATACTCCCAGCTCTGCCATAGATCAATCCTTAGGAATCCCAGAATTTTGCCCAATACATAGTCCCAACACCTCTGGTCCTCGACAGAACTCCCAGATGAGAAAGAACCAGCGGAAGATCACAGGTAACATGAAGGAGCAGAGAGAAAAGTCACCTCCAAAAGATAATACTCAACCTCCATTAACCAACACCAACTTACATGAAATGATTAAACTGACAGAGGAAGAATTTTGAATATGGATTGTCAGAAAACTCAATGGAATTGAAGAGAAAATAGAATCACAACATAAAGAGAACACAAGAACAATCCAGGAAATGAATGAAAAATTCTCCAAAGAAATTGAAATTATACAGAAGAACCAATCAGAAATTTTGGCAATGAAGGAAACAATCAAGAATCTCCATAATACAGTAGAAAGCATCAAGAACAGGATGGACCAGGCCGGGCGCGGTGGCTCACGCCTGTAATCCTAGCACTCTGGGAGGCCGAGGTGGGTGGATAGCTCGAGGTCAGGAGTTCGAAACCAGCCTGACCAAGAGCGAGACCCCGTCTCTAAAAAAAAAAAAAAAAAAGAACAGGATGGACCATGCAGAAGAAAGAATCTCAGAACTTGAAGATTACACCTATGCCCTAAACAAATCAGAGGAAGAAAGTTAACACAGAAACAAGAGACAAGACCAAAGCTTTCAAGAAGTGTGGGATTACATAAAAAAGCCGAACCTCAGGGTGATCAGGATTCCAGAAGGGGAGGAGGAACAATCTCAAGGGATGGAAAACTTATTTCACGGAATACTCGAGGAAAATATGCCGGGCCTGGCCAGAAATCTTGATATCCAAATACAAGAAGCTCACAGAACTCCTGGGAGAGTCAAAATGAAAAGGCAATCACCTCGTCATGTGGTCATTAGGTTGACCAAAGTAAACATGAAAGAAGCAATACTCTGTTCAGCAAGCGAAAACAACAATTAACCTATAAAGGAAAACCTATCAGACTAACAGCAGACTTCTCATTTGAAAGCTTACAAGCCAGGAGGGATTGGGTCCCTATCCTTAACCTGCTAAAACAGAACAAAGCCCAACCCAGAATTCTTTATCCAGCAAAATTAAGTTTCATCTATGAGGGAGAAATAAAGTCCTTCTTAAACAAGCAATCACTGAAGGAAGTTGCAAAGTCCAGACCAGCTCTACAAGAAGTTATCAGATCTGCATTTATAAATGAACAGGACAATAAACACTCCACAAAGTAAAATC
>VBSM01000104.1:3044481-3055485 GCA_008086735.1 Cheirogaleus medius | reverse complement strand
AGGCAACACAAGACCAGGAAAATGGGCTCCACATCTACTCGCCATCAAATTAGTTCTGACTGATTAAAACTATGGTTCTCAAATGGTGGTAGTACTCACCAGGGAGTCAGGGTGGGGGGAGACCCACATCCTTGGGATATGGCAAGCATTGTGGGGGGCAAGAGAATACCTCTAACCCTTCTTAGGGAGAGGCAAAGAAATACAATGTAACCAAAATGTCAAAAAAAACCCAAAACTTTTATTGGGTGTGGGCAGGTGGGGGGGAGGGGAAGAGTGTATACTTACA
Organism: Cheirogaleus medius; assembly: GCA_008086735.1. Classification (NCBI taxonomy): domain Eukaryota; kingdom Metazoa; phylum Chordata; class Mammalia; order Primates; family Cheirogaleidae; genus Cheirogaleus; species Cheirogaleus medius. The sequence continues at coordinate 3,055,199 of VBSM01000104.1, read as the reverse complement.
TAATGGGTGTGACACGCACCACCAGGGGGTTGACATGCTTGAAGCTCTAACACAGCGGCGGGGGGGAGGGTTGGCAGGGGCAATATATGTAATCCTAACAATATCTGTACCCCCATAATATAATGAAATTAAAAAAAAGAACATAAAAAAAAAACCAGTGTTTACGCCCTGTCAACCATGGCTTCTAAGATGCTCCTTGGGCCAACATTCAAAGGGATGCTAAAAACCAAGCCAGCTGTTTCTAAAGAGAGCTGGTGGCTTTTCTCCTAGCCTCTGAGCTCTGCCTAGCTGCAAGAAGAGACATAAGAGGAGAGGGCCAGCACCACAAACACAAGCGTTGCTTGGGGTGGCTGTAGCCATGTGCCCTCCACTGCAGCTGTGACTCTCCCACCGGGCTGCTGGTGGGACAGTCACAGGTGTTCTGGGCAGCCCTGGTGGCCCAGAAAGGCACACATGGGCTCACCACAGCATGTTAGGGGCCCGCTGTGGTGTGATCCAGCTTGGGAGCCCTCAGGGTCAGGCCCCATGCTGTCTCCAGGAACAAGGAGACATTCAAGGCTGTCAGGGTAACTAGCAAGCTCCGCTGAAGGAGCTTGATGGCGCTGCCAGCCAGAGTCTTTATGGACCGGCCAGGTCATCATCTCTTTGGGTTGTCTGCGATGTGTACAGGTATGTGTGCAAACACACACACCTACCCACCTGGTGACCACAGGGATTTAGTGTAGAGTTCTGTGGATTCTCTCTCCTACTTGCAGAGCAGCCGTGTGCAGGGAGTGAACCTGGGATCTGATGATCTGCACGGGACACAGCCCGGGGAGGGAAAGGGACCCAGGGACCCAGCTGCCACTGAAAGAAAGGCTGCATTTGCAGTGCTTGGGGAACATGTATGCATCTTTGTTTTCTGGACAAGGAGGGAAAGTGACTTGCAGGAGCTCTAATGCCTAAGGCTGGGAAGAAAACCAAGATTCGTTTTCCTGTTTCCTGGGAAAGAAAAAAATCCATCAAGCAAATGATTCAAGGTTCAACTCCCACGGGCTCGCTGGGCAAATTGCAGGATAGAGGTTTATATGCAGCATTGGGCCTGGCTCCTGAGACACTTGGTGCTACTTATTAAGGGCCACTACCCTCGTGGGGACAAACAGTTCCGTGAATAATAAGCTGATAGCCAGTTAACTGACATTCACCCCTTCCACAGGCGTCGGAAAATTGCTTACAGTCACGTCGGCATATTTCTTTGTGATGTCTGACAGACCAAGGGAAAGGTGTGAAATTGCCGGTTCCCAGCTCACAGTACATGGAGCAGTAACAGCAAGATGCTGCTCTGCGCTGCGTGTGGCAGGACGTGGTCCCCTCTGGCTCTGCGCTCCCGGCGCAGTGCGTACAGTCCCCAACGTGTCTCTACACACCTGACATGCTGCGTTTTGTTTGGGACCTGGGCATTTCTAGGCAGTAATGCCCCAGAATGACGATGGGGTGTTGGTTGTGAGTTGGGGGAGTTTTCTCCTTTGTGTGGAGGAAGGATCCTAGCGTTTTGTCCGAGGACTGTGGCTGCCTTGGAGATGGGATTCTCACTTCTTAACAGCTAAGCAGCTAGAGAAAAACCAACTATTTCTTCCTTTCCCAGGACTGTGTTTTCTTCTGGGCAATAGAAGCACAGCTCTTGCCAAGAGTGCTGGCAACCTGGCGCCCTGCAGTGCTCCAGAGTCGTGCAGACGTGTGACCCTGAACGCTCTCTAAGGCAGGAAAACAGCCCTGCCTTCACTCTCTTCTTCCCAGATCACAGGTGGCCAACAACTTTAAAAGCCAGCAGCTCAACCATTTTTGCACACACTGCGGCTGTCTGGAATATCCATGCTAATGTCTCCTCAAGACAACGGAAGTCTTTCCTCTTCCGCGTGTGAGTGAGCCGAGCAGCGTGAGACCTGCGGTTGGTACCGTGGGTCCCGGCTCTGGCCCCCCCACGAACAGGCTGATTTCTCTGAGCCATCGTCTCCATATCTGCAAAATGGAGATCGAAAAATGCCTCCTTCCGAGAGAACAATGAGTAAAAAAAAAAAAAAAAAAAATATATATATATATATATATATAAAGATATGGGAGAGCACACCTTATAAATCCCCAAACCAAAATCTTACCCTATTACTAAACTATGAAACTTGGCCCAAAATATTTAACCTGTTCTTATGATGAATTGAACAAACTGATCACTGGGATTTTTATAATACTAACCTGTTAATATGGGTTCCGTAAATAATAAGTAGCCAGCAGAAATTGACATATACAAAGGGTTCAAAACTACTGATTAGCTGTGCAGCGGGTCAAGGGGAGGAAGTGGCAACATTTTTGTTAATTTACAGAGGAAAAAAAAGGAAAAGTGAAGATAGATGAGCTTATGACAAACCTGAGAGCACAACAGAAAGGATGAGCACAACTCGGACTGGAGCGACCCTGCAAAGCGAGTGACAGAAGGCACACTCGCTCCTACATCCACAGCGGAAAGGATCTGCTGTCTGCGTCTTCGCCCCGCCCTGACTCTGACTCCTGTTGTTCACTTGGATGGCAAGTGCTTGAGGCCAGAACTTTCCCCACACCAGGGCCCCGTGCCTGAATGCATGGCTGGCCAGAGCTGGACTTCAGAGACCCACAGGCCACTGTTGAGGGAGGGCGCGAGGCGGCCTCAGACACTTTCGGCATCTTCAGCTCTTGCAGACCCTGCTCTCCAAAACGGGCTCAGACACTTCAGTCTCGGTTTAACCTGTAGAGGCAACAGCAGTGTCCCGGAAGCCACTCGGCAGTGTCCACACGGCTGGTAGGGTGAGCAGGTCTGTTTGCTATGAGAAAGAAAACTCCCCCAGGGTCGGCTGACCTTGGAGTCCAGCCCCAGGTCAACACGTGTGTCACCCCACCAAGTAGACATCGGCCACACATGGCTCAGTGTTTGCAAGTCCCTCCTCTCTCTGCTGTCATCCCCTCTCCTTCCTCCCTGTTACCCTAGGGCTTTTCTACCCTTCCGTTCTCCTGGAGGGTCCTGGCTCTACCTGGGTGTCCACAGCAAGGTCCTAGAGGTCATGTGGAAGGTGGGTTTCACATTCTCCCCTCATGTGGAGCAGCAGGAGGAGGAGCATGGAACTCTGTCTTGCTAGACTGATGCTTCTCGTAGCAAATCTCCAAGTTTCTATCCCCAGCTCCATTTTACCGTGTGCCCCACCACCCCACAAGATGCAAGGAGGGTGAAAGAAAAACAATCTCGCCCTATGCTCCTTGAACATCTCCTGTGATGTGGCATCAGACTTTGTCCCCTTTGTCCCCATGAGTCCCTTTTCAAGGCAGAGCCCCTTGTCTAATGTCCACAGAATCCTGGAACAGAGTGGCTGCCAAATTCACCTCCCCTGGAGGCTCATTGCCAAGGAAAAACAGGAAATGTCTTTTCCTAGAGGTCTTTAAAAATAGCATAGGAGGCAGGAGGGTGGATTAAGTGACCTCTGGAGTCTAGTTTAGGCTGGGGAAGTTCTGACAAATTCAGAAATGTAGGTTTAAAGAGACCTGGGGGGCTTCACACAATGAGGCCCTTTTTAGCATTGGCTGCTGCAAGCTGATGAGCTGAATTAATCACTGTTCCTCGTAATCAACTAAGGAAAATGGCCTTTCCTTCAAAAACAGCTGTCAGCAATGACTATAAATTGGTTCATTTTATGCAGAAAGATGCCATGTGCTAGGTTGTCAGCTAAATGAATGTTTACTTCGATGTGACTTGAAACCAAATGTTGGAAGTGACAACATGTGAATGAACGGAACAAGACGGGGTAATAAACAACCACCTCTGTAGTCACACCAAGCACCATGACGGATATACAAGGGGTGAATTTTGAAGCTGATAGGTAAAAATCATGATCCTAACAATGCTGCCTGATGTTTATTGAGTACATAGTACGTCCTAGGCTTTGAACTAAGTGTATTATTTGTCTTATCCCGCCTACCATTCAAATACATCCAAACAGGAGCATTTACTACTGAGACCTTCATGGGTGTCCTCGAAGTCACGGCCCGAGCCCCGAGGGAGCATGCTGTGCTCTAGGAGAGGCATGGAGGGGCAGCGTTCTGAGAAACAAGCACAAATCAGAGTGTCCAAAGCCAGCCGGGTTTGAAGCTGGCCTTTGAGAAGAAAGTTCTTTCCTCACCATAATATGGCCTCAAACAATTCCTGGCCCTCCAGATCTCTGGCAGAGCTTAGGGGCTAAAGTTTTATTTTTTTAAAAAATAAATAAATAAAAGCAGTTTAGGCAAATGGAAAAGGTGATTCTTTTTTTAAAACAAGGAAATGACATTTAATAATTTTTTAAGCATCTGTCCTTTGTTTTGCTTTAGGGGCCTATCACATTCCTTGGTGCTCACCAGCCTCTGGTTTGGGAGCCAAAAGACACTACCTCACAGGCAGTGAGTCAGCACGTAGGAGTGGGAGACAGGAGAAGAGAGGAAAGGAGACCTTCAGGACTTTGGAAAAATTACATTAACTCCTTTAGGCTGCCTCCTGGTCTGTAAAATGGATATAGTAATTGCTACTTTGCAGAGTCCCTGTGCTTGTGAGATAATGCTTGTTTAAAGTGCCCATTGACAAGGCTACTATGTGGTCAAGACAGATGCATGGTAACTGTTATTTTAAAAGACTGTTATACCCAACTTCAAGACTCACTATAGGGGGATGAAGAGAAGTTGATTAATGAGTACAAATATATGGACTGATAAAAGAAATAAGACCTACTGTTTGATACATCAGTAGGGTAACTAGAGCTTACAATAATCTATTGCACATTTCAAAGTAGCTAGGAAAGGATAATTTGAATGTTTCTAGCATAAAGAAAAGACAAATATTTAAGGTGATATGCATCTCGGGGACACTGATTGGATCTTTGCACATTGTATAATGCACTAAATTATCATATGTACCTCAAAACTATGTACATTTATTTTGCATCCATAAAAATTGTTTTATATTTTTAAAAACTTACTATAAAGCTATAATAATGAAGACAGTATGGTATTGGTGAAAAATAGAGACATAGATCAATGGAACAAAACAGAAAGCCCAAAAATAGACTCACATAAATAGAGTCAATTGATCTTTGACAAAGGAGCAAAGGCAATTCAATGAAGCAAAGATGGTCTTTTAACTAATGGTACTGGAGCAACTGTATATCCATATCTAAAACTAAACAAATAATGCCCTACGCCCTTCGCAAAAATTAACTCAAAATGGATCATGGACCTAAATGTAGAATGCAAATCAAAAGATAGCATAGGATGGAATCTAGATGACCTTGATTTTGGCAATGTCTTCTTAGACATAACACCAAAAGCATGATCTGTAAAAGAAAAAAATAGATAAGTTGGACTTTATTAAAATTAAAACTTTTACTCTATGAAAGACACCTTTTAAGACATTCTTTTAAAATGGGAAAACAGCCCGGGCAACGTAGCTAAGACCCTGTCTCTACCACAAATTTAAAAAACTAGCCAGATGTGGTGGCTCACGCGTGTAGTCCCGGCTACTTGGGCGGCTGAGATGAGAGGATCGCTTGAGCCCCAGCGTTCACGGCTGCAATGCGCTATGATCGCACCACTGCACTCCAGTCTGGGCAATAGACTGAGACCCCGTGTTTATTAAAAAAAAAAAAGAGACACCAAGCAAAATAAGCAATAGCATATGTAGTGATTTCCTATAATTTCATGTTGCCTAGGCATCCATGTTGAATGTTAAGTCAGACTTTCTCCTACCAGAAGCTGGGCTTAGTCACCCTTGACATGATATCTAGTTCTCCACCTTCTCCCAGTTCCTCAATGTGGTAGATGCAGATATCTGCCTTAGACAACCACCTCCTGGTGACCACCTCCCTGCGGGACAGCTGGATACAACCTACATGACTCACCCCATCGGCCCCTACATCCTGCATGGACCACACAGATGTGCCACAGTGACCACCTCTCAGTCACAGCGTGACTCTGTGGAACTCATGTCTACTTGCTGTAAAGCCATGAATTAGAACTCCCCATAGGAAATCTGCTTGGCTCACGCCTCAGACCCCAGTAAAGGCTTGGGCCGACAAGTCAGTCTCTCTCTCTCTCTCTCTCTCTCTCTCTCTCTCTCTCTCCTTCTCTTGCTCCTTGTTGACTGTATGTTTCCAGCATGGCTTTCCCCTTCCTGTTTGCCCTCAAGGTGTGCTGCTCTCTTCTCTCTGGGATCCATAGTCATAAAGTGCTTCCATTAATTCATGTGTTTTGTTGTGTTGCCTCCTCGTGTCTCACCTGATTAACACATCCAAACCCAACTTCACTCCCGGTCAGGGCTATGCTAGAGAGTGGTTATTGTGGTAAGAATAAACATAGGTCAGCTGAGAGCCACAAAGGCATCTGCCAGTATAAACAAGTTTCCTGTGAGAGGGGCAGCTGGCCACAGGTCGGACACTTAGGCACTAGGCCATCCCCCAGCATAATGAAGTATCTGGTGAAGGGCACACCATAAACATTATGACCACCCCCCTGGAGCCACATCAGGCAGGGCCAGAGTTATAGCCAGGAAGAGACTGCAAGATCAAATTAGAAAGAAAAATAAATAACAGAGTGGAAGAAAATATTTGCAAAACACATACCTGATAAAGGACTATTATCCAAAATATGCAAAAAATCTATTAAAATTCACAATAAGAAAAACAAATAACTCAATTATAAAATGAGTAAAAGATGTGAAGAGATACTTCACCAAAGAAGATGTACAGATGAAAAAAAATCAAATGAAAAGGTGCTCAACATCAGCTGTCATTAGAGAACTGAAAACTAAAGCAAGAAGATACTGCTACACATCTATTAGAATGGCTAAAATCCAAAGCTGACACCACCAAATGCTAGAGAGAATGTGGAGCAACAGGAACTTTCACCCATTGCTGGTGGCAATGTACATAGCCACCAATGTTACAGCCACTTCAGAGGACAGTTTTGGCAGTTTCTTACAAAACTAAACATATTCTCACCATATAATCCAGTAATTATGCTCTTTGGCATTTATCCAGTGGAGTTAAAAACTTAGGTCCACACAAAAACCTGCACATGGATGTTTATAGCAGCGTTATTTATAATTGCTAAAACTTGGAAGCAACCAAGATGTCCTTCAGTAGGTGAATAGATAAATACACGGTGGTACATCCAGACAATGGAATACTATTCAGCACTAAAAAGAAGTGAGCTGCAAAGCCATGAAAAGACAGGGGGACATTACAAAAGTTATGCATGTAACCTGAAACATTTGTACCCCCTTAATATTTTGAAATAAAAGAAAGATATGGAGGAAATTTAAATGCATATTATGAAGTGAAAGAAGCCAATCTGAAAAAGCTACTTACTGTGTAATTTCCACTATGTGATATCCTGGAGAAAGCAAAACCGTGGACACAGTGGTTGCTCAGGGCTGGGCAGAGGGAAGGATGAATAGGCGGACCACAGAGGGTTTTTAGGTAAGTGAAATTCACTCTGTATGACACCGCAGTGGTGGATACATGTGTGATATAATAAGAAATATGTACAGTCTTGTGTTGCTTAACGATGGAAATATGTTCTGAGAAATAGTCATGAGGCAATTTCGTTGCTGTGAGAACATCACAGAGTGCACTTACACAAACCATCCCACTGCACACCTAGGTTACATGGTATGGCCTCTTGCTCCTGGGCTACAAACCTGTGCCGCAGGTTATTGTACTGGATACTGTAGGCAACTGTAAGAAATGGTAAGTATTTGTGAATATAAACATAGAAAAGCTCATGCATTGTAAGATTATGGCAGCTATGACATCAATAGACAATACGAATTTTTCAGTTCCATTGTAATCTGATAGGTTCACCCCTGTATATTTGGTCAGTAATTATCTAAAGCCTACCCATGCGGTACATGATCGCATTTGGTCTCTGCCCCCCATTTCCTAGCACATAGCTCCTACAGCTCCTAAAACCCTTGGAATTCCCCCAGTGATGTGTCTTTTTTTATGCTAACGAGATTACGGATGGCTGGGGTCTCCTGGACAGCCTCAGGATGCAGGCATGTCTCCAGGGAAACCATTCATGTGATCAGAAGGTTGGAATTTTCAGCCTGCTAACCCCCTCTCCCTTACTGGGAGCAGAGAGGAGCTGAAAGTCCAGTTAGTCGCCAATGGCCAATGACTGAATTGTGCCTACATATTGACACCTCCTTAAAAACTCAAAAGTACAGGTTCAGAGAGCTTGTGGACCGCTAAACGCGTGGAGAGTGGCTCACCTAAAGACGACACAGAGGCTCCGTGACCATTTTCCTGCATGTTGCCATGTGTGTCTCCTCCACCTGGTTGTTCCTGAGTCAAATCCTTTTATAGTAAACGGTAATCTAGGAGTTCTGTGAGCTATTCTAGCACATTATCAAACTTGAGGAGGGGGTAGAGGCAAACTGATTTATACCCAGAAGGTCAGAGCACAGGTGACAATCTGGACTTACAATTGGCATCTGAAGTAGGGGGGCATTCTTGTGGGACTGAGCCCTTCGCTGTGGGATCTGTGCTAACTCCAAGTAGATAGTGTCAGAAGTGAATTGAACTGTAGAACACTCAGAAAAAAAACACCCATTTGATGACCAGAAGTATTTTGTGAGCATAGATAGAATAATGCAGTTTTTCCTTACAAAATGTCATTATAGATTGTCCAAACACAAAGAAACTACAACACACAGAGTCAACCCCAGTGAAGGCTATGGAGTTTGGATGATACTGATGTGTCAGTGTAGAGTCATCAGTTGTAACAAGGTGCCACATGGTGTGGGATGTTGACAGTGCGGGGAGGCTATGCATGCATAGAAACAGGAGATGCATGGCATATCTCTATACCTTCCTCTCAACTTTGCTGTGAACCTAAAACTGCTCTAAAAAATAAAGTCTTTTGTGAAAAAGAAAAATGAATCAGCAGGTTCCAGCAGCTAGGGGAATGGAGAAGCAGCAGCCAGGCAGCCCTGCTCTGTGATGGCTCCCCTACTCTGCAGCCAGGCATCCCCCCTTCCCCAGCAAAGTCATCCCAAGATGCCCAAGAGAAGATCAAGCAAGCAGAAGGGGCAGGACTGACAAGCCCAAGAGGAGGCGGGCAAGGTTGGCAGCCAAACCTGTTCCTGCAAGAGTGGAAATTAAGCTGCGGAAGGCTGCCAGAAAGGATAAATGTTCAGACAAAAAAAAATGGGAACAAAAGTTAAAAGAGAAATAAAAGGACAAAGTGGTCAACCAAGAAATTGAAGAAGTCTCACCTAATAAAAAACAGAGAAACTGGAAACTTGCAGAATCCAGCCTCTGATGAGGGAGAAGGAAGCCAGATCTCATAACACCCTACACTAAGTCTTACCGGTGGTCCAGAGTCGCCCTTATTTTCCAACTCAGAGAAATAGTTTACCAATTATTCTGTAAATGCAAGTTTCTACAGTTCCAGAAATACTTATTTAAGAAAGAGAGAATCGAAGATGGCAGACGAGAAACACCGCCAGACAGAGTGCCTCTGCAGAAAAAACAGCTTCTAGAAGATATTAGAAGAAAGAAGCAAGCAAATGACCATACATCAGACGGGGGTCAGAAGGAGGAGTGCCGGAGACTATGGGAGACTCCACGGGAGGAGGTTGCGGAAGAGAACTGGAAGGAGAGACTTCCGGAGCAAGCAGTCTGGAGACCAGCGGCAAGGGTAGGTGGAGCGGTTAACTACCCCCTCCCTTGCATTTCGGACTGCTGGTGGGCTCCCCAGTGGTTAGAGAGACCTGCGGACACCAGTCCAGAGATGGCCACCGCCACCGAGCGGTGAGCCTGTAGCGGACGCAGCATCAGGCTCCCAACTGCCTTGGGGCCCCTCCGTGAGCACAGACCCGACCGCGCAGCAGGCGCCATATTGCTGCACTGTCCCCTCTCCCGTCCCTACCGTGGCTGCCGAGAGAGACAATATAGCCACCAGCCGGAGGCATTTCCAGGAAACGGGACCTTCCCTTTTGGGGCCCTACGGCTGACTGACAGGTACTCAGATGGGAAGCTCCCTACCCACCAGCCCTCCCAGGTGCTGCTGGCCTGGCGATTCCAGGAGAACGGGGCAGACCCTGAGGCTGAGAGACATCTACCCAGCTGGGGCTGCCCGTGGGGGAATTAGGACTGGCACTCCTCTCCCTGGTGGGATCAGGGATTGAACTCCGGGGCCCAAAGGTCAGACCTGCGGACCAGATCCTGCGCACCCAGGTCTCACATTGCCCGGGACACAGAAGGGATATTTGGAAGGAGCCTACTAAGTTCTAGAGGCTGAGAAATCCAAGATCAAGGTACTGGCAATACTGGGAAGAGAAGAAGGCGATCTGAATCACTCGAGGGGGTAGTTCTCCCACAGGATCGGCTTCATAGAATTACACGGAAGCTTAGAGGGGCAGCAGTGCTGGGAAAAGGAGGAAACTGAGGCAGTGGATTTGCCGTGAAGTTCTCAGAATCCGAGTGGTGCAGCGGGGATTGGAGTGCAAACTGGCCGTGCTCAGCGGCTAGCCGAACAGGACTGGGTGATTTGTGCCACAGTGGAACAACTTCTCCTTCGCTGACCTCCACACCCACGAAAGCAGGGAAGTGCCTGAAGTCAGCGTGAAGAAGTCCGGAGCACATATCCCCAGATCTGCCAAGGATCATTCCTCCTGAATTCTAGATTTT
>VBSM01000104.1:3027079-3039445 GCA_008086735.1 Cheirogaleus medius | reverse complement strand
AAAAAAAAAAAAAAAAAAAGCAGTTATCTGGGATTTGTCAGGGATACAACATTTCTATGGAATGCCTTTTTCAAAAGCTGAGCATTGTCCATTTTGAGGAGTGAAATGTGTGCTTTAGTTACTATGCGTATTGTCTGTAACTCCGAAGGGCATAGAAACGTCCCAGCAAGACTCCTTATTCCAGCCTTAGTGTATGTAGAGACGTGTGGTTTTGATTTATATTTGGGAATATGTGAGAGTAGAGATTCCCGGAGTTTTTTACCCTGAAGGGGACAATTCCTAGGCAATGGCCCAACAATTTACAATGCATCTGAAGATGGGGCCATTTGCTGGCCAGGCCATCCGGTGCTGAGTGTCTGAAGCTGTCTCAGCCTTTATCAGGGACATTCTAGCTAAGGGATGGAAAGCAGCAGCGTTCCACTGAGTTCCATCAGCTTTATGACGGCTGGTAGTGCCATTCCTTTAGTATACGAGCTCCCAGCGCTGTGTACTTAACTAATCCCAAGGGATCACCCAGGTAACCAAGGAGCCTGGGGGAGTGGTGACCTCCTCTGGCACCATGGCACCTGGCAAGGCACTGAGGAGAGGGGACACCTCCCCCTCCTGCATGTGGAAGATGACAGAGGGCCCAGGTTTGGCTCCATACTTTCCTAAGGGGGCCTTGGTAGCCATGCTGAGCTTGTGGAGTTCTGTTTCTGTAACCCAAAGCACAGTAGGCAGTGGGATATTCAGGGCTGCAAGCTCAGGGTCTGTGAGAGCCTCTGTTTCTAAGAGAGCTCAGGACATAGCCAGCCATTTGTGTATTAATGGGCTACAGCACAAGGCTGAGGGGGGCAGTTTCCTCCATCATAAGCCTCTGGGCAACTACGGCCATCATAGGTGGTCCAGAGACTCCAGGGGCATGAGAAGAGGCCACCAAAGCATCTGCAGTACAGGAGTCTTAGAGACATTCATGCGAGTGTCTGTTGATTTTAATTTGCACAGATTTTACAAGCTTTTGTTGGAGGAAATGCCATTTAAGTTGGGCTACTCTGTAAGGAACAGCAGCAAAGAGATTAAGTAAAATTTTTAAATGAGGAATATGCTGCCACTGGAACACAGAAAGGACCAGGTGTTGGACTTGCATGTCCTTAATGAGTGTGTCACATGAATATCCTTGAAGGAAGATGTCATTAACGTAGTCATACCTGTGTTCCTGGATGAAGGTGCTCTTGTCTGCCATACTTCGTGGTGGCAAAGCCCTTGTCCCTGCAGAGGTCAAGGCAGACTGCGGCTGAGATACTGCGGAAACAGGCAAAGTATGGAATGTGTTAGCCAAATGCATAGTTTCAAAATATTTACTGGTTGTTGATGGTAAGAGGTCAGTAATTGTAATAAAACTGGGTGTTGGTTACAGGGGTGTTAATGGATGGGACCACAGCATTGAGGCTGTGGTAATCCACTATGAGATAGCATTAATTTCTCCCAAGTCTAAGAACTGGCAAAGCTAAGAACAGGGCTGTTAAAAGGAGAAGCACTGGGAATAATCATCTCTCTACTAATTAGGTTCTATGTAATAAATTTTAATCTAGGTTTTATTTGGACCATATTAACTATTTTAACTGAGGGTCTCTGGGGCCCATTTTATCAAGCCAATTTGTAAGGGCCAGAAACTTAAATTAACTTTATTATTCATAGTGTTGGAGCACCTATACCCGATATGGGGTATTTTAGGGCAGTAACTACTATAACTATGGGAGATTTAGGCAAGGCCACAGTTAAAGTGGGTGTACCTATTTTTCCTCTATTTTGTGTTCAGGTATCTTTCTAAGATCATAGGGGTACAATGTTTAAATTTAGTAGGATTCCAAGGTATAACTATAATTTGATCACCAGTATTGATTAATTCCATGAAGTTTTGTCAATTGGCTTATGGTAGCCAAATGCTAAAGTTAATTTAGAACCTATGTTATGGAGGCACAAAAGCCAGTCAGTGCCGCCTTTTGTTGTTATGTAAATTATTTTAGTATATAAATTTTGGATTTCCACATACATGTAGATTATATATCTCTATATATAATCTATTAGGCCTTGAGCAGGGCAGGGATAAAGTGTTCTCTCCTCCTTTTTAAACCAAGCATTCTGCTATAGGTCTCCAAGGATGGTCTCTCATGTCATGGTCAGGGACTGATGGGGACAGCAGCAAGGCAAGAAAACCACCAGAGATTAGGTCCAGAACAGCATCCTTGCGGGTGCATGGCCTGCAGTAGACACCCCACCTGGACTCCACATGTGACTTAAAACACATGAGCAGCTCTGAAATACATCTCCCTCTAGTCAACAGGGCAGGCTGGAATGGCCTGGAAAATAGTGACTCAGTTTACCCACCACTCATCAGTGCTGCTTGATTGGTGGGTCAAGCCTGTCCCTCGACAGGGAAGGAAGTCACACCCTACTCCCTTCAGAGGAGACTTTCGTAAGCTCAGCTAGTCAATATAAAAAAGGGTGTCCCCAGGATCACGGTCCTGAATCTAGGCAAGTAACTCAGCTCAGACGGGAACTCAGGAAGGACTCAGCTTTGGAGTTCTGAACTTAGGATGGGAATCGATGGCAACACCTGGCACATGCGACAAACAGCCGGAAGCACGTGCTTGCAGGTGGCAGTGTCTTCCCAGGCTGTCACTGCCATCTGGTAGCACCAGTCAGTAAGCCAAGAGCAGTCTAGTGGTGTACCATTCTAGTTTGAGGTCAAAATACCCTCTCACTCTGTCAATTGTTTTAAAATATAGTGTATTAATAGAAAATCTGAAGTATAATAAAGTAGCAGATCAGTAGACATTGCCATTGAAAACACAGTGTGTCACAGTCCCCAAGAGGAGGGGACAAGCCATGGCAGGGGTGGGGGACCACAAGAAAGCACCAAGGTCATAAAGTAAAGTGAGGAGGACGCTGTGGGCATGAGCCTTTATTGTGATTTCCCTGGGAAGGAACATCCTGGTTGATTTTTTTAAATTTGCATACAGTATAATTCGCTCTGTGGTGTACAGTTCTACGGGTTTTGACAACTCTATATAATAGAGTCATGTATCCACCTCCACAGTAACATACAGAACTGTTGCATCACCCCCAAATTTCTCTCATGCTACCACTTTGTAGTCAGCCCCTTCCCCCAGTCCAACCTTGGTAACACTGGTCATTTTCCGTCTGTATAATTTTGCCTTTTCTAGAATGTCATATAAATGGAATCACATAATATGTAGCCCTCCGGATCTGACATCCTTCACTTGGAGAAATGCATTAAAATTCATCCATGTTATTGTATGAACCAGTAGTTTGTTTCTCTTTATTGCCAAGTAGTATTCTACGGTATGGATGCACCACAATTTCTTTAAATCTATCTACTCATTGAAGGACACCTGGTTTATTTCCAGCTTTCGGTTATTATGACTAAAGTAGCTATAAACATTCATATTATATAATAATGTGTCCACCACTGCAGTACCATATAAATTAGTTTCACTGCCTTAAAATATTCAATATGGCTCACCTATTCATCCTTGCCCCTCCCCAGAACCTCTGACAACTACTGATCTTTTTACTGTCTACATAGTTTTGTCTTTTCCAGAATTTCACATAGTTTGTAGCCATTTCATATTGGCTTCTTTCACTTAGTGTGTGCATCTAAGTTTCCTCCATGTCTTTTCATGGCTTGATAGCTCATTTTTTAAGCACTAATATTGCATTGTCTAGATATACCACACTTTATTTATCCACTCATATATTGAAGGACATCTTAGTTCCTTCCAAATTTTGGCAATTATGAATAAACTGCTATACATATTCATATGCAAGTTTTTGTGTGGATGTAAATTTTTTAATCATTTGAGTAAATACCAAAGAGTGCAATTGTTAGATCATATGGCAAGAATATGTTTAGCTTTTCCAGAAACTGCCACACTGTCTTCCAAAATGGCTGTACCATTTTGCATCCCCAGCAGCAGTGAGAGTTCCTGTTGCTCCACATCTTCTCCAGCATTTCGTGCTATCAGTGTTTTGGATTTGGGCCATTCCAGTAGCTCTAGAGTGGCATCATCTGGTTATTTTAATTTGCAATTCTCAAATGAGATATGATGTTAAGTATCTTTTCATGCGCTTATTTTTAATCCATATATCTTCTTTGGTGAGATATCCATTCAGACCTTTGGCCCATTTTTCAATCTTCTTATTGCCGAGTTTTAGGAGTTCTTTCCATATTTTGGATACAAGTCCTTTATCAGATACATATTTTGCAAATATATTCTCCCACTCTGTTGCTTATCTTCTTATTCTCTGAACAGTGTTTTTTGCAGAGCAGAAGTTTTAATTTCAATGAACTTCAACTTACCAATTTTTTCTTTCATGATCATCCTTTTGGTGTTGTGTCTAAGAAGTGATTGCCAAACATAACACCACCTAGATTCTTTCTTGTATGTTACCTTTTAGGAGTTTTATAGCTTTCTATTTTACACTTAGGTCTATGATCCATTTTGAGTTAATTTTTGTGAAGGGTGTAAGGTCTGTGTGTGATTTATTTTTTGCATGTGGATGTCCAGTTGTTCCAGCACCATTGGTTAAAAAGGTCATCTTTACTCCATTGAATTGCTTTTGCTCCTTTGTCAAAGACCAGTTGACTATATTTGTGTGTGGATATATTTCTGGCCTCTCTATTCTGTTCCATGGATCTATTTCTCTGTTCTTTCACTAATACTGTACTGTCTTGATTACTATAGCTTTATAGCAATTCTTGAAGTTGGATAGTGTTATTCCTCTGACTTTGTTGTTCTTTCATATTTTTTTGGCTATTCTGGGTCTTTTACCTTTGTATATAAACCAAACCTGAGAATCAGTTTGTTAATTCTATATCTAGAATCAGTTTGTTGATATCTATGGTGCTAGGATTTTTATTGTGATTGTGTTGAATCTGTAGAGCAAGTCTGGAAGAACTAACATCTTGACTATGTTGAATCTTTCTATCCATGAACATGGATTATGTCTCAATTTATTTAGATTTTCTTTGATTTCTTTCAGTAGAGCTTTGTAGTTTTCTTTACATAGATCTTGTACTTATTTTGTTGTTTGTATCTAAATCAATCTTTATTTATTTATTTATTTTGGTGCTAACATAAGTGACAATTTGTTTTAATTTTCAAATTCTAATTGTTCATCATTGGTATGTAGGAAAGCAATTGACTTTTGTATATTAACCTGATATCCTGCAGCCTTATTATAGTTGTTTAGTAGTTCCAGGAGTTTCATTGATCCTTTGGGATTTTCTACATAGATAATCATGTCATGTACAAACAAAGATAGTTTTGTTTTATTTCTTCCTTCCCAATCTATTTTCAGTCACCTTTTCATATCTGTGGGTTCTATATCTGCAGTTTCAACCAACTGTGGATCAAAAATATTCAAAAAATCCCAACAAAAAATACAGATTTTAAAACAATACAGTATAATAACTGTTTGTATAGCATTTATTAATACATTGCATTAGGTATTATAAATAATCTGGAAATGATTTAAAGTATATGAGAGGATGTGCATAAGCTATATGCAAATACTATGCTATTACATATAAGGGACTTGAGCATTCATGGATTTTTGTATCCAAGGAGGGGTCCTGGAATCAACCCCCCACCCCATGGATAGCAAGGGATGATTGTACCTTTTACTTACTTTTCTTGTCTTATGGCATTAGCTAGGATTTCCCATACAATGTTGAATCTATACGGTGTGAGAGGGGATGTCCTTGCCTTGTTCCTGATCTTATCAAGAAAGCATCTACTTTCTCTCCATTAAGTATTATGTTAGCTATAGGTTTTTGTAGATATTTCTTATCAAATCCAGAAAGTTCCCTCTGTTCCTAGTTTGAGAAAAGTTTCTTTTTTAAATCATAAATGGGTGTTGGATTTTATCAGATGCTTTTTCTGCAACTATTGATATAGTCGTATAATTTTAAAAATATCTTTTAGTATGTTGATGTGATGGATTACATTAACTGATTTTTGAACAGTGAATCAGGCTTGCATGCCTATAATAAAATCCCACTGAGTCATGGTGGATAATTTTTTAATACACTGTTGGATTTAATTTGCTAATATCCTGTTGAGGATTTAATTTGCTAATATCCTGTTGTGTCTATGTTCATGAGAGATTTGCTCTGTAGATTTCCTTTCTGGTAACATTTTTATCTGGTTTTGATATTAGGGAAATACTGACCTCATAGAACAAGTTAGGAATTATTCTCTCTGCCTCCATATTCAGGAAGAGATTGTTGAGAATTGGCATAATTCCTTCCCCTAAATGTTTGGAAGAATGCACCAGTGAATCCAGTTAGGCCTGATGCTTCCCATTTTAGAAGATCATTATTGATTAAACTTCTTTAATATATATAGATCTATTCATATTATCTGTTTCACTTATGTGAGTTTTGTTCATTGTCTTTTTCAAGGAATTTGTTCATTTTATCTGGGTTATCAAATGTGTAGGGTTCATAATAATCCTTTATTATCCTTTTAATGTTCATGGAATCAGGAGTGATTATCCATCTTTGTTTTATGATATTAGCATTTTTGTCTATTGTCTTATTTTCTTAGTCCGGCTGGAGGTTTATCAATTTTATTGATCTTTCCAAAGAATCAACTTTGTTGATCTGTCTCTATTAATTTTGTTGATTTTCTGTATTAATATCCTGTTTTCACTTTTATTGCTTTCTGCCCTAATTTTTAATTCTTTCCTCTGCTTACCTTTGATTTAGTATTCTCTTCATTTTCTAGTTTCCTAAAGTAAATTTAAAACTAGATTTACTGGTTGGAAATTTCTTTTTTCTAATACATACATTCAGTGCAATGAGTTACCCTCTAATCACTGTTTTTACTAAATTCTGAAAAATTTGAAGTTGCATTTCCATTTTCATTTAGTTCAAAATATTTTTTAACTTCTCTTGAGACTTATTCCTTGACCCATGTTTTATTTAGAAGGGTGTTGTTTAATCTCCAAATATTCTGGGATTTTCCATCTATCTTTCTGGCTTTTTTCCTTCCACCTTAATTCCATTGTGGTCTGACTGCAAACTCTGTATGACTTCTAGTCTTGTAAATTTGTTAAGATGTGTTCTATGGCCCAGAATGTGGTCTATCTTGTTGAATGATCTTCATGGGTCTGAGAAGAATGAATACTCTGCTGTTGTTAGATGAGGTTTTCTGTAATGTCACTTGTATTCGGTTGATTGTTGGTGATGCTCAGTACAGCTATATCCTTACTGATATATCCTACTGGATTTGTCAATTACTGACAGAGGTGTGTTGAAGGCTTCACCTATAATATGGAATTAATATATTTCTCCTTGCAGTTCAGTTTTTGCCATATTTTGATGCTTTGCTGTTAGGTGCATATACATTAAGTATTGTTTTGTCTCCTTGGAAAACTGATCCCTTTATCACTCTTGAGATATCACCTATAACCCTGAGAAATAGCTTCATATACGGACACATAACACAGCCAAATGGCCCTGCCAGTACAGAAGCAATATAAGATACATCTGCCCTCATGAGGCTTAAAATCTGTTTCAGGACATAAAACTGAAAAAAAAAAAAAAATTAACAGGGCAAGGCAGCACCTAATCAAGTAGGTCCCAAGGACCTACAATCAAGTAGGAAACATTCAAAAAAAGGGAAGTTACAGAGGGAGGAAAGTGAGATCTTACCGGGTGGATAAGATTTTGTAGGGTAGAGGACACAATGTCACTACAGCCATGGCAGGGCAATGAGCACAGCCAGTTCAGAGACACTGGCAAGTTCATTCCAGATTTCACTCACATTAATAATTTTTAACTATTACTGAGATGTTAGGAGAATTTGAACTAAGTTTGGGCACATGACTTATTTTAAAAATCAGTATACTACAGTAACTAAAATATTTCATCAGGTAGTCTACCTCAAATTATAAATAATTGCCTTCTATCAACTTGTTTGTGAGTTGATTGGTAGTCATACCTTTTCTTCTAGAAACAATGTTCAGCAGAGTGTTTGGATCTCAGTCGGGCCACAGTGTAACTGAAACACAGCACTCTATTACCCGAGAGCCTCCCCACCACACAGAACAGGACAATTTTGGGAACCTATAAAGACTAGAGACTTCCTCGCCCTCTAACTTCTCAGCCAAGTCACTCCTTCTGTTCAAATCCAAGAGTTGTGAATTTTCCACAGCAAAAGTTGGCTGGGGAAGGTTTGTTAGGTCATGTCTGAGGGCGGGAGTAGGGAGAGAAGAGCTCTTCAGCAAGATAACTGAGCTTATGTGCAGGAAGTAAATGTCTCCATGATTGGTAGTCAGGTTCACAGGCAGAAAGAAGTGTCTAGGCCCTGGGGCCATAATGGACAAGGTATTAACCAGGAGAATAGTTCATAAGTAGTTCTTATTACAAAAATATTCCTAACTCAACATGTGCCATAATATCTTGAAAACCAGCAGGGATCAGATAGGAGGCATCAGGACACCATAAATACACTGCCATCTGCTGTGGCTCAGAACTACAAAAGAACACTAATGAAAAGAGGTACATGCCAGAGGTGTGGTGGAATGGAGAGGTCAGCTTAGGAGACGGAGGCAGAGATGGCCCATTGTCGTACGGGAGCTCTCGGCACAGAGCCCAGCCAGAACCTGGGTCTCCCGGAACTCGAGATGTCCATCCTTCGTGATGGGACAGCGCAGTGCTGAGGCTGATTCAAGGCCACAGTGTGAAAAACAAACAAACAAAACAAAGCCCCAAACTTCTTTTATTCATATATCATGCCCCAAACTCTTGGGCAGCAGTACTGTTCTGTAAGACCACACTATTATTCCTTAGACTTTATATTCAAATAACTATGCCCATAGTGGATTTGGGGAAGGGAGGGTTATGAGGGAGATGGCAGCAGTCCTTGCTAAAATTAAAATATTTGTTCTCCATACTTAAAATAAATGAATAGGTAGACTCTTCCTAATTTATTCTCCCAAAATTTGGGGGGAAAGAGGACGTTATGCTGGCCTACACTGGAATCTTGTATAAATGGATATCTGAGTTAACAACAACAAAAATAAGAGGTATGCACTTAGTTACTTTAAGATCTATTAAGGTCAATATTTCAAGGTGACTGCAAAGAGTAGCGTGAGTTTCAAGGACTCCTTGACTATTTGAGAACAGATCCCCCTGTCCCCTGCCTGATCTCTAAAGGGTGTAAAATTTCCCCAAATGCTACTGAAAGTCAGCTGCACAAACCAGTGGTCAGCATGGAATTTCAGTAAAAAGTGGAAGCCATCAAGTGGGAACCAACACAAGACTGAGAAGCCCCCTCCCTGGACTTTCAATGCTCCAGTGAGGCAGCTCTAGTCACTCCAGGTTAACAGGTAAGAAGGAGAAAAGGAGGAGAGGTAAACTCAGAGCTGCAGCCTGCACTTATGCAGGTCTTGCTCTGCAAACTCTCAGAGCAAGCTACACATAATCTACAAAACCCACAACATGACCTTTTCTGTGTGTTCTTCTCTTAAACCGACACCTCTGTAGATTTCTTATAAAATCATAGAATAAATGTGTAATAATAACTGTGCCAGCCTTGGCTCAGTGCCTGTTAAACAAAAGATAGTAAATAAATGTTAGTTCCTTTTCCTTTTGTGTTTTTTGGTTTTTGGGGGGGCACAGTTGGGTGGCATGGGGGTTAATTCAGCCAACTGTTATAAAGGCACAATTTCCCTGGAATTTGTGAATTGAGATATCACCTCAGCATAGGAAATCAAGCTAAGGAGCAGATATTGCCAGCTCCATTTGTAAGTGGCCTAAGCTGCTTTTGCAATTATCATGATTATGACTTTACAAATCTATTCAGTATTTTATGTATGTAATGCTCTTAATGCTGGGTTGGGCTACAATAGTGGTTAGCTGCATTAATTAGTTGAATTCATAGACGAGTATCTGGAGTTAGTTATCAGAGGATGATATGCAAATTAATGCAAAGTGTATGTAAATAATTTCTAATTCTAAATGTTGCCTCTAGAAAAAAAATCCACAACACAACTGCTGTATGCTGCCTACACCCTCCACCATGGGATGACACTTTGGAGACACCATTAATCATGACAGAGAAAACCCTGCTGCTGTGAGGGCACTTAGGTCTCCCAAATGGACAATAAGCCCCGGACTATGACTCTAAAGAGAGTAAAGGGACAAGGCTGCTGTTCCTGGAACTCGAAGCTCTGACAAAGGTGGCAGAGGAGGGAGAAAAAGGAGGACCCCGGCTGATTCCTCAGCAGCCCCAGGTCATTCCAGTCTCTAGTCTCTGCTGGTGCCAGTCAGGGTGGGAGTGACCAGCCCTGCCCTGGATAAGGGCCTATAGGTGGATCTCAGGGTGCCATGCTGAGCCCTAGGGACAGCAGCCACTTGGGCAACACATCCCCTGTGGAGTTGCCACCACTGCCATGTGCTGGACATTAATGGTTTGTTTAGGGAAACACAAAGTGGCCACTCCTCACCAAATGCCAGAGCCCTGCTCTAGAGTCTGTGGGATGTTGCCATGGCCCATTTGCAGGACAGGGGATGAACACAAAACACAAAAGAAAGACACAGAGAAAGACACAGACACACACAAAGATGGTACAAGACTGCAGTGTTGAACGCACCGGTCATTTTATTTTTATACCCTAAAAATCAAAGTTACTTCCTTATACGTGACCACCCAGGCATTGCAGCAATGGCCATAAATTCCGGAACACGTAGCCTAAGGACACAGATGTCCCATGACTCAGGGTCTTAATGTGGCTGCTTAAGGTGACAGCCATAAACCAAAGGTTGAGATAAGCATTGATAAGCAATGCAGCCACAAAGGGAAACTTTCCGTTCCCATCCCCTTCGGCCTGGCCCCCTGCGGCTGTGCCTGTCTTAGGTTGTTCCTCCTTGAGGAATCTTATCCGTCATTGACTAACCAGCCATCCCATGAGCTCAGGAAGTACCCATAAGGGCAAGATGTTTATCAAGTGGCCTCCAGACCCCCAGGGTTGTGGGGCTGGGAAACATTTGCTTACATGCAGAAGCTCAAAATCTTTGTTATGCCTTCAAGCAGCAACTGTGTTTGTTAGGTGAACCTAAGCCGGAATGTATGACTCTCACGCCACTCTGGGCTGGGCACGTACTCCTTCTCCTAAGGTTAATTCTTAAGCTACATAATTATATTGCAAGTCCTCAACAGGATGTTTCCACCCAGAGCAAAAGAAATGTCTGCTTGGTCACTAGCAGGGCACCTGGGACTTGCTCTGGGGCTAAACATAAGCCCGAATCCAGTGAGTTACACACAGAAGGGAACGGGCAGCACAGGTAGGTTATCTTGTGAACAGCACGTGAAATAAATGATGCTGAACTAAACAATCCGGGCCGACCTCCTTTGGGGTTTGTTTGGTTATCTCAGGATGAGTTAAGAAGTGGGAAATGCACGTGTCAGAAAATGAGTATGCATATTCTAAATTGTCCCCATATATCGCCACACAGCTTCACCTAAGCTTTGTCCCTGTGAATGCTCCCAGCAATAGTAAGTGATAAGGCACTTGGCCCAGTTCCTCCCTGACATGGGTACTGTGAGATTTGTCCATCTCTGCCAATCTGATGCTTATAAATGCATGCTTTTATATTCATTTGTATTAGTGATGTTGAAAATTTCTTCATATTTTTGTTAGACTTTTATATTTCTTTCTTTAAACAGCTTATTCTTAACATTTTTACCAATAATGTGTCCATTGCTTTCTTGCTAACTTGCCCATCACATATATTGCTTATATTGAAAATATTTGAACATGTTTTTCATCCTTGCTTATAGTGCTTAATGATTAAGAAAAATAATCATTTGAAAAATTTTATCACAAAGCATAAATTGTGGCTTCCTAAATAAGTGGACAATTTTTTTTTCATGACTAGCAGCAAATGTATGCAAGATAGTTTTGGTATTTGTTTAGGAACCTGTCACTTGAGCTGTACGAAGATTACTGCGCCCTACAATAAACTCCCAGAAATGCTTGTGGCTCCTGCTCTTCAGTGACTGAGTGACCTTTTGTTCTCCTGAAGCTTGGCAGCCAGACACAGCTGACACCAGCCCCTGCAGGGGTGGGCAGCCCAGGCAGACAGAGCAGAGGGGACCATGCCAGTCCCTTGCCTGCTGGAGCACAGAGAGGGGGCAACACTTAGCACATCTGTTAGGTGCGCCTAGCGTCAGGGAGCAAAATTCATGATGGCAATTTCCTTACCTGCGCTACTCAAGCTGGGCATAGATTTGTTTCAGGTGCCCTGGCATGCGGTATGTCAGCAAGTCCTCTCCCTTTGATTGAGAGTGA
>VBSM01000104.1:2994748-3012777 GCA_008086735.1 Cheirogaleus medius | reverse complement strand
TAAACATTCCATAAACCAGATGTGGCTGTTAACCCAGGCTTTGCAGGCTTACCCTGAACATTTGGAGCAGGTCAAAAGAAAGAAGCCAGTTAGACAAATCTTCTCGGTATTGGGGAGATGATGTGCTTCAGAGACCGTAGACCGTAGGGGGCTTTGAAAGGCATCCTCCTAGGAAAGAGGTGTGTCAGCGACTGCCTCTGTTGACTCAGACAGGAGCTCCCAGTGGTATGACTTGAGCATGTTCCGGGCCCACAGGCCCTCTCAGAGGGTGGACCAGGCCTCTCACTACCCTGACCTGAGCAGGAGGTGCTTGGCGGGCCCACGGGCAGCTCATTTATAGGGCAGCCTCCATCTCGGGAAGGGACTGATGCCCAGAGGGAAGGAGAGTAACTATCTGGAGTGGTTGGATGGTTTCTTTGAATGAATTTGAGTTGGAGGGGATCTGAGTATGCCACTCCGATAGTTGCCACTTTGGCATAAGGATTATTTTGCTGAAGGCAAATTGAGACAGAGTGGATACAGGAAAAGCACTCTACTCTCCCACCTTCTGCCTAAAAACAGAACATAAATTTCCCTTGTGAAAGTGTCTCCTCTCCCCTCTTCTATACTAGAAAGAGATGACTCTTAGCAACGGAGGCCAGCCACACAATGTGGATTTGCATACACAAACCTTGTTGAAATTACGCTTGCATTCCATTAGCTTCCTTCAGATGTTTGCCTGCCCACAGTTTACCACTCCTAGAAGCCCAAGCACTTTTATTTTTAACAATTATCCACAAGTTTATTGTCCTTTGTTAAAATGACATATAAGCTCTCAGGCCTAACCACTCTCTTGGGATTTCACTTCCTTTTCTCTGAGACCTTCCCATGCACATGTAAAAATTAAAATATTAACATCAAATAAAATTTGTTTGCCTTTTTTCCTGTTAACCTGTCTTTTGTCAGTTTAATTTCAGGGTCCCAAGCACTAGACCTGAGAGAGTAAAGAAAAGTTTTCCTCCCAGATGGAGACCTGCAGAAGTCTCTATCAGCACTTGCCAGTCTGGACAGAGCGCAAGGCAGGCAGAGGAGTGGTGGTGGACGTAAGGAATCAGGACAAGCCACAGCCAGAGGCTGAGACAGCTGGGTCCCCGGGTCTCCGGGTGGCAAATGCCTGCTCTCAGAGACGCGAGTTATGGAATCACAGAGCTGCCGGACCCAGTGCCGTCTGCACATGGCCTTCCTATCAGGCCGCACACAGCCTGAGGAGGCTGTTGCTGTTCTTTCCCTCCTACCTCCTCAGCTAACCTGGAAGAGCTTAATTAGCACGTGTGCCAATTAACACCTCTCTGGCTCCAATATTCTATAATTAAACTGAGCATGGAAAAATACATTCATTCAGACTGCTTATTCTAAATTTCTAATTATTCCATTCAGACTAAGCAGAACTTTAATTTTGCTCAGCAAAATTTTTTTATAGATAGCTGAAATTTAAAAAACAAACAAACAGAGGGCAGAGGAATTATTTTAAATATTTGAGGGAACAAGTTGTTAATTTTATATATTAATTTAAAACTATTTTATTTACTTAGTAAAAATGTATATTCAAAGACCTTCAATTAGGTAGGATGAGTAAATATTGTTAACTTTTATACCTTTTTTTCAACAAGTATTTATTGATCCTTTCCATGGGCCAGGCTCTGTGCTAAGGACCAGAACATAAAAACATGGAGTCAATCAAATAGGCAAGATACTGTACCTTAATTGTTTTAAGAAGTGTAACATAAGATATTTGAAGTGTTGGTTTTTGCTGCTCCCCAAGATACATGTCTAAATGTATAGACGTACACAAATATATACACGTGTGTGTGCAGACACAGAGACAGGGCCTTGCTCAAGCAGCGCTGGACGGCGGGGGAGGCGGACACTGCAGGAGGGATCACGCATGACCAAAGCCAAGCCCGAGGCTGTGCACGGCCGGCCGGGGACTCGCAGACAGGAGACACCCAGTCGCCCTGGGGTGGTGTCCGGGGAGACTTCCTGGGCATGACTGAGGCTGAGGTTTAAGGCTGAATCCGGTGACTCGCTGGAGAGGAGAGGACACCCCAGGGAAAGCACCCCCAGGCGGCTACGGAGAGTCGGGCCGAGCCCCCGGGCAGCGACAGAGGGAGCACAGCCGACTCTTGTGATGGGGTAGCTGTGTTTGTTCCATGAACTTGTCTCAAACCCTGAACTAGCGGGTACCGAGCTATTGCTCCTGGGAGAACGCAAGGTTCGGCTCCTGGGAACCTCTGGTCATAACACTGTCATCAACTGAAACGCCGACTGTGTTGCGTAGGTTCGGTTGTCAGCATCCTGGTACATCGCGCCGCTCTCATCAGCGTGGAAACCTGCTCTTCCCCAGCCTCCGTTTCCCGCGCGCTCCTGGCAGGTGTTTTCACAGTTCTTCTGCAGCCTCCTGATCTGCAGAACCTGCCGCAGCCGCCTCACCTGCAAGTTCAACGTTTCCACGTTGTGTCACCTTTTGAAACATTCAAGCCAGACAGCTCTAGCCCAGAGGGTCTAACATTTTCCTGACCATAAATTTCTTTGGCTTTCCACGTCACAACAGTGCAGAAATTTTAAGCAAAAGTCAGATAGTCTCTCACAAATCCACAAGTTTAGTTGCTTTTCCATAGTTTCATCACGTAGTATGACGTTACTTTAGCACTCTCTGGAGGGGCCTGGTGTACAGCGCGAATTTGCTCCTCCATTTCCTGGGCGCGCCTCGCTGCTGCCCCATTGACACCCCTCTCGCCCGCAGCGCGGTGAGTGCGTCCGGAGGGGCTCAGCGCACGCGCGCCTTTGCTCCACAGGCACATTACAGCCTGCACTTAGGGACACGAGACAGCACTTCAGCACTATGCCCGGGGGCCCATTTCAGTCAGAGGAATCACCAACAAAACGCACAAAAATGCAAACATTATGGCACAGGGAGGACATTCGCTTGCAGTATGAGAGTGAGAACAAGAAGGCAGACATCTCCTCATTTGACCTTAGCTGGGAATTTGCATTTCAAGCAACTCATGTTTTGCCTGCACATGTCTGCAAATGACCATGAAAGTGCTGAGAGTATTGATTTTGGGGTGTAATGTCAGGAGCTCTCTGGTGGTCCTAGTCAACTGGCTTTCCCAGGGTGACTTTTCCCCTTGGGTCCAATTTCAGGCAAACATAGTCTTAGACACTGACGCATAAGCAATTTACTCGAGCAGCACTCTTAAGAGACAGACAGGAGGAGCAGGCTGGTGGCATGGGCCAGAGACAGTCAGGGGTCAGATGACTTCCTGACTAGGAGGATCTCCATCTGGAGACCATTCTCAGAGTTTGGAAGACTCTTCCCTCTTTATTACATTCGTATTCAGTCTGGGTCAGTTAGCAGGTGTTTCTTTCATAAAGGCGTCAGTGGAAAAGAAGCCGAACTTTATAAAATAATTTTAAAGAGATTTATTCCGAGTCAAATTTGAGGACCATGACCCAGAGCCACACCCAAGAAGTCCACTCCTTGAGCACGTGGACTCGCTGTGGCTGACTTACAGTTTGGTTTTATACATTTCAGGGAGGCAGGGGTTACAGGTAAAGTCATAAATCAATACCTGAGAGGCATACATTGGTTTGGCCCAAAAAGGTGGGCCATCTCGAAGGGAGGCGGGTTACAGGTTATAGGTGGGTTTAAAGATTCTTTGACTTGTAATTGGTTAAAGACATGAAGCTTGTCTAAAGACTTGGAATGTTTTAAGATAAGGAACTCTGTTAATCAGAGATAAGCCACTGGACATAGATTCATTGTGTAAATTGAGGCTCTGCAGGTTTGTCTTACATACCTTTAGGCCTACTAATGGGTTACAAAGGATGTCCCCAAGAAGGGAGGGGGGCATGATGAGGCATGTCTGACCTCCCTTTTGCTGGCAGGCAATTTACTGTTAGGATATTCCCTTGGCCAAGAGGGGGTCCATTCAGTCAGCCGGTGGGGGAGAGCCTTCAGATTTTATTTTAGTTCACAAAGAGAATTTAAGTTGTTCTTATAAGGGTAAGCTTTGTCCTGAGGTTTATAAATGCTACATCTGGTTGAGTTGGCCTTGTCTCCTGGAAATCTCCAGGCCAGATTGCATCATACGTCTACGGGACACATAGTGTTGGCCCTGCAAGGTGTTTGAGTTAGCTTATGGCTATCATTAACATTATAGGCTCATATGTCTCTTATAGTATGCTATATGAGGTTACAAAAAAATTTTAGTGGGTAAGCAATTTTAAAAATATGGAATCCACTAATAGTGAGGATCAACTGTATTTGCAAATCATGTATCTAAAAAGCGACATATCCAGAACATACAAAGAACTCTGAGAAGTCCAATAAGAAGATAAATGACTGAATAAGAAAACTGGACAGAAGATTTGCATAGACACTCTACCAAAGATAATATATGAATAGCAAGTAAGATGCTCAAAATCATTAGGGAAATGTAAATTAAAACCACAATAAGATAGCACATCATACTCAGTAAAATGGTTAAAATCAATTAGAATGACAATGCTGAGTATTGTTCAGGCTACGGAACCACTGGAACCCTCAGGCATTGCTGGTGCAAATGTAAATCGTGCAGCCACTCTGGAAAACGGTTTGTCAGTTTCTTATAACATTAAACATACAGCTATCATGTGACTCAGAAACTCTCTTAGGAATTTACCCAAGAAAAAATGAACACATGTAACCACACAATGACTTGTACACCAATGTTCACAGCAGCTTTACTCAAATAGCCCCAAACTGGAAACAACTCAAATGTTCTTCACCTGGTAAATGGATAAACAAATATCTATACAATGGAATATCACTCAGCAACAGAGGGAGCAAACTACCGATACATGCCAAAATGCTGATGCATCTCAAAATCATTGCGTTAAGTGACAGCAGCCAGACACAAAAGATTATATACTTTATGGTCCCATTTTATGAAATTTTATAAAAATCCAAACTAACATGACAGAGAGTAGATCAGAGGTTGCCAGAGATCAGCAACTGGAGGAGGAAAATGAGTAGAAAGCAGCAGAAGGAAAGTTTTTGAGGTGGTGGGAATAGTCTATGTATGGATTATGGTGGTGGCTGCCCCACCGTATACATTTGTCAAGTAGCACAAGTTGTACAGAAGTGTAACACCCCAATTAAACTGCTTTAAACAACAAATAAAAATACTATCCTGAACAAAAGAAACTAAAGTCAAAACTAGAGCAAAACAAACAAAACGGAAACTAAAGCCTTAAGCCTATAAAGATTTGTAGATCTGTAGGAGATAAACCAACAGCCATACAACTTTGGAAGCTGGGAAGCAGATGGGCAGGTGGTAACTGACTTAGCAGACCCATGGAAGCTGTTGTCCAAGTCAGCTGCAAGGAGAGCTGGAAAACAGCTTGACACTCATTGCCCTGAGGTTCAGATCTTAGCAGATTCAGGTACCTCTTATAGGGGTCAAAATGGGGTGGAAAACAGGAAGATTGGTTCAAAATCTACTTGCAAAGCAGTTTGATTACGGATGTAGGGTTATCAGATAATACAGGATTCCCAGTTAAAATTAAACTTCAGATAGCAATGAATAATTTTTTAGTATAAGTATGTCCTAAATATTGCATGAGGCATGCTTACATTAAAAAATTAGCTGTTTATCTGAAATTTAAATTTAACTGGGTGCCTGTATTTTCAATCGCTAAGTCTGGCAACCCTACTCATATGGCCTCCCCTACTTTGGCAGAAGACCGGAGGGTTATTCTCTGGAGACAGTAAAACAGTGTCGCACAAGCACAGATGAGTCTGGAAATACTGGATGGAGAACAAGACGGATGATGGAAAGTTACTCTAATTGATGTCTGCACCTTCAACGACTTCACAGAGAACTAACAGCCAGGCCTATTATCTCCAGGTGGGAACTTAGAAGATTCTTCTCTGGCGAAGATGATCAGCTCAAGGCAAAAGACCTAAAAATACTGACTTTGGAAGTTCTACAATAAAATGACCCTGTCAGCTCACCCTGCAGTGAAGACCACAGTTGACAAACCTCCTTACTCCCCACCCACACAGAACTGTCAATCATCCGCACAGGCTCCACCCTCAAATAGGAGCAGAGCGGCAGGACTCACTGGATGCAGGGGGCGCGTCCGCTGTGACAGATGCAGGAGCACGGACGGCGGTGGAAATCTAAGAAGACTCTGCTTGTATCTTCGCATAAATGAGAAGATATTACATATAAAAAAGAATAATGTGTTATGAAAGTGGAACAGAGAACATAAAAGCGGTCCTAGAAACTAAAAATATGACTTAAAAAATTTAAAACTCAGTATTAGAGCTATAAGATAAACTTAAGGAAATTTCTCAGAAAATAGAGCAAAAAGATTTAAAAAACAGAAAGCAGGAGATAAACAATAAGAAAATTAATGGTTCAAGATAGACGTCAACCTCCAATCATAGAGTTCCAGAGGGGTGTGCGTGAGAAAGACGGGTAGGAGGAAACTAACTGAGCGACCGTGTGCCGGCTGCACATCGCCCCTCTGAGTGGGGGACAGGACGCGCGCCGGCAGCAGGCGACATCCGGCACAACGCAGGACGCGCGCGCCAGCACGACTGGCCTGGCCTGCTCGCCGTGTAGGACGGACTCCGAGGAGAAAGGCTCAGCACTGCGACAGTGAGTGTTTGTGGAGGACAGAACCGTTAAGCCCACGACATGGTTAGGGACAACAATGACAATGAGTACGTGTGTGAAAGGGCAAGATCCAGACTGGGTGGTAACCACAAAACTGGGCAGGATTAGAAAAATCTGAGAGGAACTCTGAAAAACAGAATGACATTTCTCGGTGGACAGAGAAAGTAAGAAGACGCAAAGGTCTCCTAGCCCGGCAGACAGCAGAGTCGGGCACCCCAGAGACGTGGGTCCGGAGGGGCTGCCCCCCGAAAGCAGAGATGGTGGATTCAGTCTTGGACATTCGGAGCTGGCTGAGGGGAAAAGAGGTCTGGCAGTGACTGAGGCACCTTCCGACAGCGAACAGGCAAAATCGACTGGCAAAGTCGTGTCCAAGGAGCACTATCTCAAAAACAAGAAAAGAAAAATGTGATGTCCGAATACAGAGCGGGCCGGATCGGACAGTTGAGAGAGAGTTTACATGAAAAGCAAAGCCAGGCTCACTCGGCACCCTGTACACTCAGGTGGGAAAAGCTGAAGTGCAAATTTGTCCTGAGCTCAGCCTGTCGGTAAATGCTGCTGCAGCTGGTGGGAGGTTATCCTGGCATCAGGAGCCGCTCCTGGAGAGCAGACGCCACACCTCTAGCAGTTCTGAAACACTGTTCAGGTTGGTGTTGACGGGAAAGCCGCTCGCCGTCTGACTCCCTGCCGCTCCACGCCGGGTCGCTGGCGCGCTCTAGGCCCCTCCACGTCCCGCTGCTTACGCGATCCTGATTGGATGTTAACTGCTTGTTCCTGATTGGATGTTATAGCTTGTTGCTGATTGGATGTTAACACTTGTTGCTGATTGGATTTTGAAGCTTGTTGCTGATTGGACGCTTTTTGAGTCCTACCAAGGGTATAAAAACTGGTAAGAGAGGGGGGTCAGAAGATCAGAAGTCACCAGATCCTGCTGACGGAATAAAAGCTGCTCTCTGACTCCCCAGGTGACAGTCTGTTATTTCCCGGGACAAGAGCTGTTAAGACTTGCAGAGAAGAGCTGTTACACACTTGCTGTTAACACTTGCCGGAACAGTGTGTGGCCAGGGAAGGAAGGGAGTATGGCTTTGTGACCTGGGGGGGTGGTCTATAAATATAACCCAGAAGTGAGATCCACTTCCTGGGTCATTTCGGATGATCCCCTAGCCCACTTCGGGGGTAGAGGGGTTAAGACTTCCAGATATGGAACTTTGGGCTTCCTTATGTCAGTGTGACCCTGCAGCAGCCAGAGGTCTGTTACTTTTACCTAACTGTTGAAGTTTGGAGTTTGTTATGGTCTGAATGTTTGTGTCCCCCTTAAATTCAAATGTTGAAATCCTAACCTCCAAGGTGATGGTGTTAGGAGAATAATTCCCTCCTTTGGGAGGGTGATCAGATCATGCGGTCAGAGTCCTCATTAATGGGATTAGTGCCTGTATAAAGTAGGCCCAAGGGACCTTGTTCGCCCTTCCACCATGCCAGGACACAGAGACAAGGCGCCATCTATGAACCAGAAAGTGGCCTCATCAGACACCAAATCTGCCAGCACCTCATCTTGGACTTCCCAACCTCCAAAACTGTGAGAAATAAATTTCTTTCCTTCATAAACTACCCAGTCTGTGCTGTATTGTTATAGCAGCCCAAAAGGACTACTAAGACAGTGTTGCTCCTACTTTCTTTTGGTTCTATAACCAAAAGACTCAACTGAGAGAACACTGACTGAGAAAATATTTCAATATATATGTCAAGCTTTGATAAGTGTTGTATGTACACAGGGCTTCAGGTTAAGCTTCTGAGAGAAAAGCTGAAGAGTTGTGGTAATCTATCTAAAACATTACTGGCCACATGCACATTGATTTCAAGGAAATGCTGGGTAAGAAATGACTCAGTCATTGCTGGGTATCTAAATAAATTGCTTTACAACTTCTCTGCAAAAAAAATGCCACTCAACTAATAAACCCAAAACACTGTGGAAAGCAAACACAAGGGTGAGTAATTGCAAGATCTTTTCCAGGAACTGCAGAGGAGGTGAGCACCTGCACTTTGCTAATGTGTTTGGAAGAGTGACCAGCAGGTGTGCTGAGTTGTTCACTAGTCATGGCAGTTGTTCCAGGAAAGTGCAAATTATCACTGAGCTAGAAGAAAACAGATAAGGCTAATCAGAATGAACAAGCCACAGTTATGAGAAACACAGTAAACTAGAACACAGCTAGTCCTATTCTCTTCATTGCCTAAATCACTCCCCGACCCTGCAGTATCTTGGCATTTAAGGAGGCAGAGACAGTCTGGCAGGCCCTAAGGGAGGTGTTGGTGATGAGCTGTCTAGACAGCTCTCAGCACTGGCTCAGTGAAGAGAGGTAGAGATTAAGAGTAAATGGCTTCAATTACCTGTTAAGTGCTGTGCGTGCACAGTGGCAACTTCTGACATACTTTAAGCATGATCTCCTTCCAGATTAAGTGGCCTATTTTTCGCTTTTATACCCTGGCATTTTAAAATTTATAATGACAAGCTAAGCATGGCGTTAACATCTGTGAACTCCAAACCTTCATCTGTTGAATGAGGTTATTGTTATTCAGCAAAAGGCACTCTTAATAGTAATTGTCCTAAGAATCTCCGTCCTTTAGGGAGTTTGAACTTCTCATATTAGATTTTGCTACATTCTCCCCTGTGTTCACTCTACATGTCTAAAAGTAGCATAGAGCACATGTCAAACTTTAATATGCGTGTGATCACCTTGGAATCTTGTGCAACTCTGATCAGCAGGTCTGGGTGGAGCCCAAGAGTCTGCATTGCCAGCAAGCTCAGATGACGCTGATGCTGTTGGTGTCAAGACTCCACGTCTTCTCTCGGGCAGAGTGACAGCTACCCAAGGAATGGGAGTCCTCCAGGGCAGGGCTGGTGTCTGGCTGAGGAAGGGGCCCCTTTCTCTAATTTGTACAAAAGCCCTTCATGGGTAGCAGTTTTCACCTTGAAGAGAAGAAAGTAGGAATTTATCTCTTTTGTGAAGAAAAAACTGGTCTTTTAAAGAATGAAGTTATTTGATTTATTGAACCCTTAATATCTGATTTGTATTTCTGAACAATAAACATATTTTAATTCGCTTATGTATTACCACTTTGCAGGGTGCAGAGTTTTCAAAGAACAGCATTAGTAAACAAATTCTCAGGGGATTAGTAAACAGCAAAAAAACCTGTATCTTTCTAAACACCAGCATAGTAGATTATATTTTTATCTCCTCAAAGCAGTTTGTCTAAACATAAATGATATTTTAAAGCATTTCTGAATTTTGGTGTTTCTTAAAATTTATTTAGAAACATATGATCGATTTCTTTTCTCATATTGTTTCTATATGTGTATATGTGTGCATGTATTCCCTAATTTCAAAAAATATTTAATATAGTGTATAACAAAAATATTACTACAATATGATCCTAAACTATTAACCTACAACAAGAGATGAAATAAAATAATAGATGAAAAAGAGAGGTAAAATTTATTTCCATAATCCTTGGCTAAAATCAGAAATCTTGTTTCAAGACAGTAGATCAAACACGTACCCTAGATTCTCTCAATCACATCAAACACCAGAAATGACTGAAAAGACTATGTGTGTATGTGGATGTTCCTAAGTTTGGGCCCCTGTGAGTGCTAGGAGTTGACAGTGTCCTGGATGAGGAGGGAAGCCAATTGTTAGGTAAGCATTTCTGGTACGTTCCCTCAAGTGACCTCGGAAGAAAGGAACCTGAAGCTCCAAGACACGTAAAATTTGTTGTGATTTATTTTCTCATCCTAAATAACTTGATTTTCATAAACAATGTATTTTTTTTCTTAAAGGATACACTTAAATTATAGAAGTTTCAAGACCCACAAAACCTGGGTGGCCCAGTATTGGCGTGATAAGGGGCAGTATCATATCCATGGTGCAAGTATTGGTAGTTATGGGGAATAAAAAGAACAAATTAGAGATCTCAAAAGTGAAAATTATAATTGTTGAAATTTAAAAACAACTGAAAAGATGGTTTTGAATAGAAAACAATGGTTAGAGATGAAGAGTGAATTAATGAGGTGGGAAGTCCAGAAAGGAATTCTTCCAGAATTCCATGCAGATGAAAATTTAAGAGAAAAATTGAGAGACATGGAAGATAGATTCATCTCATAGGCTTTCCAAAAGGAGACAGCAATATGTGAAAGAATGATGTCTGAGAATTTTCCAGAACCAAAGAAGACCTAAATCCTCAAAATTAAATGACCTACTACATATGAAAGGATAAGGCAGAGGGGTGAGAACATAGTACAGAAATTTCAGAATGCCAAGGTTAAAAGCTCCAAAAGTGACTAGTGAAGAAGCAGATTATCTAAAATGAACCAGAGTCAAATCAACACATCTCAGTAGTACTGGAGGCAAGAAGATAGCGGAGCACTATATTCAAGTATTAAAGGAAAAACGATGGAATCTAAAATTCTATATTCAGGGAAAATATCAGTCAAATGTAGGGGTAAAATCAAGACATTTTTAAGCATCTCAAAACACAGAAAGTTTGCCACCTACAAGCCTTCTTTGAAAGATGTGCTCTAGCATGAAGAAAAATTAATCCAGGAGACAATAATATATAGAATCAATGGTGAGTTAAAAAGCTAGTCAAATATGGTATTGCCTAAATAAAGACTGATTGCAGTTTTAAAATTGGAATTAATATTCCCAATGGTATGAACATGGAGAAAAGTTTTGTGGGGCAAGTGGAATAAAATGTAAGTGTTTTGGGGGAGCTAGGCACAGTGGTTCATGCCTGTAATCCCAGCACATTGGGAGGCTGAGGTGGGAGGATCATTTGAGGTTAGGAGTTCAAGACCAGCCTGGGCAGCATAGCAAGACCTCGCCGGTACAAAAAATTTTAAAAATTAGCTAGGCATGGTGGAGCATGTCTGTAGTCCTAAATCCTGGCCTCTTGGGAGGCTGAGGTAGTAGGATTCCTTGAATACAAGAGTTCGAGGCTACAGTAAGCTATGATTGTGCCACTGCACTCCAGCCTGGGCGACAGAACAAGACTCTGTCTCAAACAAACAAAAAACCAAAAACAAACAAAAAAGTGTGTTCTTGGGATCCTGTTTCAATAAGGAGATATTATTACTGGGTAACTCTAGATGTTAGAGAGAAGTAAATTGATTTGATTTTCCAGTTATCTTTCTATTATTAATTTTAAGTTTAATTCCATTGTGATCTGAGAGCAGACATATGATTTCTATCCTTTTTAATTTATTGAGGTGATTTTATGGCCCAGAATGTAATCTATCTTGGTGAATGCTCCATGTGAACTTAGAAAGAATATTTATTCTGTTGAAGAAAGTAGTCTGTATATGTCAATTATACCCAGTTTACTGATGACATTGTTGAGGTCAGCTATGTCTTTGTTCATTTTCTGTCTACTAGATCTGTACATCTCTGATAGAAGGGTGTCAAAGTCTTCAACTACAAGAGCAGACTCATCTATTTCTTCTTGCAGTTCTATTAGTTTTTGCCTCATGTATTGAAGCTCTGTTGTTAGAAGCATATATGTTTATGATTGTTGTCTTTTTGGAAAATTACCCCTTTATCATTATGTAATGCCCTTCTTTATCCCTAATAACTTTCCATGCTTTCATGTCTACTCTGTCTGAAATTAATATTGGTTATTGGTACTTCTTTTGATTAGTATTAGCATAGTATATCTTTCTCCATCCATTTATTTTTAATCTATATATATCTTTAAATTTAAATTTTTTTTTGTAGACAACATATAATTGGGTCTAGATTTCAGATCCACTTTGACAATCTCTGTGTTTTAATTAGTGTATTTAGACCACTGACATTCAAAGTGACTATTGATATAGTTTAACTAATATCTGCCACATTTGTTACTGTGTTCTACTTGTAGCCCTTGTTCTTTGTTCCTATTTTTGTCTTCCACTCTTTTTCTGCCATTTGTGGGTTTAATTAATTTGTATAATTCAATTTCCTCTCCTTTCTTAGCATATCATTTATACCTTTATTTTTAGTGGTTGCCCTAGAGTTTGCAACATACATTTATAACTAATCGAAGCCCACTTTCAAGTAACACTATACTGCTTCATGGGCAATGTGAGTGCCTTATAATAGTAAAATAATTCTAACTCCTAATGTCCCTTGTATCACTGCTGTCATTCATTTCATTTATATATAAGCATATATTCAACTATGTATGCTTGTGTGTATGTGTGTGTATATATATACACATCAATGCATATATGTACACATAAGCATACATAATCAAATACTATACATTGTTGCTATTGTTATTTTGAACAAACTATCTGTTAAGTGAATTAAGAATAAGAAAAATAAATGTTTTATTTTACCTTCATTTATTTCTTCTTTAATACTCTTCCCTTTTTTATGTAGATGCAAGTTTCTGGACCTATATCATTTTCCTTCTCTCTAAAGAACTTTAACTTTTCTTGTTAAGTAGGTCTCCTGGCAACAAATTACCTCAACTTTTGTCTTAGAAAGTCTTTATTTCCCCTTTTCTCTTGAAGCACAATTTCACAGGGCACAGAATTCTTGGTCAGTGTTTTTCTTTTCTCTAAACACTTTAACTATATTACTTTACTCTTCTTCTGCATGGTTTCTGATGAAAAGTTGTATGTAATTTTATCTTTGCTCCTCTGTAGGTAAGGTGGTTTTTCCCTCTGGCTTCTTTTATGATTTTTTCTTTATCTTTTTCAGTAGTTTAAAAATAATATACCTAGGTACAGTTTTATGGGCATTTATCCTGTTTGATGTTCTCTGAGCTTCCTGGATCTGTGGTCATTTATGTGCCATACATTAATTTGGGGGAAATTATCATTAATTATTGTTTCAAATACAGTTATACATCTCTTAACAATGGGGATATGTTCTGAGAATGTGCTATTAGGCAATTTAATGATTGTGTGAACACCATAAAGTGCGCATACACAAACCTAGATGGTATA
The DNA here is from genome assembly GCA_008086735.1 of Cheirogaleus medius. Classification (NCBI taxonomy): domain Eukaryota; kingdom Metazoa; phylum Chordata; class Mammalia; order Primates; family Cheirogaleidae; genus Cheirogaleus; species Cheirogaleus medius. The sequence goes on along the minus strand of VBSM01000104.1, from coordinate 2,999,088 downwards.
GTCTACTACACGCCTAGGCTATATGGTGTATTGCTCCTGGACTACAAACCTGTACAGCATGTTGCTGTACTGAATACTCTAGGCAAGTATAACACAATGGTAAGTATTTGTGTACCTACACACAGGAAAAAGTACAGTAAAAATATGGTGTAAAAGAGAAAATGGAATACCTGTATTGGGCACTTACTATGAATGGAACTTGCAGGACTGGAAGTTGCTCTGAGTGAATCAGTGAGTGGGAGGTGAGTGAATGTGAAGGCCAGGACATTAATGTATAATACTGTAGACTTTATAAACACTATATACTTAAACTACATTAAATTTATTAAAATTTTTTCTTTCTTCAATAATAAATTAATCTTAACTTACTATAACTTTTTTACTTTATAAATTTTTGATTTTTAAAAATTTTTGACTCTTTTATAATAACATTTAGATTAAAACAAATACATTGTACAGCTGTACAAAGATATTTTCTTTCTTTATCTCCTTATTCTATAAGCTTTTTTCTATTTAAATTTTTTTTTACCTTTTTAATTTTTTGTTAAAAACTAAGACCCTAACACATAGATTAGCCTAGGTCTACAAGGGTTAGGATCATCAATATCACTGTCTTAACCTCCATGTCTTGTGCCCCTAGAGGTCTCTAAGTGCAATAACAGACATGGAGTTGTCATCTCCTATGATAATAATACCTTCTTCTGGAATACCTCCTGAAGGACCTGCCCAAAGCTGTTTTACAGTTAACTTATATTTTTTATAAGCAGAAGAAGTAGACTCTAAAACAATGATTAAAAAGTATTGTACAGTAATACAATATAGTAAATATATGAACCAGTAATATGGTTGTTTATTATTATCATCAAGTATTATGTACTGTACCTAATTGCATGTGCTATACTTTTATATGACTGGTAGCATCACGGCAAATGTGAGCAATGTATTGTGCTACAACATTATAATGGCTACAACATCACTAGGCAATAGGAATTTTTCAGCTCCATTATAATTTTATGGGACCATGGCCGTATATATGGTCCATTATTGACCAAAACATCATTATGTGGCACATGACTGTATTTCTTCTTTTCCTTTCTCTCTTTCTTCTTCTGGATTATTCCTACCATGTATACATTGCATGTTTTATAGTTGTTCCACAGTTCTTTGATATTCTGTTGTTTTTTTCTCAGTCGTTTTTCTCTTTGGTTTTCCATTTTGGAAGTTTTTATTGTCAAGCTCATAGATTCTTTCCTCCACCATGTATAGTCTACTAATAAGCCCACCAAAGGAATTCTTCATTTATTTTAAGTGGTTTTGATCTCTAGTATTTCTTTTTGGTTCTTTCCTAGGATTTTCATCTTTCTGCTTATGTTGCCCATCTGTTCTTACATGCTATTTTATTCATTAGAGCCTTGGTATATTAATTATAGTTGTTTTAAATTCCCTGTCTGATAATTCTAGCATCCCTGCCATGTCTGGTTACTCTGTCTCTTCAAAATGTATTTTTTGCCTTTTAGTATGCCTTGTAATTTTTTCTTGGTAGCCAGACATGATATAGTTGGTAAAGGAAATTGCTATAAATAGGCCTTTAGTCATGTGGTGGCGAGGTGTTTGGGGAGGGGAAGAATTCTATCATTTTATGATTAAGTCTCAGTCTTTTAATCAGCCTACGCTCTGGACTATGAACATCACAGGTGTTTCTCAGGCTTTATTTTCTTCTCCCTAGGTGGGACAGGATGTCTTCAGTGGGCTGGAGTCGGATATTGCTCTTCCCCCAGATCAGTTAGGCTCTGATAAAACCCAAGCAGATTAGGCTATGGCCAACCAGTTTCTTCTAAGGATAGATCTTGTTAAGAGAAATAGCATCCTCTGGCTAGTTCAAAGTGGTTTCTTTTCCACTTGCCAGAGCACAAAGGGATTTTTCTCTGATATTTACTGTGAGAACCTGGTTGAGCTCCTGAAGGTGAAACTCCCAGTGCACGAGCTCCTCCCTATGCCCGAGTCCGCCTGGAGTTCTTAACTCTCAGGCTTGCCCACACCTAACCTCCAGCAACTTGCCACTTACGGTTCAGGTTTTCCTACCTCAGCACTGTTCTAGCATGTTGTGATTCTCCATATCTACCTGTCTGTGTTTCCAATTTGGGGGACAGTGGTTTACCCTATGATCTCACTTCTCTTACGAATTTAAGCAGAGTTATTGATTTTTCAGGTTGTTCAGCTTTTTACTTGTGAGGATTGGAGTGGCACCTTCCAAGCTCCTTACATGTAGAACCAGAAACAAGAAATCCTCTGTGCTTTTGAGGATCTTTATTTGTTTGTGGATGAGGCTTGCTGACAGTGACCTTTGGGGACAAGACAACCTTACTCTCATATGATTAGAAAATGTTGATAGTTTAGTTAAAGGGTTCATTAGCTACTGGGGTACTTCTCTGCCTCTCTGTCCCTAGAACTCAAAGTGTCTGCCTTATGCTGAGAGCAAATGCCATTGTCAGTTGCTCAGCCAAAATGGAAACTGGCCGCGTTGCTCAAAGAGCAGTTCTCGAATGAACCACACCAGTGATTGCCCTGGAGACCTCTCCTTGCAAATTTTACCCCCCTAGAACATGCCCTCTACTTTTACAGAAGTTCTCTCTCCCAACTATTTTGGAGAAGTTTCCCTCTGGACTTATTTCTCTATAAATGTGACCGTGTTTGCTTTCTCTCTTTTAGAAATTTCTTACAGTTTCTAGCAAACGCATGACACTCTTTCTCACTTTCCAGTGCATTAATAGATTATTTAAGTGCATCTTTGTTTTCTTCAGCCATTCCAAGAAATTATGATTGATAGGGAAGGCAGATACTGCAATAAACATAATTTTAATTTCCCCTAACGGCATAGATGCAAGCTTGAAATGCTATAGATCCTCAGGATCAGCGTTATGAATATCAATTGTAGAGAGCAGTACACTCTGCTGCAAATCAGATGGTGCCATCGAGAAAAAGTTCTGCTAAAAATAACAAATTCCACAGGTGCTATACTGGCATTTTATTATAGACAAGGTTTCTTTGCAACATTTGACTTTAATATTTTCCAGGATAAATCTGTCTATTCCCTGTCAATATGCTGCAGAATATAGATGGTACCCAACTTATGATAGTTCAAACTATGGTTTTTTGACTTTACGATGGGTTTATCCAGGTATTAAATGTGTTTTTGACTTAAAATATTTTTGACTTATGGTGGGTTTAAAAGGACATAACCCCATGTTAAATTGAGGAGCATTTTTATAGGTTCACAACAAAGAACTGTTGCAACTGCTTAAGCAGATTCCAGTTATCTTTTGGGGGAGAGAGAGAAAGAAAGAGAGAGAGAAAGAGAAACAACCCCTTGTTCTAACTGCATTAGCCACACATATATTAGAGTATTTTGTGTCATCAAGAATATAATTCACTCTCTTAAAATATGTACGATATAACAAATTTATCCTCTTCTCTTATGGCACTTAAAGCATTTTGTCTTGTAATTAGCATAAATTAATACTCATACTATAGGGGACTGTGACTAGATTAACCATATAATTTATCATCTAAATGAGAACACTTGGAGAATAAACGCAGGTGCTATTAATAATAACTCCCATTCAGGTTATGGACACACTTATGGCCCTGATTTGAACATTATAAAAGCTATCCATGTAACAAAAAGATGTATACCCCCTTAATATTTTGAAATTTTAAAAAAGGGGAAAAAAGAAACCACACATATGTATCAACATACATACACAGATGTATGCAGAACATACAGCAGATGTTCATTGCTAACATTAAACATTTATTATAGTAAAGCATTAGAAAGGATCTAAATGTACATCAATAGAGTAATGTACAAATAAGCTGTAGTTTATGTATAGTATTAAATACTAATCCCCATCATAAAGGAATGTAGTAGATCTTAATGTTTTGACGTGAAAAGATTTTAAGGATGTTTTTAATTAAAAAACTGCAAAATGATATAAGCAGTATATTAACACTTATTTATAAGAAAGTACCACAAAACGATCCCATAATATTTGCATTTATATGTGTGTCTGAATATAATATGAGAGGGAAGAAGAGAGGATCAAAAATGAGAGTGGAAATAGATGTGTTGAGAAGTTCTAAGAGAATACTCAACAAAGTGTTAACAGTGTTTGTATCTGGGAGGGAACTGGAATTGAAAATAGGGATCCAATGAGATTTTAAACTTATCTGAATTGTCTTTACTTTTTTAAGAAAGGAAAGGCATTCCTGTATTATTTGTGTTAATTTAAAAATGTAAACATGAATGTAAAAGTAAAACTATTAACAGCTTTTTTTTTTTT
>VBSM01000104.1:2982311-2993531 GCA_008086735.1 Cheirogaleus medius | reverse complement strand
CTGAATTCTATTTGCTAAAATTTTATTTAGGATTTTTGCATCTGTATTCATGAAAGATATTGGTCTGTAATTTTCTTTTTTTTGTTGCATCCTTTCCTTGCTTTGGTATCAAGGTGATACTGGCTTCGTAGAATGAGTTCGGAAGGATACCTTCCTTTTCAATGGTGTGGAATAGTTTCTGTAGTATAGGTATGAGTTCATCTTTGTATGTTTGGTAGAACTCTGAAGTGTAGCCATGTGGCCTGGGACTTTTCCATTTGGGAAGGTTTTTAATTACTGCTCCAATTTCTGAGCTTGAGATTTCTTGCTCCATCCCCCTCTTTAATTTTTTTGGTAAGAATTTTTTTCATGCCAATTTGTTCTTTGTATTTTGTGAATTGCCTGTTCATGTCCTTGCCCATTTTTTTTCTATTAGGGTGTTAATATTTCTTACATTTTTCTCTGATGTTTAAGTTTTGTTTTTTATCAGAGTAATAAATATATCTAATTTTAAAAGCCAACTAGTACTCTCAGGACTGTAGGGAAAAAATAGCAGTCCCCTGTTTTGCTCTTCCTTTCCCAATGCCATTCCCACTTCCTAGTGGCAACCCTTTCAGCTCTTTTAGCTGTTTCTTCTGATATTTATCTCCACATTTCTAAATAATATTCTTTAATTTCTATTTCTTCCTTGATTGTTTTAAATACTAAATACTGATTTCTGATGGAGCATAAGAATTTAGTACTTTTACAAAACATCCACCTCCACAAACTCTTCGCTTGGTGCAGTTATATCACAATTTTTTCTTAAAGTGATATCTAAAATTCACATTGTTACAATAATATAAATACAGTTCACTGATGAGCTATTTAGTGTAGTACACTTGTATCTCCCTTTGTTTACAACATTTGCTTCTTCCTGGAGTTAGTATTAATGTTTGGCACATTTGTTCATTTGTTTCATTTTCTATGTACTATTATTACTTCTTCCTAAACTCTCTGACAGACCTGAAGAATTCCTCTCAATATGGTCAAACTCATCAGGTAATCTATCGATTCTACTTATTTTCCCCTTGACTACATCTTTCATATAGCTTTCTATCCTACTGGCCAATCGTGCCTGGACCGCAGGCCTACTGCACAACTGCCGTACTAGGAATTCACTCCACCACCATCCTGTAAATCCTCATCTCTCTCCTGTATTGGTTTCCTTGTTTCCCAAATCCCACATATGTTTCTTAGGTTTCACCATCATTTCCTAATTTTAATGTTGCATATCCTTCAGTAGCATCCTGAGGAAAATAGAAAGTAAAATCTTAAAACTTTGCCGGTAAATGTCTTTATTTTACCCTCATTATTAATAGTTTAGCTGGATACGGAATTCCGGCTTGGAAATCAATTTCCCTCAGAATGATGAAGGCTTTGCTCTATTTTCAGGTAGCTAATAATGTTACTGTTGATATGTTCAATGCCATGCTGATTTCTCATTTGTTGTATGCAGCCTTTTATGCTCTCTAGAAGTTTGTAGACTCTTGTACCCATCAGGGTAATGTAAAGAAAAAAGAAGTCATTTTATATATTCTGTGAAAACTTTTTTTTAAAGAGATGAGATCTCACTATGTTGCTCAAGCTGGATTCAAATTCCTGGGCTCAAGGGATCCTCCTGCCTCAGCCTCCCAGGTAGCTGAGACTACAGGTGCACACCACCATGCCCAGCCTATGTATTCTTTGTATAAGGAATTTAATATAGAATTAGGGTCTTTCATGACTATTGGAAGAGCTAAAGGAACAGAGATAATGGGACATGTAACAGAAAATCAGAGGAATTTGTGCTAAAGATCTCAGTCTGAATCACTGAGGAGGATGGGTCACAAAAGCTTACTAAAATTCTCAAGAATCTCTGAGAAGCTTCCACCAATCATTTCAGAATTCAGTAATGAAGAAGGTAATTCTCAGGAGTCTACCAGGAAGCCACTGTGAATCTCTTATCTATGCACACATTTGGCTACAACTGACTCACTCCCATTTTCCAAATCTCATGCAAGTTTCCCTCATGAGCATACTCTAACCAAAGACCATGTAGGGAAGGGGATTCTGGAAAATATATATAGTTCTCAGCCTTAAAAATGACTGAGAGTGGTGCTGTGCTAAAAAAAAGACAATCCGTCACAGTCTACTCCTTTGTCAGCATCCAAACATCCTGTTTTTAACCTTTAACTGTATCCATCTTTGAATAAATGTTTATCTTCTGATTCACAATCTCCTTTTGCTATTCTATAACCTAATACTGGTACATAGAAATAACCACAGCCACCATTTATACATTAATATTATTAGGGAGTATGGGAATGGGAAATGATAAAAAGAAAAATATCAGTTTCTATGTACAAATGTCCATATCTAAGTAAGATAGAAAATATCTCTAACTACTACAGTGCTTGTTTCTGCAACCGGTCGGTATTTATAATTCCCTCCTACCACCATCCATTTTTTATTCCATTTGTCCCCAGCAAGTACTTCAGCCTGTCAGTTTTTTTATTTGTTTGTCTTTTGGTCTGGTAAGGTGACCTAAATTTTTATTCTTGAAGTTTCTGTGCCATAAATGATTCTGCCTGTTCTGGTTGCTATAGTTTTCTATAACTTTTACTACAGAACACGGAAATACTACGAGATTACCCAGAGACTCTCCTGGGTCCCAGGTATTCTTTCTTGCCCCCATGGTGTAGGAGCAAACCAGTTTACCCGGATAATCAAGATCAGTTGTCCCACCCAGGGTAGTAATCCTCTCATTTGCCTGACAAGGTAGCCAGATAACAGTCTCAGATTCTTGATGTGTTCCCTGGTGAAAGTATTCTTGCCCTGAGAACCAAGACCTCTAAACTAGCAGAGTTCAGTGCTGTGGGGATGGAAAGCCAGAATTTTGGCATAGATCATGAGATGGAACAGTGAAAGAAGTTACTCCCATTTGCACCCCTTGATTTCTGAAACTGTGTATCTTTGCCACGGGGGAAACTACATTATAAATTAGTCGCTGGTTCACAGCATGTTGTAGGGCATTAAATCAGCTCCACAAGTGATTTCATCAGCTGGCAGCATAACTGAGTCTTCAAAAGTCCATCCCATCATTCTAACAGGACAAGTTTCAGGAGGATGGGGAACCTAGCAAGATCAGTGAATTCCAAATAAAGGCATTAGCAACATCATGTTTCTATGAGCCCATTGCTGCACTTGTTTTGCTATACAATGAGTTCCTTGTCAAAAGCAAAGCTAGGAAGAATACCACAATCTTAAATAAGTCTGGGCTGATCATTTTGGCAGAGGCACTATGGGCAGGAATGGTAATCCATATCCTGTGAGAACAAAGCAGTGCTCTTGACAGGGTGGAAATGGTCCAAAGTACATAAACTATTGGTTCTCCAAAGTGACAGTACCACATCATGGGCTCAGTGTTGGTCTCTGCTGTTGGCAGGTGGGGCACCCTGCAAGAGCCATGGCCAAAGCAGACTTGGTGAGTAGGAGCCCACATTCTTCAGCCTATGTGCAACCTCCATCCCTGCCACCATGGGAAAGTGATTCTGGGAAACAGTTCCCAGCCTCAGAAGAGTGTGATAGTGGCACCAGGTTGATGAGAGACAATCTAGCACGTGTCCTTGAAGGTCACTCTGATGCACTGGGCCTCTCTGCACCATTGTCACAGGCACTCAGGGACCCTCTCAGCTGCCACAGCCCATGCTCTCAACTTCTTGAGGGACTTTTTAAAGTTTTTTTTTAGATTCTTCTCCTTTGCTTCCTCTGTTTTCCCTGGAATTCTTAATAGTATTATAGACCTCTGGGTTCGATCCTCTAATTTTCTTATCTTTCCCTTCCCTCACTCCCTTTCTCCTCCACACTGTCTTTTTTGTTTTCTCTGAGATATTTCTTTTATTTTATCTTCCAAGGCATCTATTTATTTATTTACTTGAGGGTTTTTAAAGGCTTTTTATTTTGAAATAATTATAGATTCATAGGAAGTTGCAAAAAAGTGTACTGGAAGGTCTCATGCACCTTCCCCCAGACTCCCTCATGTTAACATCTCACACAACTGTCGTACAATACCACAACTGAGAAAATGAAATTGGCACAATCTAGAGAGCTTATTCAGACTTCACCTGTTATATCTGCGTGTGTGTATCTGTGTGTGTGTGTGTGTGTGTGTGTGGCACAGCTCTATGCAATTCTGTCACTTGTGTAGCCTTGTGTAGCCACCACCACAATCGAGATACTCAACTGTACTGTCATAAGAATCCTTCATGTTACCCCTTTATAGACATATCTACCCCTTCTTCCCCATCGCTAACCCCTGGCAACCACTAATCTGTTCTCCATCTCTATAATTAAGTTATTTCACAAATTTTACATAAATGGAATTATGCAGCATGCATTTTTTAAGGTTGGCTTTTTTCACTTAGCATAATTTCATCTAAGCTGTTATGTATATTAATAGTTCATCTCTTTCTATTGCTGAATAGTATTCCCATAGTTTAGAGATACTACAGTGTACTTAACCATTCACCCATTGAAGGACATGTGGGTAGATTCCAGTTTGGAACAATTACAAATAGAGCTGCTATAATCATTTATTTATCTGTTTATATACCTTAGTTTCTACTACATTATTTATTCCAAAACTCTTTCTTGGTTCTATCATTGTTTCTTTTCGATAGCACTATCTTTTTGTCTTATAGGTACAATATCTTCTTTTATCTTTGCAGATATTAGTTATAATTTTAAAACAGATGTTTTATTGTATTCTTTGCATAGTCTCTATTCCCTATGAGTTGTTCTGTTTCTGTTTGTTTATTTAAGACTCTTTCTCATATGAACACTTTCCTAAAATATCTGGTAAATCTTGTTTTTGCACTCATATTTAAAAGTGAGGCACTACAAGTTTAGTAGTAGTCAGAACAAATTAGGCTATGTGGTGGAAAAAAACAACCCCCAAATCTCAGTGTCTTAGCACAAGAAAGGTTTATTTCTCACTAATGTCAGTCCAACGTGGCCTCCACAGAAGTGGAAGAAATGGGATGGATGACTGTTTAGACAAGAGCTTGCGCCATTGTAGAATGGCACAGAGACAACTGCTCATGCCATGGCGGAATCTCCACGGATCCCCTGCCAGGCTGGGATCTGGGGCAAGGGTGGAAGCAAGGCTGGCCACGGCAGCGGCAGTGGTGACGTCAGGGTTGGTGGTTGGGATTACGCCCATGCTTCTGTCTTGATACTGAAGATTCTGCTGGAAGATGGTAGGTTTCTCTGCCATAGCTTCAGGTTCTGCAGACCACAGGTTGCAGTTTTATATCAATCAGGACATCATTTTTAGATAAATGTGAATACATTTTGAGTAGTTGGTTTTGGCTCCCAATCATCTACTCAGTAATGTGAACAGACATCAGGACATCACCAGGTATTTGAGGAATGGTCTCAACAGGAAAAGAGACACTGACACTATAGTAAATAAACAGGAGAAAAACAATCATAGAGGGAATCTGGCTAATGCTGAAGACATAAAACATTAATCAAAGAGATTGAAAGTCATTGATAGCAATAAATCACCAATGTGGTGCTAAATAAAACTGCAATCAGATGCCAAAAGGCAGAGTTTGCAAGTTAAAATATGATACTAAGCAGGAACGCCTGGAGAAAAAGTTGAGTAAATATCCTAGGAAGAAAAACAAAAGTATAAAGAGATGAAAAATATAAAGAGATGAAAAATATAAAGAGATAAAAATATAACTCAATCTAAGAGTTACCAAATTTGACTAAGAAAGATTCCTATTAGTAAAAGGAAGATATTTTCAAAGAGATGACAGAAAATAATCTCCCAGAGCTGAAATACTTAAATCTCCTGATTGAGTGATTCCAAGGAATGCTAACACAATGAATGAAAAACAAGTGTCATTAGGCACATCATGCTGAAATTTCAGAATCCAAGGAAAAAGAAAAATCAGACTACCTTCTAGAGAGGAAAAACCAAATAACCTATGAGACAACAAGCTTGTGACAGGCATTAGACCACAGTATCGCACTGGCTGCTCAAAGATACTAAAGAGCCTTCAATTTCTGAGGGGAAATTGTTTTCAATCCAGCTTTCATGTATAGCAAATTATCAGAGGAGCATGAGAGTAGAATAGGTATTTTAGGACAGGTAAGAGCTGAGAAGATTGACTTGCTCACACGCCCTTTCTAAAGAATTCCATTGAGGATGTGCCCCAGAAAAAACACTGGGCATCGTACAGGAAAGGAAAGACACGTGGGACCCAGGAAACAGACTTTTATCCAGGAAGGAGAGGGAAGAAGTCGCCAGGTAACTGCTGTGTCCGGAGCCTGGCCAGGCGACCCGGAGTCACGTTGCAGAGAGCTCAAGAGGAAGCTGGCCAGGTAAACGGAGATTTGAGAGACCTGACCCTGCCCTTGAGAAGTGACTTTAGGCAATGGTAAGGGAAGGTAAGACAAGTCCTGAAAAGGCAATTAGAAATTCCAAGAACGCAAAAATATAAACGGTTTATTGATTCTAAACTTACAGGATCAACACACAGCCGGGTGCTGGGGCTCACACCTGTAGTCCTAGCACTTTGGGAGGCCAGGATCCCTCGAGGCCAGGAGCTGGAGACCTGACAGAAGTTGTGATTCAGGATGGAGGAGAGCTAAAAGGGAAAGATAGAGGAACTAATATTCTTACTTTAAATCCTCACTTTAAAAAGTAGGAAGTCAGTAGTTGATGAAACCAAAAATAAAGCCATAAGTTTACGAAGATAATAAAGGAGCTAAGAATAATAATATGAGTGCATTAGAAGGCAAAGGTGGTGGTATAAGTGAGTTAAATCCTCATATGTCAGAGCAGAAAGCCAGTGAAATGGTTCATATTGATAAATTAAAAAATAAAAACAGTAGCAAATGCATGTCATCACTGAAAGCTATGGCAATACTACGAGAAGACATAACCCCAAAACATTTAAAGTATTTACGTCTGGGGAGTTGTGCACAGTGGCAGGGAGGACTGAGGCCTTTCTGTACTAATAGCATTTCTTAAAACCTTGGTTATATGTTAATTTTATTAAAGGAATAAGTAAACTTAAAGAGAAAACCAGGGATAAAATGAGCATCCATCTGAGTTGCCTGTGTCTTGGGAAGAGCATCTTGAAGATATTGCCCACAGAATTACAAAGTCAGTGTTTCACATCCAAACCACCACATGCTAAATCTCTCCTATCATGCAAAGACAATAAACGATTCCATCATGAAGTCAAAATTTTAAATTTCATTAAAAACCTTAAACCAAGGGCAGGGCACTGTGGCTCACTCCTGTAATCCTAGCACTTCGGGGGCAGGATTGCTTGAGACCAGGAATTGAAAACCAGCCTGAGCAACATAGAAAGACCCAGTCTCTAAAAAAAAATAGAAAAATTAGCTGGTCATGGTGCCATGGACCTGTAGGCCCAGCTACTTGGGAGGCTAAGGCAGGAGGATTGTTTGAGCTCAGGGTTGAGGGTTGCAGTGAGCTATGATGACGCCACTGCACTCTAGCCCGAGCAACTCTGTCTTAAACACCCGGTGCCTGCAACCCGCCCAAAATACTTTAAATCAAAACTAAAGACTATTAAACTTATTGACAATATTTATAATGCAGTCATTTTTCAAATACTTTCTAACACAGGGTACCATTTTTTTCTATTTATTTTTGCTTGAAGAAATAGATACTTTCCTAAGGAAAGGTTCATTTAAAAAAACTTTTTTTTTCTTTTTCATTCTTTTCCATGCAATTATTTTATGGTGGGTTAAATGTACTAAAAATGTAAACTTATCTTCTTTGAAGGTAGCATACGTAGTGACTGTCATTCTTATTAAAGGAACACTTATGCTTTTTATTAAAAAATGACAACAACAAAAGAACCTTATGCTCAGGTATGTACAATGAGTCAAATAAAAAGATATAATTTGATTAGCTACATTCTTAGATCCCACTGTATCTGTGCCATAGTTATTATATCACTATATTGTCCCTGATTTCTTACTAGAGCACTTTCCTTATATCTATTTTCCCTTCCCTAAAAATGAATAAAACCTATTAATAACTAGGTTCAAAACATATTTTATTTTCAATTTTGTAAGCCTTTAAGATAATGTCTATATTTAAAATGAAACTCCAATGGAGTAACTTGACTTTACGTGTAGAAGCCATTATATATCAGGTCCACTGAAACAGTGGCCGTTGGTGAGTCTACTCGTTGTAAGAATAGGACATGACTGAAGCAACTTCTGCTGCTTTGCTGGAAATTAGCACTCTCGTGTAATGACAGCAATGGATTCAAAATCAAGAACCGACATTAGAAGATCAAGAGGCGGCAGCTGCTAGCATTTTCCCTTCAGCTCCTTCCATGCTTTTTGTCTCCATCCAGCATTACGTTGCTGCTCAAGAAGTTACACAGACACCACTCACGGATCACTGCTTCTTATTATCCTACGACCTCCATATTTGGTTCTATTGTGCAATCCCTATGTTTAAACTTCACCTGTGACTCTTAAATTCCAATATCCTGGTCTCCAATCACAACCTTCCAGCTCTACTGTCTTCCTAGTCCATCTGCCCTTTGTCTCCATTGAGACCAAACTCGAGGCCTTGCTGTGAGTCACTCTCTGAAGTGGCATCCTCTATTGAAGACACATTATCCCAGTTCCTTTTTTTCCCCCTATCAACCATCTGGCAAATTCCTGTACCCAAATCATCCTTACCCACGTTGTCAGGTGAGGCTAGGAAAAAAAAACCACACCCCACTGAAGCTCTAATATCACCACAAATGTACGGCTTCCAGCCTCAGCTCAGCTTTCCACCCTACTTCCAGAAATTCCCCCACTTGCCTTCAGTGTCTTCTCTAGTCCCTATGGTAACTCTTCCACTCCACTGCCCCTTCTCCCATCTCAGTGGAATAGAAGTCATAGGAAACAAACTCCATCAAATCCCAGCTCCAACCAGAGAAACTCCCTTTACATCTTTATCCATCCCTGCTTCCTGTGCAAGGGTCCCTGCCCCTGTCCGAATCTTGCCAAAGCGTCCTGGTTGCCTGGCTCATGCCCCTGCCAGGGTCACTCTCCATGGCAGCTTGTGAGTACACTCGACTGTCCTGAAGAACCCTCCTTTGTCCTGCCTTTCACTCCAGGTTCATTAAGGAGTAGACTGCAGTTCGTGAATGTGTTCTTCAGGTTGCCTTCTCTGCAGCCAAGACACAGCAATGGTACCTACCTGCCACTGCTCTCAGTAAGGCCACCACACTTCCTATCTGCCATACCCCAAAAGTATTTCTTCAAGCCTTTTCTTTCTTGATTCTTCACTGTGACTTTCCCACTCTGACTTCTGTGGCAACACTCCCCCTCATTAGGCTTCTGTGCACTGACATTGAGGACGGAACAACCTCTCAGAGCAGGAAAATAGGATATTTCCTGGTTGCTGCAGTAGTTTAAAAACTGTGTTAAGTCAGATTTCTTTTTATCTTGCTGACCTCTCAATAGCTATTCCTTTTATAAAAGCCTCTGTAGTTTGCCTTTCTACTTAGCTCAGAATCTCTTGAAGTAGTTTGGACTAATGTCACCAGTTGTTTGGCATTGGTGTCATATGGTTTGGATTGTTCCTATGTCTTGTAACTATTAAAATGATCCTCTCGAACCCTTTTGTCCCTTATGTTCCTTGTGCATGTAAGGGCACCGCTGTCCCTACCATTACTCAAGCCAGACATGTAGACATTAGCCCCAACTTTTCCCTCACATTTGTCACCAAGTGCTCCGTCTTTAAATTTCTCACAATAGCATCCAGCAGACTATTACAAGTAGGGGGTGAGGGGCGGGCAGGTTGTAGTGGTCGCACCCCCCTTGAGAGCCACGATGAGAAAGCAAGGTGGTCTCGGGAGCCCTCGCATCCCCAGTGTTTCTGAAGTGCTGACCAATTGCCATTGGACATACTTGAAACAAAACAGGAAAATGGCTGCAAACACTTCAGGACAAAGCTTTTAAGACAAAAATAGAGTTGCAATCTTGGAGGAACTTGACAAAGAGAAAGGAAAATTACCAGTGCAGAACTAATCTTCAGCAAATCATCCTGGAGCTAGCATTGCACTCTAGAGACCCTTCTTAATGAGGACTTCCAGGACACTCTAGAGACCCTTCTTAACGAGGACTTCAGGGATCGCACGGACCCCAGAGCACCGTGCCCAGAAGAAGGCAGCTACGCAGCGTGCTAGTGCGCATGCGTCTGGGTACTTCTCACGTGAGACTGTATTTGGGACTCTATTCTTCCCGTTTGACCTCACCTTGACCCAGAATGAAGAAAATATTTGTGATGAAAGTGACTTTGTAATATTAAATGCCATAGCCATTATCATTCAGTGCTATACAAATTGTGACATTCAGAATTCTGATGTTTATTAATTTTTTGCTTCTTTAAAAGAAAGGAGTATGTAAGTGAAAGCCAAAAGAAGGGTAACCACAATGATGAGAGATTTGGAAGCTGTATCATCTGAGGAATTGATTGCATTGCCCATGATTGTAACTTTTTTGTAATACCATTTGATTTTAACTCTAAAAGAGTTAAAGACTCTGCATTTGATGATCACATAAAATCACCCCTCAGCCTCCAGCAAGTTTGACTGAATATATCATATCCACAATAGATTTTCAAGAACCATTTTTAGGACTTAACTTTAAAGAAATGAGGGTGCTTTTTAAAAATGTGGAGGGCAGAGCAAGATGGCAGACGAGAAACACTGCCAGACAGAGTGTCTCTGCAGAAAAGACAGCTTCTAGAAGAAATTAGAAGAAAAAAGCAAGCAGACAACCATACATCAGACGGGGGTCGGAAGGAGGGGTACCAGAGACTATAAGAGACTCAATAGGAGGAGGTTGCGGAGGAGAACTGGAAGGAGAAACCTCCCGAGCAGCTTGGAGAACAGCGGCAAGGGTAGGTGGAGCGGTTAACTTCCCCTCCCTTGCATCTCGGACTGCTGGTGGGCTCCCCAGCGGTTGGAGAGACCTGCAGATACCAATCCAGAGATGGCCACCGCCACTGAGCGGTGAGCCTGTAGCGGACACAGCACCAGGCTCCCAACTCCCTCGGGGCACCTCTGTGCGCACAGACCTGACCACGTGGCAGGCGCCATATTGTTGCACTCTCCCCTCCCCCGCCCCTATCCGTGGCTGCCAAGAGAGACAATATAGCCA
>VBSM01000104.1:2954834-2967088 GCA_008086735.1 Cheirogaleus medius | reverse complement strand
AAAAAAAAAAAAAAAAAAAGAACTAACTACCTCAGTGATTTTAGATAAGAGGCTTGAGAACATACATTAAAAACAAAAGGCACAAAAATGGAGAAACGTTTCCAAGTGACGCAAAGAATGGACTGGACTGTGGCATACAAACACAAGCATCACATCCCCCTTCACAGAAGGACTTGCTGCCCAGCTGCAGGGAGAAGCTCAGCTGTCAGTAACTTCAGTCTCTCAGAACGCTGCAGAAAGCCACCTTGCTCAAGGCAGCCCAGATCAGGTAACTAGGCAAGGAGTGGGTATAAAAGTATGGCCTTTAAAGACGTTTGCTGATTAATAAGTTTTGTTCAACAGCACAGTGAGCATAATTGTGGATATCAGAAAATTTTAAGCTTTGTTGTCTCAAACTCCTTTTAGATTTGGCTATTGATATGAAATTCAGAGAGATAATTTTTCATTAGATTATTTTCAATGATGGAATGCATACTTAAAAAAAGAAAGAAAGAAACTGGATCCAATATATCTTTCTTTGTCACTTCAAACTTTCTAAAGGGGAAAAATCCATGGAAAAGTAATTAACTATTAGATGACATGATCTTGTACAGGAAAAATCCTAAGGAATCCATAAGAAACTATTAGTGCTACTAAGCAAGTTTACTAAGGTTGTAGAATATAAGATCAATATTAAAAAAACAATTTGATTTTTATTTCTATACGTAGGCAATGAACAATCCAAAAATGAAACTAAAAAACTCCATCTACAGTAGCATTAAAAAGAATAAAATACTTAGAGATAAATTTAAACAGAAAAGTATAAGACTTGTACAATGAAAACTATGAAACATCATTGAAGACCTAAAAAAAGATCTAAATTTTGAGAAGATGACTTAAGTAAATGAAAAGACAATCTGTAAAATGGATTTTAAGACCTAATACTGTTAAGATGATAACACTGCCCAAATTGATCTACAAATTCAATGCAGTCCTAATCAAAATCCCAGCTGGCTTCCTTGCAGAAATTGACAACAGGATCCTAGCATTCATACGGAAATGCAAGGGACCCTGAATACCCAAAATAATCTTGAAAAAGAAGAAAGTTGGCGAACTCACAGAGTTTCAAACATTAGGGTGTGGTGGCTCACACCTGTAATCCCAGCACCTTGGGAGGCCAAAGCGGGAGGATTGATTGAGGCCAGGAGTTCCAGATCAATCTGGGCAACACAGGGAGACCCTCATCTCTACAAAAAAATTTTTTTATTAGCTGGGCACAGTGGCATATGCCTATAGTCACAGCTACTCGGGAGGAGGCTGAGGCAGGGGTATTGTTTGAGCCCAGGAATTAAACGTTGCAGTGAGCTATGATTATGCCACTGCACTCCAGCCTAAGTGATAGAGCAAGACCCCATCTCTAAAAGAAAGAAAAAAATTACTACAAAGCTACAGTAATCAAGATTGTGCAATACAAGCATAAGGATAGACATACATATCAACAAAATAGAATTGAAAGTCCATAAACCCATATAATTATGGTCAATTAAATTTTAACATGAGTACCAAGACAAGTCAATGGGGGAGAGAACATTCTTTTAAATAAATGTTCCTGGAAAAACTGGATATTCACCTGTAAAAGAATGAAGGTAGAAACCTATATCATAAATATACAACTGAAAATAGATCAAAGACCTAAATGTAATAGCTAAAATTTATATATTTTATAACTTTAGGTGCTTTAAAACTTTTGTAACTCTAGAAGAAAACATAGGAATAAATCTTTATGACCTTGGATTAAGTAATAGTTTCTTAGATATGGCATCAAAAGCACAATCAAAGGAAAAAATACATAAAATTTTTATCTATAAAATTCTTTGTGCATCACAATATCAAAATTCCTATAACTCAACACCAAAACACCAAACAACCCAATTCAAAAATGGGTAAAGGACTTAAGTAGACATTTCTCCAAAGAAGATATACAAATGGCCAATAGGCATATGAAAAGATGCTCAACATCAACTAGCCATTAGAAAAATGTAAACCTAAACCACAATGAAATACCACTTCACATCCAGTAGGATCACTATTATCGGTAAAACAGAAAATAGTAAGTGTTGTTAAGGATATGGAGAAATTGGAACTCTCCTGAACTGCTAGTGGGAATGTAATATGGTAAAGCTGCTTTGTAAAGCAGTTTGGCAATTCCTCAAAAAGTTAAACACAGAATTGCATATGAATTCCAGCATATATTCCCCATATATAACAAAGCTGTTTTTGCTCATAACACTTCTGACACCAAATACATGATGTCTTTTCTAACACTACTTCTCCAGCTCTCGGACACTGGGTGGATATACTACAATTCAATTCATTTCTGGCACTATCTACCCAGAGTTAGTGTCAGAAACCACAGTTAAAGGCTCAGTCCCTCAAGATTGCCACCACTTTAGACACTGGGTGCAAGACCAGGTCGTCAAACCCCACTAACCAGCTATAAATTCAGGCGGTTCCTACAGTTTCCTCCTCATGTTTAATAATTTGATAGAACAACTCACAGAACTCAGAAAAGTACTTTACTTGCTACTGTTAGTTGGTCTATTTATTATAAAGGATACACTTCAGGAACAGCCAAATGGAAGAGACGCATAGGGCAGGGTATGGGGGGAAGGGCATGAAACTGCCATGTCCTCCCCAGGCACACCGCTCTCAGTCTCTTGATGTATTCACCAACCTAAAAACTCTCTGAACTCTGCTGTTTAGGAGTTTTTAAAGGAGATATCATTATGTGGCCATGATTGATTGGTCACTGGCCATTGGCGATTAGCTCAATCTCCAATCCCTCCCTTCGCCTCAGAGGTTGGGGAATGGGAATGAAAGTTCCAAGCTTCTAATCATGCCTTGGTCTCTCTGGGAACCAATCCCCCTTCAAGTCATCTAGGGGCCCTTCCTCATGTTCAATAATTTGCTAGATGAAGACCCTAGATGGTTTCAAGATAGGGGCTGGTCCCAGAGGGAACAAGACACACTTAGAAATCTGAAAATTCCAAGAGTTTGAGGAGCTATGTGTGCCAGGTACTGGGGAGGATGTTTATTATATAATTATATCATAGTATATATAATTATTATATCACAATATCCCAAAGTATTGTAAGCAGGGACTCAAACAAGTCTTTAAACACCTATATTCATAGCAGTATTATTCACAATAGCCAAAAGGTAGAAACAACTCGTGTCCATTGAGAGATGAATGGATAAACAAAATGTGGTATTCCACAATTCTAGAGGCAGTAGGAAAAATAAATAAATGAATAAATTTTAAAAATGTGAAATGTGGTATATACACATTGAAAGGAATATTACTCAGTCTTAAAAAGAAATAAAATTCTAATACATGCTACAGTATGGATGAACCTTGAAGACATTAAGCTAAGTGATAAGACAGACCCAAAAGGACAAATACTGTATGATCCCACTTACATGAGGTATCTAGAATAAGCAAATTCATAGAGACAAAAGGTAGAACAGAGGTTACCAGGGACCAGGGGGATGAAAAAATGAGTTATTGTTTAATGGGCACAAAGTTCCTATTAGAGATGATGAAAAGTTCAAGAAATGAACAGTGGTGATAGTTGTACAACATTGTGAATGGACTTAATAGCAGTGATTTATACATGTCAAAACAGTTAAAATGGTGAATTTTTTTGTTATATATATTTTACAACAATTTTAAAAAATTATTTTAATGGGTAAAAGATTTGAAGACATTTCTCCAAAGAAGATATACAAATGACTGATAAGCACATGAAAAGATGCCCAACATCATTAGCTTTTAGGGAAATACAAATCAAAACCACAATGAGGCCAGGTGTAGTGGCTCATGCCTGTAATCCTAGCACTTTGGGAGGCCAAGGCCAGACAATTACTTGAGGTCAAGAGTTTGAGACCAGCCTGAGCAAGAGCAAGAGCCCATTTCTACCAAAAATAGAAAAAATTAGCTGGGCGTGGTGGCATCCCTGTAGTCCCAGCTACTCAGGAGGATTGCTTGAGCCCAAGAGTTTGAAGTTGCAGTGAGCTATGATGATGCCACTGTGCTTGAGCACTGGCAACAGAGTGAGGCCCTGTCGAAGAAGAAGGAGGAGAAGGAGAAGGAGAAGGAGAAAAGGAGAAGGAGAAGGAGAAGAAGGAGAAGAAGAAAAGCATTTTTCAACAGTATCAGAGAATACCAAGTACCTAGGAATAAATTCAGTAAAAGATATGCAAGATCTCTAAGTTAAAACTACAAAAGGACATTTGGACATTAAATGAAGACCTGAATAAATGGAGAAATACACCACATTAATGGGTTAGAAGATTCAATAATGTAATCTAACAAAATCTCAATAGGTCTTTTTCATGGATCATGCTAAGCCAATTATTTATAAAAGCATAAAAAATAAACATTTTTTTAAAGGCAGGAAATTTCTGAAGATTACTATAGAGGAACTTGCCCTATCAGATATCAAGACTTAGTAGTGTTAGCAGAAATATGGATGGTGAAAAAAAAAAAAGAAAACAAAAAGACTTAGTATGAAGCTATGGTAATTAAGACAGCATGAGAAAAATTTGACAAATTAACTTAATTCAGTAGGGAGCCACAACAGATCCAGGCATCTATGGAACCTGGGCTATGTCAGAAGAAACATGACAAATCAATGGGGACAATAGGGACTGTTCAATAAATGAAGGTGGATAAAAATGATTATACATGTGGTAAAAGGTGAAATTAGAGTTCTATTATCATGTAAGATATAAGATCCAAATCCAAATGTATTAAAAGCTTAAATTTCAAAAACAAAACTTAAAAGCTCTCAGTAGAAAGCATATGAAAATATTTTATATGCTTTTTATATTTTAGACTTAGTAGGTGGAAATAGTTCAAAAATAAAACATTTAAAGAAAAGAGAAAAAAAAATTAAACAATACAAGAAAAGCACTAACCATAAAATAAAAAATGATAAAATTAGGAATTTTTTGTTCATCAAAATATAAAAATATATCTTTTTTTTATTTTCTTTTTTCTTTTTGAGACAGAGTCTTGCTCTGTTACCCTGGGTAGAGTGCAGTGGTGTCATCGTAGGTCACTGCAACCTCAAACTCCTGGGCTCAAGTGATCCCCTTGTCTCAGCCTCCTGAGTTGCTGGGACTACAAATGCGTGCCATTATGCCCAGCTAATTTTTCTATTTTAATAGAGATGGCATTTCACTCTTGTTCAGGTTGGTCTTGAACTCCTGAGCTCAAGCAATCCTCCTGCTTTGGCCTCCCAGAGTGCTAGGAAAAATATATTTTCAAGATGTCAAAAAACCTAGTAATAAATGAGGAGAATATTCTTATAATTGAAATCAAGAATATACAAAGAACTTCAAATCAATAACCAAAAAAAAAAAAAAATAGAAAAATGGGCAAAAGACATGAACAGACATTTCAAGATGAGAAAACACATATGGCCAATAAACAAATGAAGAGATGCTTAACCTTGCTAATAACAAAAGAATGCTAATCAAGAATACAAAAAGATAACTTCTACCTTTATTCAATCTGAGAATATCAAGTCTGTAAATATCAATTGTTAGAGAAGATGCTAATCACAAAATCTCTTATCTATTCCATGGGATTCTAAATTGGTACAACCACTCTGGAAAATATTTAGTATTACTTATAGATTTTGAAGAGTTGAACATTCATAGCAATTCTACTCATTGGTTCAATACCAAAAGAAATCATTGCTTAAATACAACAGAAAGCAAGAAAAACCTTGAAATAAATTAAATGCCTATCAATAGAAGAATGGAAAATCAGCTCTGGTTTATTCACACAACAGAATAGCATCAGAAGATTCCATATAGTCTTGAAAGATTACATACAGCATGAATCTTTTTTTAACAGAATTAAGAACAAGTGTTTAATATTTTTAGGAAACAGATAAAACCATGTAAATCAAAGGAATAATGGCAAAAAATAAAAGTATGATAGCTGCCCGGTACAAGGAGGCAAGGAATGAGAGAGAATCATACCAAATAACTAGATGTGGGTTAATGCCAAGATCTTGGCTGTTGAATTGGATGGTGGCTTCATGGATGCTTAATGAGTATTAAAAGTAAGTAAAAAATAAACGAAGGCCTTGCATGGGCCACTAGTGAGAATGTATCATGAAGCAGAGATTATGATTAATCTATTTCCATGTACCACTTGTAATCCATTTTTAAAAGGCACAAACAAAAAATAATAATCTCAGACTAAAATTTTAGATGTCTTAAAATACAGGCATATAACAAGGGAAGAATGAAAAAATAAATCAAGTTAAATGTTTTATTGTACATGAAAGTTGGGGAAGGTTAGATACTGATTAATTCTCATTATTGATAGAAAGATACATTTCAAATATGGCTAGTAAAAATTTAAGTACAACAGATAAAAAACAACCATAATCAGTAAAGCTTTACAGGCAAAGGGGGGAAAAGAAATAAGAAATAAGAAAAGGAATAAGAAATAAGAAAGCTTAACAAATGAAAAACTTCAAACATCAGGAATAAGAAGAAATATCAATTATCACAATAAATTTGCGAGAATTAAAAGAAGATGAAACAAACTCAGTGTTTCAAATATTAATTTATTCGTTTAGAAAAAAATGAGAGTAACCAAATTATGACATGCCATTTGAGATCATAAAAGATTTTAATATGGTGTACATTGAATTGGCTTGAGAAAATAAGTAAATGGTAATTGGTCAGTACATAAATATATATATACTAATTAACTAAAAATGTAAGTAGCTACAGAGAGTAATGACCTATACTTTCATTTATCTGATCCAAACAGGATTTTCTTTAAGTAAATAATGTACATCCAAGACTGGTAAGCTTTTTATAGCTCCATCTTTTAACTGTTCTTAGCCTTTTCAGGTCATAGAAATTCTATTTTGTTTATTAAAACCATGTGTTACTCTCCCCCTCCCCTTCATTTTTTTAAATAGATGAAGAAACTGAGGCTCAGAAAGATTAAGTAATCTTCCCAGGTTACAAAGATGGCAAGTCCTTCTTCCAGGATTCAAACCCTGACAACTGACCCCAGAGCCAACATTGAATCACTAGGCTATCAATGATACCATAGTCCATGTGAGATAATCTATGCAGTACAAAAACCAAATTATACATATAAAAGACAACCCAGAAACTAAGTAAAACTGTAACCATGTCTTCTGTTTTCCATTACTCTTGAAAGATTTCTATTAAGTTTGCAATATGATGCAATTTGTGCTATAAGACTACATACATGGTAAGAACAACATTATGCTGGTCCTTTGCTGCCCTCTTATGGAAGACGTACACAGACAGACAAAAATCCCCAGCCAATAACTACAGTATCACTTTGCCATAATAACTAAACTATATCGGGTATACCTAGTTTTACATGATAGATGAGTTTCTAAACAAAGTGACTAGTACATAAGAGGTACTCAATGAATGCAGAACTGAACTGAAAGCTTTATCTACTGACTCTTTGAAATGTATTAACACCAAGAGCTCAATTTTATAAGAATTGTAGCCAGGTACAGTGGCGTGCAGCTGTAGTCCCAGCTACTCAGGAGGCTGAGGAAGGAGGATCACTTGAATTGAGGCTGCAGTGAGCTACAATTGCACCACTGCACTCCAACCTGGGTGACAAAGCAAGCCCTATCTCTATAAAAAGATCATCTCAATAGATGCAGAAACAGCATTCAACAAAATTCGGCACCATTTCATGATAAAAAAACCTCACAACAAATTAGGCATAAAAGGAACATATCCCAAAATTATAAAAGCCATATATGATAAACCCACAGCCAACATCATACTGAATGGAGAGAAGTTGAAGAAAAGTTCTTGTCCCCTCTAAGAACTAGGACAAGACAAGGGTGGCCACCATCACCATTTCTATTCAACACAGTGCTGGAAGTCCTAGCCAGAGCAATCAGGCAAGAAAAAGAAATAAAAGGTATTCAAATTGGGAAATAGGAGGTCCCAAATTTCCAAATTGGGAAATAGGAGCTTTTTGCTGACATGATCTTACATCTAGAAGACCCCAAAGACTCCACCAAAACCCTCTTGAAATTGAGAAATAAATTCAGCGAAGTCTCAGGTTACAAAATCAATGTACACACATCAGTAGCATTTCTATATACCAATAACGGTCAAGCTGAGAGTCAAATCAAAGACTCAATTCCATTCACAATAGCTACAAAGAAAATAAAATACCCAGGGATATACTTAACCAAAGAGGTGAAAGAGCTCTACAATGAGAACTATGAAACACTGAAGAAAGAAATTTCACAGGACACAAACAAATGGAAAAACATATCATGCTCATGGATCAGTAGAATCAGAATGGTTAAAATGTCCATACTACCCAAAGTGATTTACAGATTCAATATAAACACCATCAAAAAAACAACAGCATAGTTAACAGATCTAGAAAAAAATAATTCTATACTGTCTTTAGAACCAGAAAGGAGAGCCCAAATAGCCAAAGCAAATCTTAAGCAAAAAGAACAAATCTGGAGGCATTATATTACCAGATTTCAAACTATACTACAAGGGTATAGTAACCAAAACAGCATGATGTTGACACAAAAAGAGACATAGACCAATGGAACAGAACAGAGAACCCAAATATAAAACCATCCACATACAGCCAACTGATCTTTGACAAAGCAGATAACAACATACACTGGGGAAAAGAAGCCCATTCAATTAATGGTGCTGGGAAAATTAGATAGGCACATGCAGAAGAATGAAACAGATACATATCTCTCACCACTCACAAAAATTAATTAAAGATGGATAAAAGATGCAAATGTAAGGCATGAAACCATAAACATTCTAGAAGAAAATATAGGAAAAACTCTTCAGGCTTAGGTAAAGAATTTATGACTAATACCCTAATGGCAATTATAGCAACAACAAAAATAAATAAATGAAACTTGATTAAATTGAAAATCTTCTGCACAGCTAAGGAAATAATTGACAGAGCAAACAGACAACCTACAGAGTGGGAGAAAATATTTGCAAGCTATCCATCTAAAAAAGGGCTAATAACCAGAATCTACAAAGAACTCAAGCAAATCAGCAAGAAAAGAACAAACAACCCCATTAAAAAGTGGACAAAAGACATAAATAGATGTTTTTCAAAAGAAGATAGACAAATGGCCAATAATCATATGAAAAAAAAGCTCAACACCACTAATCATCAGGGAAATGAAAATTAAAACTAAAATGAGATATCACCTTACCCCTGTCACAATGGCCATTATTAAAAAGTCAAAAAGCAATAGATACTGGCATGGATGCAGAGAGAAAGTAAAGCTTATACACAATTGGTGGGACTGCAAACTAGTACAACCTCTATGGAAAACAATATGGAGATTCCTCACAGAAGTAAAGGTAGACCTACCATTTGATCCAGCAATCCCACTGCTGGGGAAAGAAGTCATTTTATCAAAAAGACACCTGCATTAGAATGTTTATTGCAGCACAATTCACAATTGCAAAGATGAGGAATCAACCCAAGTGCCCATCAATTCATGACCAGATTAACAAAATGTAGTATATGTATATCATGGTGTAATATTCAGCCACAAAAAGGATGAATTAATGTTTTTTGTAACAATTTGGATGGAACTGGAGACCATTCTCCTAAGTGAAGTATCTAAAGAATGGAAAAACACACACCACATGTACTCATTATTAAATTGGAGCTAACTAGATGAGCATACATGTACACAGAGGTAAGTAAAACACAGTGGAAATTAAACAGTGGGGAAGGGGTGGGGCAGAAGGGCAAAAACCTACCTAATGGGTACAATGAACCCTATTTGGGTGTTTGGCATGCTTATAGCCCTGACTCAAGCATTACAAAAGCAATCCATATAACCAGAAACATTTGTACTCCAGTAATATTTTGAAATTTAAAAAAAAACCGACTGGACAAATCCAAACTCAGGGGCATTCTACAAAATACCGCTACCTGACCAATATTCCTCAAAACTTTCAAGGTCATGAAAAACAAGGAAAATTTGAGAAACCATCACAGCCAAGAGGAGCTTAAAAGACACGGTGAATAAATGTAACATGGCATCTTGGAAGGGATCATGGAACATAAAATAAACTGTAGATAAAACCCAAGAATATCTGAATAAGGTATGCACTTTATATATAATAATAGTAACATATCTGCATTGTTTACTTTTTTTGAGAAAAGTACACCATAGTCATGTAAGATATTAATCAAGGAAACTGGCTGTAGGGTTCATGGAAACTCTGTACCTTCCTTGCTACTTTCCTGTAAGTCTAAAATTTTTCTAAAATAAAAGACTTATTTTCTAGGAAAAAACAAAGAATCTTATGATAAATTATTTAAAGTTGAATGACTAATCACCCTTCCAATTTAATCTTTATGATATACAGATTTGTATGTATCACATTTATTTAAAATGTTAAAATTGCCTCATGTGGCCTATTTAGTCACAATAAAGGTATGACTAAATAAAATCATGATGTAAAAATTTTCAGATTAATCACTTGTTTCAAGCACCTTTGTCTCTTTTTAAAGCCAAAATCTAACAAATAGTCAAAGTGAATGGTTTAAGTTTGTTCTAATTTTCTGCTTTTTATTTAATCTCTGTTGATTGTGACCATAATCTCTCTGAGGAGAGACTAAGTGTTTTGAACTCTGCAATAGACAGACCTGATCAATTCAAAACAAAATCTACGTAGAAAAGCATTGCTTGAAGTTTTAATGTCAGTAAATAGTCATCTCCCTAGTTATTTCAGTTTTGACAAGGTTGTTAATCACTAAACATCAAAGCCTATAACAGTGAGTGCTTTTTGCAGCTAAACAGTAACAATAATTGTTTCACTAATTCATGGATGAGTGGCCTTCCGTGGATGACATCATGGAAGAGAACTTCTCCAGGCTCTCCACTGGAACAGAGTGTATGGATCCCTAGAGTCAGACCTCAACTGGCTCTCTTCACCAGTACTGGGAAAAGCTATGTGTATCACTGAGATGTGTGATATATATCACTAAATATTGGGTAACTACCACAAATTAAGAAAAAAACAAAGTTTCTGGTGTATTCTCCAAAAATATTTCCCGGATTCCCCCACCCACAATCCCCAGTGGCTGTATCACCCCAGCCCGCACCTAGTTCTTGAAGGGCTTTGCTACTCATATCTTCCTTCCTATTTTAAACATTATCCCACTAGTTCAGGCTCTTATCTTCTTACATCAATTCTGTATGAATACTATATTTCTTGAGCACCTATTACTATGCGCAAGTATTGTGATAGGAGCTAGATAGAGAATGATAAACAAGAGACATGGTCTAATCTCATATAGCTTATGGTCTAATATGAGAAAATAGACACCAAACAAATAAACACGCAAATAAATATACTGGCAGATCAACGAGGTTTTATTAGAAAAAATAACAGAATACTTTAAGAAAGGTATAGAAAAAATAGGTCCTAATTTATATTGGCACTAGAGAGAAGGCTGTCATTCAGAGAAGGGCTCTCTGTGAAACTGACATTTAAGCCAACACCTGAAGAATAAGTCAAAGTAGTCAAGGTGAGGAAAGAGAAATCCAGGCAGCAGAAATAGCAAAAACCCTAAGCCTTAAGGTAGGAAAAAGAATGGCATATTTTAGGATTAACATGAAGCCAGTATGGATGAAAGACGAGACTGGAAAATAGTCAGGGCTTAAGTCATCAAAGCCTCATGGGCCATGTTAAGAAGTTCCATTTTATTTGAAGTACTATAGTACCACAAAGTGGTTTTAAACAGGAAAGGGACGTGATATAATTCATGCTTTCAAAAGCTTGCTCTAGTTTCTGGGTAGAGAGTGGCTGGGGTAGAGAGTGGGCAAAGGCAGAAGTAGAGAAATCATAAAGGAGGCAACTGCAGGAGTTCTAACAAGAAAGAGGCTTGAATTAAGGTGGTTACACTAGAATTGGAAAAAAAGATGAACTTATTATGTTTTAAGGGTAAAAATAATAGAACTTGATGCTGGATTAGTTGTAGACTGGTTTGAACAATTCAGGAATGAAGGTGTCATGTACTGAGTGAGATAAGAAAGCTAGAAGGAGCCAGTTCAGTGGGGAGGGGGAATAAGAATTCAGTTTTAGACATGTTAAGTTTAAGATTTCTGTGGGCCGGGCGTGGTGGCTCACGCCTGTAATCCTAGCACTCTGGGAGG
>VBSM01000104.1:2920067-2954734 GCA_008086735.1 Cheirogaleus medius | reverse complement strand
AAAAAAAAAAAAAGATTTCTGTGAAATATTCAAGTAAATCATCAAGTAGTCAGTACATAAATGACAAAATAATGGAAATGGATAAGATCACTTAAAAGGGGGTGTGGAGTAAGAAGAAAAGAGACTCAGGACTAAGCCTTAAGGGGAGTATAAAAGAAGAAGAGCCTCAAAGACCCAGACAGGAGGAAAGGCAGGAGAGTATTATGTCACTTAAATTTATGTTTAGTAATTGGAACTGTTAAATGAATGTATGAATAGTATTATAGGTTAGTCAATTTGATGAATTTCTTAAAAATTAAATGTGTAAAACCAGCATATTTTAGTTGTTTGTCTCCTAGCATTATTATGATTTCATCATAAACGAGAGCAAACTGTTTTCAACAGGAATATGGGTCTCCTTTCTGTCCTTTGTACACATCAAGTATATTCCCATCACAGGGTTTTTACACTTGTTTGCAACACTCTTCCCCCTAGTGGCTCCCTCTTCGTATCATTCACATCTCAGTTCATACTAATGTCACCTCCTCAGAGAAGCTTTCTGTGATCATACTTTAAAGTAGCTTTCCTCCAACACATCATTCCACTTTATTTTTTCACAGCACTTACTATTATCTGTTTCCTACCAGCTAAATGCAACCTACACGAGAGCAAAGATTTTTTTCTATCTTGAGTTCACCATCATGTAAAGTGCTTGAAACAGAGTAGGTACTCCATGAATGTATGGAATAAATAAAATATATAATAATTTCCCAGTAAGTATAGAAAATCATTTTATTCATGATTTAGAAAATACTAAAGACAGACCTGCATCAGATAGAAAAAATATGTATTCTAGAATTCTGAATCCCTTATTGGAGCCTTGTATTTCCTCTAGTCACGAGGACCCCACTGTGCTTACACACTGCACCCCTCTCACTTCCTGACCTGAGGACTCACTGGGCAATATCACTTCCTCTCCTGCAGTAAGCCTAGCATTTTCTGGGGCCCAACCCTCACCTAGTTATGACACCTAAACATGAAACTAAGCCACAGTCTCTTTATCCACAATCACAGCCAGTGTCAAGGAGCCCTGGACTCTTTGCAGTCTTTCCTATGCCAAGGGCTAACCAAAAGCTAATTTCATCAAAGAAATTTTGTAATAGATGATTTATAAACTGTAGCATCACTTAATGATGAATAAACAATCTGTTTTCAAAAGCAAATTCTACTAAAAGTGAAAATTATAACTATATGGATATTGTTAGCAAAAAAATCTATATACTATGTATTTCCAATTTTTTTTTTTTTTTTTTTTGAGACAGAGTCTCACTCTGTCGCCCAGGCTAGAGTGCCATGGAGTCAGCCTAGCTCACAGCAATCTCACACTCCTGGGCTCAAGCAATCCTTCTGCCTCAGCCTCCCTAGTAGCTGGGACTACAGTCCTCAGCCACCATGCCTGGCTAATGTTTTTTGTATATATCTTTAGTTGGCCAATTAATTTGTTTCCATTTTTAGCAGAGACGGGGTCTCGCTCTTGCTCAGGCTGGTTTCGAACTCCTGACCTCTAGCGATCTGCCCACCTCGGCCTCCCAGAGTGCTAGGATTACAGGCGTGAGCCACAGTGCCTGGCCTGTATTTCCAATTTTTAAAAATTGGTATGCATTTATTCAGCAAACATTTCCTAAATTTATACTTCATCCTGAATACTCAACTACACATTTTCAAAATGCAAAAGCACAGTGGAAAATAAAGTTATTTTTCACAAAAAATGTGCAATGTATATTAACAAATGAGTTTATCATTTATATTTTAAATGAATCAATCAATAAGCATTTTTAAATTTCTCTATTTTAATCTATTACAAC
Source organism: Cheirogaleus medius (assembly GCA_008086735.1). Taxonomy (NCBI): domain Eukaryota; kingdom Metazoa; phylum Chordata; class Mammalia; order Primates; family Cheirogaleidae; genus Cheirogaleus; species Cheirogaleus medius. The sequence goes on along the minus strand of VBSM01000104.1, from coordinate 2,952,890 downwards.
AAACATCAATAGATATAACCCACATAAATAGAATCTCTTCAATAATTTTAAGGATATAAAGGGGTCCTCAGACCAAACCAAAACAGGAAAGCTTAGGAATATGGTTTTTTTTGAGACAGAGTCTCACTCTGTTGCCCTGGATAGAGTGCTATGACCTCGGCCTAGCTCACAGCAACCTCAAACTCCTAGGCTCGAGTGATCCTTCTCCTTCAGCCTCCCAAGTAAGTGAGACTACAGGCATGAGCCACCATGCCCAGCAATTTTTTCTATATATTTTTAGTTGGCCAATTAATTTCGTTCTATTTTTTTAGTAGAGATGGGGTCTTGCTCTTGAGCAATCCACCCGCCTCAGCCTCCCAGAGTGCTAGAATTACAGTCATGAGCCACAGTGCCCGGCCAGGAAGATGGTTTTGTGAGTATAGCATGATAACTATAAAAGGAAAGGATTGACTCTGAGATAATATGGATTAAGGACAATTAACAACCCTAAATACCTTAATATTTGTGGTACTTCTCTCATTATATATTTAAAAAAAACCAACACAAACCATAGAGTAAATGTAAAGAAACCAAACAAATTTCTGAGATTTTCTCTTATTTCAATGATCTTTCTAAAATATCATATAACAAAATTTTCCACCTACCCCATACATTTTTAGATACCTCAGCTTTTATGATACCCAAAACATGTGCTTATTCTATATACATGTTGAGCAAACAGGTTCCTTGCTATTCTAAGTGAGGTCCATTGACCAGCCACAGAGGCATCAGCCTCCCATAGAAGCTTGCTAGAACTGCAGAAAGTCAGTCCTCACCTCAGACCTACTAAATCAGAATCCACATTTAACAAGATTCTCAGGCTGTGTGTGGTGGCTCACGCCTGTAATCCTAGCACTCTGAGAGGCTGAGGTGGGGGGATTACTCAAGATCAGGAGTTCGAAACCAGCCTGAGCAAGAGCGAAACCCCGTCTCTACTGTAAATAGAACGAAATTAATTGACCAACTAAAAATATATAGAAAAAATTAGCCGGGCATGGTGGCGTATGCCTGTAGTTCCAGCTACTCGAGAGGCTGAGGAGAAGGATTGCTTGAGCCCAGGAGTGTGAGGTTGCTGTGAGCTAGACTGATGCCATGGCACTCTACCCTGGGAAAAAGAGACTCTGTCTCAAAAAAATTAAAAATAAATAAAAAGATTCTCCAGATGATTTTTATATAGAGTGAACTTTGAGAAACACTGAACTAATATAGATGTTAAGGAATTAGTTATTGATAAATGTTAGATTAATAGAAGAAAGTTCAAAGGACTAATAGGATGGATGGTGATGATAAAGTTAGGAAATGACCCTTCTTTAATATTGAATTCAATTCTCTGGTACATGAAATTGATATTTTATTTGTGATACAACATAAGAAAGTAAACAAAGATATGTTCTCTAACTACACAAAATGCATACAACATAATGGATAGATTTTCAGGATCTATGTAATGCATTTTTAGAATCTATGCTTACATTATTAACTATATTAAAAATTCATTAGAGAACTTCTGCTTCCTGCTATATGGAATAACAGGAACCAGACCTAATCTGCTGTCTTAATAACTAGAAAACTGGACAAAATATAAAACCAACTGTTTTGAGATACTGGACAACACATAATACAGAACTATCATTCCTGAGAGAAGAGAATCAAATGAAGAGAGCCCTAAAACTGCCACAGCTTTTGGCCTACAGGCCAAAAATTACAGACTGCAGAAAAGGAAAGAGGATTTCAAGTCAATCACAGTGGTCCTGCTAAGTTGAGGTATTAAAGGGTGGTGTTCTGAGAGTTTGAAGCAACTGGAAGTTGCAAGGCCACATAAGTGATAGACAGAAAAATAGCTCCAGAAACCTTCATGGGTCCCCTAGACTCCCTGCTGAATATTATGATTAGCACACAGAGTATGATTCTACATAAGGTTGCACAAAGAGGAAGTGTGCAACTATGAGCTGGATGGTTCCCAGAGCTCACATATAACTGGATGTGACAAGGATGGACAAGACAAGAATGCCCACATTTGCCACTTATATGCAACATAGGACTGGAAATCCTAGCTACAGTAATTAGACAAGGAAAAGAAATGACAGGCATCCAAACAAGAAAGGAAAAAGAAAACAGGGGAGAAGCTCCATGACATTGGTCTTGGAAATGATTTCCTGGATATGATACCAAAAGCATAGGCAACACAAGCAAAAATAGACAAAGGAGACTATATCAAACTAAACTTCTGTACAGCAAAGGAAACAACCAAAAAAATGAAAAGGCAACCCAAAGGATGGGAGAAAATAATAGGTGAACCATATATCTGATAAGGAGTTAATATCCAAGTATACAAGGAACTCATACAACTCAACAGCAAAAATAACAAATATTAATAGCTGTATTTAAAATGGGCAGAAGACCTTAATAGCCATTTTCCCAAAGACATATAAATAGCCAAGAGAAGAAATTCGAATGAAGAGAGCCCTAAAACTGCCACAACTTGTGAAAGCTGTGCTTAAGGAAAAGGTGCTTAATACCACTAACCTCAGAGAAATGCAAATCAAAACCACAATGATATACCACTTCACATCTATTAGGAAGGCTATTATCAAAAAGTCAAAAGATAAGTGATGGTGAGAATGTGGAAAAAGGGAAACCCTTATACGTAGTTGGTGGTAATGTAAAATTGGTACAGCCATTAAAACCAGTTTGCAGGTTCTTCAAAAAAGGAAAAATAGAACTACCATACAATCCAGCAATCCCACTTCTAGGTATATATACAAAGGAAATATTAATAAAATCAGTATGTTGAAGAGATATCTGCACTCCCTTGTTCATTACAGCATGGTTCATAATTGTAAACAATGTGGAATGTGGAAACCATCTAAGTGTCCATCAGTGAATGAATGGTTAAAGAAAATGTGTGTGTGTGTATAAAATGGGATATTGCTCAGCCTTTAAAAAGGAAATCCTGCAATTTGCAAGAACACGGATGAATCTAAAAGACATGCTAAGTGAAATAAGCCAGACACAGAAAGACAAATACTGCATGATCTCACTTATATGTGGAATCTAAAAAATGAAAATAACTGAAGGAGAAGGGAGATGAGATGGTGATTACCAGGGTAAGGAGGGCACAGAGATATTGGTCAAAGAGTACAATCTTGCAGTTACAAGAAGAATAAGTTCTGGAGACCTAATGTACAGCATGGTGACTATAGTTAATAATATTGAATAGCACACTTGAAATTTGTTAAGAGTAGATCTTAAGTATTCTCACACACAAAAAAGAAAGAAAGAAAGAAAGAAAAAGGTAACTATGTGAGGTGATGGATATATTAATAAGCTTCATTGTGGCAATAATTGCAACATGTATACATATATCAGAACATCACATTATACACCTTGAGTATATATAATTTTTGTCAACTATATCTCAATAAAGCTGAAAAAAAATCCTAGTGATGGTTGACAATTATGTAAATTTGCTAAAAATTATTGAGGTATATAATTTAAATGGGTGATTTTAAAATATTTAATTTATTTTTAGTTTATTTCAGAGTATTATGGGGGTATAAATGCTTTGGTTACATAAATTGCCTTTGGACCACCCGAAAAGTATGCCCATCCCTCAGACAGTATGCAAAATGGGTGATTTTAAGATATATAACTCATACCTCAATGAAGTTGTTTAAAAAATGTACACCTGAAAAAAAAGCAACTACGTAAAACAATATGCATATAATATATTGTAACATATAGCAATGTAACATATGTTATAATAAAGTACAAAGGAGGTGGGTAGGAACAAAGCTGTATTAGGTAAAAACAATTACTCCAGATGGTAACTTGAATCCACAAGAACAAGAAATGAACAGAATCCAAAATGATAAATAAGATTAATATAACAAAAGCTAGAATTATATATTTGTCTTTGTTCTTTCATTTTCTTTAAAAGACATAAATAATTATAACAATGTATTGTTGTATTTGTAACATCTGTAGATATAATATGTACAATAATACCACAAAAAGGAAATAGAATAAAACTATATTGAAGTAAGGTTTCTAATCTAACTGGAATTTAGTATAAACCTGAAGCTGATTCAAGCCTTAGAGCAACCAGCGAGATTGGTCAAAAACTGAAAAAAAATAGTAAAAAAAAAATCACTAAAAAATTTAATATGCTACATTAGAAAATATTCATTGGATGCAAAAGAAAGCAGTAAAAGAAGGATAGAGAAAGAAAAAGACATAAGACAGAGAAAACAAAAATAAGACAACATAAATCCAACTATATCATTAATAACATTAAACGTGAATGGATAACAAGTGAATCAAAAGGCAGAAATTGTCAGACTTGATTGAGAAAAACAAGATCTATCAAGATGATGTCTACAGGAGACACACTTTAGATTCAATGACATAAACCATGCAAGCAGTAACCACAATAAAGCTGGAATGGTTGCATAAATATCAGACAAAATAGACTTTACAATAAAAAGTTACTAGAAGACAAACATGTACAAGCATATATGCACCTAAAAACAAAGAATGCATGTAGAAAAAACTTACCAAAGAGACAAATTGACACCTCAACAATAGTTGAAGTCTTTAAGAACCCACTTCCAATTAGACATTTAGTAGATTCTGCAACACATAACATGAAAACTCTTCATTTTTCTCCCCCTAAAATCTGTTCCTCCTTCAGTCTCTTTCCCTTAAGTTGCAACTGCATCTGTCCAATTGCTCTAACCAAAAACCTGTAAGTAGCTTTCTCTGGTGCCCCACATAAAATCAATCAGTGAATCCTAGAACCTCTCCCCTCAAAATATATCCAGAATCCACTTTTCCAATTTACACCTTGATCTAAGCCACCACCATCTCTCACAGGGATTACTGAAAGTCTCCTAATCAGGCTCCATCTTTTATACACTGGCCTCCTACGGTCTAGCTCCATACAGCAGCCAAGTGAACCTTCTAGAACAAATTAAATCACATCACTCCTTAACCTCAACTGACTTCGTTCAGTAAATTTCTAATTAAACCCAAATCCTACAATCTCCCTTTCCTGCTTTATTTCCTACTCTCTTAATCAGTCCACGCTCCTTACACTGGCCTCTTTACTGTCCTCAGCAAGTTATTAAACAGAATTTAGAAAATAATCCTGTTTTTTTAAAAATCACATTTATATGCATAAAAAGTAAGAAAGGATAGCCCAAAATGTGAATAATAATTACTTATAGGTAGTAGGATTATAGGCAATTTTTTTATTATTGAAATAACTTCTAATTCATGAGTTATTTATGTAATAAAATATTTTATCAAACTGTTTTTCAAACCCCTTATATGCAGTGCGGTAATAGTAGTTAACCACATTCAAAATCAGGAAATATACCATATGTGTTACAAAAAAATCCTAACAAAAGAAAGAAACAAAAACTTGCCTATATTAATAACTAGCATTTATGCTCCAGGCACTTTCACTCGTTATTTCATGTAATTCTCATAATAGCTCGATGCGACGAGAACTATTATTCTCATGTTTCTGATGTGTAAAGTAAGGCTCAACAAAGTTAAACAAATTGCTTGAAATTGTACAGCAAGTAATCAAGCCCAGGTCTATTTGACTTGAATACTCATATTCTGAATACTAGCTATTGCCTCATCACGCACTAGTTCTACTATACAATAGCGCAAAACTGAAATGCCCTACAAACCCAGTAACAAGAAAACGGGATAGTACAGTTATGAAAGTATTTATTGAAACTAGAATTATGTAAAAATTGAGACATGTTACATGAAAAACTGAACTATCACATTCTATACATGAATATTAAAAAATTTACTATTTCATGTGGAAAAGGCCAAAATACGCTGGTATGTTAAAGTCGGTAATTTAGTGTGGGTAACGGAACTCTAGGTGGTTTTCATTTTCTTTTGCTTCGTTGTATTTTCTTGTTTTTCATAAACACAAATTTCTTTGAAACTAAACACTAAATCAGTTTCATAAAATAAAGAAAAAAGTTTGTGTTTGCTTGGGAACACATTGCTCAGGCCAATGTGTTCCGGAACACCAAATTCTAAGCCAAGGTTTAAACTGGATAGAGCCTCACAAAGGCGACCTACGTTCTTTTAATTGACATCTGGCGACTCTACATGGACCAGTAATTTTCTTCAAAGGAGTGTATGATACTCTCTTACTTTTGTTTGTAGCCTAGATTATAATGAGCCTATTAAAGGCTTACTGGCACTGATGATGGCAGTGTAGTTTAGAAGGTCTAAATTTAGTCCCTCAGCACAAGAGGAACACAATTCAAAAATATTTTCCAACTGTTTTTGGGATGTGTATGTTGTCCGGAATTAATAATACTTAAAAGGAAGCAAGCAAAGACCGAAAGAGAAAATGGAAGCGTTCAAAAATGCACGCTTATCCCCAGAACCTTGTTTCCGGGTCAGTAAACTTTTTGTGTCGTTTGGCCGCGGCGGACGCCGAGGGGAGTGGTGTCCACTGTCCCCGCCGGCAAGCGGGGCCGACCTCGGCGCTGCCGGACGCGCTCTCCGCCGCTCCAGCAAAAGCGCCAGGGACGCGGACGCGGCGACGCGGGGCCCGGCCGGAAACCCGCAGCCCCGGCTCCCGCACCTACCCACTCCTCGGGCCGGGCCGCCTGAAAACCGCCTCGCCGGAAAGGCAGCAACAGCGCCGCCGCCGGCAGGGGCTGAGGAGCGCGGGCTTGGGGGGCGGCGGGGCGAGGCAGCACCCGCGGGAAGAAGCAGGCGGCCCTCAGCCTAAGTTGGCGCCTCCAGGCCGCGGACAGAGCGCTCCGTGGGCCCCGCCTGGCCACAGATGGGCCCACCCCTCCCCCTCCCCCTCCCCCAGGACGCCAATACGCATGCCCCGCCCAAGCCGCCCCCGGGAAGCGTGCGCTCGGCGAGGCCCGCCCCCTCGAGGACTTCCTGGGGGCGGCTTCCACTCCTGAGCTGTCCCTCCCCCGTCTTTCCCTTAAACGGCGGCTGCCCCAGACGGCTTTTAGTTGCAAAGGTTCCCGAGTCTTAGGAGAAAGAGTAATAAGACTGAAACGTTAGGCACAAATTTGTTGCTGCATAAACGTTTGCTAAATGAATAAACTGGTAAGTGGATACGTTAGTTTTAACTCCGCCTTCAGAAAGCCCCACTCTTTCAGAAACTACAAGTGCAACATAGTTTGGACGTATCCTTGACAAATCTTATTTCACAGTCCTGATAGTGCTGTGCAAGTGAACTTGGTGAGAATTTTGTAAAGGAAGTTTTTGCCAGCACTGTTTTTTGAAAGTTTTTACCATACTCTTTTAAAAAACTGGAATGGTTTGCCCAAGTCTAAACTTGAGTCACAATCTCGCTTCAAACCTCACAACCTTAGCGCCTATTATTCTGCTCCACCTATCTTTCCCCACACTCAGGGTACTTAATCTCTACATAGAGCATAGGCCTACCGCGAAATAACGGAGAGCAGGGGAGGAACTGGGCGATAATAGTATGGTTCAGGAGGCTGAGACCAGCCTATGAACTCCCAACTCATCAGCGACAAGGAAGAAACACGGGGAAAATAAGGCATTTACTTATAATGGGCCTCTGAAACGGGGGAAATGAGGCATTTTTCATTGAAACCTGGTGTTCTTTTCATTACGTTTATTCAACAAACATTCGAATGCCATAAAGCTGTGAGGGTGGGTGCTCAATAAGCAGATGTTAAATAAGATTATATTTCTGTGAGAAGCAGCCTGATAAGAACACAGACTTTTGAGTCAGATTTTGGTTCAAAATCTGCTTGGGACTTGGGAACTCAGTTGTCATAAGCAAGTTACCTTATCACTTAGTGTAGTTTGTTCAGCGTCAGTGTAAAATGTAATAGTGCCTGACCCAGTCTTCTTTTGCTTTCAAATATATTACTCCACTTTATTGCCAAGATGAGATCTCTTATAGGTTTATATACTACATACACTGTTAGTTTTAAAGTTATAATATTTTTAAAAACGTATTTGATCTATTTGTGGCACAGTGACACACAGCCTTGCCTCCATGTATGGGAGAGGGGAACAGAGGATGTAATAATTAACTGTAAATACAAGGCTAAATTTGTAATATGTTTGAAAAGATATATTAGGGATGAGAACCTTAAGGTGGGAACAGTTAGAACTCAAATCCCAAATTATACACCATTAGTGCATAAATATATGGCTGAAAATAAAAACCATTCTTGATATGTTTCTGAAAACTTTCCTGTGAAAGAAGTTTTCTGAGTTATTACACCTGAATCTGATTGTTAAGGGGAGAAATCCTTCATGAAGAAACAGTACCTTTAAGAACCAAAGAAATGCTACGATGGGGTTGGTTGGGGGTTATCTACAAAAGGTAATAATTATCTAAGGATTAATTTAGTATTCCATGTTACTAATAGAGTCTGTAAGGTGAAAAGCTTAATATTTTAATACGTTTAGAATTCAGTCAGCCTGGGACTATTTTGTAAGAATATTTGAAACTCTTCTCTGGAAATCAAGAGCTATATAAGGAGACCACAGATTCCGAACCTAGACAAACCCAAACTCAGTTTCACCCTGCTTTTAGGTTCCAGAGTGCAGAGAAATATATATATATATAATTTGTTTTTGAGCGTAACGTAAGAAACTCCTTGGTACTGAGCCCTCCAAGAGCCAATAAATGTTTTCCCTTACAATATTTAATTTAATCCGATTACTGTAGAGTCATTATAGAAAAGCAAAATTTCATAAAGTAATTTGGACAAAAAAATTACTTAAAAGTTCAATTTACAGTAACAATGAACCTAACTATTCCTGAATCATGTTATCCCTGGGCTATGCAAAAGTTGAAAAGATGTTCCAAGGTTTCAAATAAATGTACAGTAGTTTCATATTAAAAGACATTTGAGTTCGAAGTACAGCCCTAACTTTCCAATACTCTTAAATGTCCTTCTACACACCTTTCCTTAATGCCACTTTAGTTGAACTATCTAATGAGGTGGTTAAGCATTTACTGTGTCTCTAACACTGTCCAGGAGTAAAATCATCATTTCCTTTGCCCTAGTTTAAGAGAATTTTACCCAACATCTGGTCGCCATTACGAACTAGTTCTCGGAAGCGCCCACTCCCTTTGCTCCCCTCTGCAGCAGGTTTCCAGGACTAACCCACTGGTTGTAGCATTAAACTAGCGCGTTCTAAGCCGGGCAAGTCACCGGCCGGTAACCCTTAGCAGGCACCGCCCCGATGGCCCCGGAAGTTGCGTTACGACGCTCTGCGCCCCGTCCCCGGATGTAGGGTTTTGTATCCGGATTCTTACCGCGGACTCAGTACTCCGCTCTTGCCTCGCGGTTAGCACATGCGCGGCAGCTCTTTTCCTTCTTCCTTCACTTCCACTAGCTTCCGCCGTCCCGGGAGCCTCCGCCGCCGCCGCTGAGGAGTCAGGAAGTTCAAGATGGCCGCCACGGAGACTCAGTCGCTGCGGGAACAGCCGGAGTAAGTATTCTCTGTGAGTGGGCTGCAGGCTGGAGCCCGGGGGACTGTCGAGCTGGAAACGGCGGAGACTTGCACGGGCGGGCGGGAAAGTTCAGGCCTAAGGGCAAGAGCCAAACTTTACCTTTCCCCGCTCGATACGTTATGGGGCAGGAGGCGTGGGGAGCGGGCGGGCGGCCTTCGAGCTTCGCTCTCCAAGAGGCCGCGGCTGTTGGGGCGAAGGCGGCCGCGGCCTGCCGCGCGTCGTTGTCCCGGGAGGCGTAGGAGCGAGCGGCCTCTACAGGTCCAGTGCGCGTGGCGGCTGCCGCGGCGCTGAAATCGCGCCTTCCCTCTCTGGGAGACCAAGCGGAGCTCCGTAGCCGCAGCACTTAGCGGTATCGGTGTTGGGGACATGAGGGTCATTGGTTCCAGGTGGGGCAAACTTCAAGTCTAGTCTTCGTCACGCAGTATCCCTGGTCCTTCTGCTACTAGTGTCAGCTTTAGGACCTGAAAACAGAGGTGAAGGGGTGGTAGGGTCACACTCTTGGACCATCCCAGAGCTAGTCTGTGGCTAATGGGATACTTCATTTTCCCACCTGGTACTCTTCACTCCAGCAGTCACCCGGCTTTTTTTTCCTTTTTGTTTTTTTTTTTTTTTTACCTCCCTGCCTATTGCCAGCTTATTTACCAACTTGCAAACTTGAGGCAAAGTAAGATAGAGTGCTTGGTTTTGAGGCCTGGCATTTTGGGCTTGCGTTTATAGCCCTTCTTTAGGAGGACGAATGGAAGAAGTATTGGGAATTGCTAGCTACTGCCAAACCACTATATGTCTGTAATTAAGCTAATATAGGAACCCATGCAGCCAAGTGGAAACATACTTGCATGTGCTGCAAGGGTTAACTATTGCTTAACTGAAAGCAGTATTTTGTCTTTCATGTTTATGCTAGAAAAACTCAAGAACCTAAAAAAAGAGAATGGATTTTAAAACAGTATTTCTCTAGTAACCATATTTTGCATCTGCATTATCATATTTGTTTCCAGCCATCTTAGGAAAGAGGTATAGTCTCCCAGCAACTTGTGACTGAGAAACAGGAAAAATCTTTGCCACCAGCCAACCTGACACTTCATTGTTGTGCATCCAGTTCTGGGCTCCTCATTCATCTGCTTGGCTCAGCTAGGCAGAGAATTATACCAGATTTTTCATTAAGGGCTTTTCAAAGCTGCTTTATTATTTTCACTATTTGACTTAGCAGGGAACAAATGGATTCTAAAGTTTGAAGCTAGATTTAGCCTCTTATTGTTTCTCCATAAGTTCACAATGTGGCAGTTACAGTATGTATGCCAACACAGTACAAATCTCATGCTATACAGCTAAATATTCTACTAATCTGAAAAGTAGATTAGTAGCATTATGTCCATTTATTTGTTTTTTAGGGATGGTTCAGATTCATTTTGAGGAGTGGGTCAGCCATATTTTATTCATATACTGTATTCAAATAATACTAGATTTAATAATAAAATATATATATTAGGCCCCTGCAGTATAAATAACACTGAGATAATGTTAACTTTCTCTCCCTTCCCCACAGAACATTTAGTGTAAATGGAATATTTGGTTTGTATGTGTCCCACGTTCACTAATTTGAAAATATTTAACAAAGAAAATAAGTTTGATGTGAAAGCAAGTACTGTGCATGCTGCTCATAATGACTGCCCAAATATAGTGTCTAGAAGAGTTCTTCAGGGATAATGAGTAATTTACAGTTATGTGGAATCTATTCAAAATAAAAAATTCAGAATAAATATTAAAAGTTTCTAAGCTTCCAGAAGGCTTTAATTCTTACAACAGTCCTGTAGAGGTAGATTCTGTTATTTTTACATTATTTACAGATGATGAAACTGAAGTACAGAGAAATTAAGTAACTTGCCCAAGGTTACACTAAGTGGCAGACACATTTAAACTCAGGCAGTCTGATTCTAAAGCCCTACTCTATTGTGCTGCCTGGCCTCCCACTATACATTGCAGCTTTTTTTAAAATTGCCTTTAAAGTTTGAAATCATTTTTATTTCCTTACACTGTCTCAGAAAGAACCATTTTTTTGATGTGACATTTCTAATTTGTTAAAACTTAATTTCCCAAACCTGATTTGGAAAAGATGTGGCCAGAGGGGAGGTTTGTTTTAAGACTAGTCTTTTGAACCCGTTATAATTTTTACATCTACATTAATTCTGTGTTGAAAGTATTTTAAAGCCAGGTGTGGTGACATGCACCTGTAGTTTGAGCCCAGGAGTTAGAATCCAGCCTGAGCAACACAGTAAAACCTTGTCTCCCTAAAAAAAAAAAAAAAAGAAAAAAGCATGGTAAAAGAAGCGGTGGCTTTCACTTAGCTCACCACTAAAAAAATTTTTTTAAGAATCGTCTAACTTGAAAAGTATCTCATTCGTACACAAATTTTAATTAATCAGTTCTCTATGTCTCCAAAGCATAAATTGAATGTCTCTCAGATAAATTCATCAAGACTATTTGGAAAAGTATGTGAAAGAGGAAGTTAAAATAACACTAGTGGTTGGTGACGGTACACTTTATATTATTTTAAAGTTGTTCATGATTATTTCCATTGTACCAAATGCCCTAAGACCTAAGTTGTTTGAAGGGTAAAACAACACTAATGAACAGATACTGTTAAGCAGCCATATTGTCTGCACTTCAAATTCAGCTTTGCTTCCAAGTCATGTGATCTGAAGGATGTTACCGAGTACTCAGTAGATTCTCTGTAAATATTTTTTATGACAAATGTGTACAAAGTTGGTATATGCATCCACTTGCTAAATGTGTAATGTTAAATTGTAAAATGCAAATGTTACAGTGTACATTTATATATATGGAATTTATATAGCCTGTATTTATCGTCAGTATAAACAATTCTAAGACCATCTTATTTCTTAACAAGAAACCTTTTCCTAAAGCTCTAAAAGAAAGTTGTCTTAGCACAGGCTCATTGTGTGAAACATTTTATACCATTGTTTCAAGTTTTTCTGATTTACCTAGTTAGACTTCAATTGTTATTTTTTATGAAATTTGCTTTGAGAGATCAACTGAGGCCAGTGCAGGTCTGCTATATGCCTAGCCCCACTGAAAAAGAACTCTTCATAAACTCTAGGTTTATTAGGGTTAACCTAGTTGGCCCTAAGATGCTTGTATTATTTTTATTAGGAACCTACTCATTATTTCTTGAGATAATGTTGATTAAATTACAATAGAAATGGGTCATTCATGGAATGACTCTTATACAGTAACACTGGGTATCATGATTTATTTCTGATTCCCAGAAGCTCTAGGAACAAGATTTTTTTTTTTTTTGAAGGAAGTTGCTTCCTCTGTGGGTAAACTTGAGAATTTTGAATGAAACTCCTAAGACTTTTTTAAATTGTTAGAAAGCAATAGAAAAGATAAGGATTCAAAAAGCAGATTTTTCTTTGGAAAGGGAGTTATTTAAATTTAAATAATTTTGAGTATTGTGACTTCAACAAATAGGTATGTGCCTACTATGTGTGCACTATCAAGCACTGGAGATAAAACTGAGCTGAGATATGACTAACCAAAAGCAAAATCTTAACTTTCAAGCACTAAGTCTGTAATAGGTAGTATAAACCAGCTTTAGTCTAATGAATACAGCATTTATATGTTATTCTGTATACATCATTTCATTGACTCATAAAATACTTAGTACCTGTGATAGGTCAAATACTATTCTGTGTCCTAGAGATAGAGCAATGAACTAAACAGGTAAAAATTCTCCTCTCATAGTACTTACATTATAATAGGGAGAGACAAACAAGAATTATATTAGGTGGTGGCAATTGCTGTGGAGAAAAATTTTAAGCACAGAGGAGAATATGTGTGTGGTGGAGTGGAGGGTTGCAGTTAAAATGGATTGACCAGGAAAACTTGACTGAGAAAGTGACATTTGAGCAAAGACCTAAGGTAGGCCAAAAGAGTCAGCAGTACATGTATCTGGGAAAAGCATTCCCAGCCGGAGAAAGAGCAAGTGTAAGTACCAAGGCCCTGAGATGTGAGTATACCTGTCCAAGGAAGGTGGCGTGTTCAGTGTGCAGATGGGTAGATTTTTTAAAAAGAGCCCCGGGGGTGGGGGGGACGCGGGAGGAGAGGTGTAGCTGGAGCAGGGTGAGTGTGGAGGGGTAGAGTAGTAGGTTCAGAGTGTTGAGGAGTGAGGAGATTGGGCAGGTAAGTATAGGGCCTTGTAAAGGATTTTAGCTTTTGCTCTGAATGAGGCAGGAAGTAATAATCAAGTTTCATGAAGAATAGTGACATAATCTAACATTTTAAAAGCATCTTCAGTCAAATAGAAGAGGTTTTGACTAACTTGGAATGTAATACCAGCCTTCTCACTGGCTTAAACCCTTAAACCTGCTTGAACCTCAAAGTCTCATCTGTCAACATTTTTTGAGCACTTAGTGTGGGAGCCTTTTATAGTATGAACTCATCTAATTATGATAAACCTATGATTTGTCGGTATGATTATTTCCCCGGTTTTTACAGTTGGGGAAACTGAGGCAGAGGGTTGCAACTTCTCTAAGGTTACAATAGCTTTGTTGTGTTGAAGGCAACATTTAAACGAGGTAGACTCTAGCTGCTCTTGACAGTATGCCTCAAAATAACATTCTTATTAGCCCTGTCAGTTGCACAGGATTGTTGTGAATAAATATGTTTATCCAGCATATATATAATAATAACAGCTTATTTGGGGGGCGGGGGACACTTGGTCTGTGCTAGGCACTGTCATAAGCATTTAACATCTATTCACCCATGTAAGCTTCACAACACCAACATCCTTTCTGGTAGGTACTGTTATTTTATCCATTTGGTAGATGAGATGCCTGAGAATCAGGCATCTTAAACTTCCCAAGGTCATGCAACTAGTTAAGTAACGGCACCAGGATTTGAACCCAGGTAGTGTGGCTCTGGAGAGTGCTTTAACCTTCAATTTGAGTTTTAGCTTAGTGACTAGAATTTTATATATAAAACTTATATCATTCTCAGTTTTTAGAAAGGTTCTTCATACGTAGCTTCATAACTTGAGTTATCCTAATTTTTCTCAAACTTTTCCACCGTATAAGCCAAGGTTGAGGAAAAAAAGACATACCTCACTTTCTGGCTTATGGAGTGATAGATTACTGGGGGAGGGGGTTAGTTACCTGTATGAGGGTATGGCCTCTATTAGAAATAAAGTTGAAATGTCTTTGGATCTTTTACTTAAATCTATGTAATTTTCTCCCTCCATAATAGAGCACTGTCGGTGCTTTTTAATACCAAGATTCTGTACTTTCTTTTTCCAAGTCTTTGAGAAAAGTTAATGATCCAGAGAACACTACTATATTTATCCTGTGTCTTCTCATAATCCATTAGAGAGAAGCTGGCCCAAACTAAAGCCTCACTTTCACCAAAGGACACAGCTTCCTCTGCATCTCTCTTCAATGCTTTTTCCTTTCCCATACTGAGTGGTACCGGAAATGGAGACTGGCAATCTGACTTGCCAGAATTAAAGTTCTTTGAATACGATGTTATGTGGTGGCTTTGTGTTCTCCATTCCCCCTCATTGTTGTCAGCTCATAACTTCTCAGTCATACCACCGTTTTTCCTTCCACCCCCACCAAGTTTGTTGAAGACTGAGATTTTCAAAAAATTTGATGGTCCAGACTCCATACCCCAAATATTGCCATAATCCTCAGAAATACCAGTGTCATTATAGACAACCTAACCAGCAACCTAACCTTGCAGTTCCTGGGCCTCTGACTCCAATGATCCTCTAATTCTATCTCAACCATTCACTCCCAGAATCACATACTATATCTTGTCATCTTCTGGAATTTTGGTCCACTGGAATCTTAACCTCTCTTAGACCAATGTCTTTCACAAGTTTAATGCCCTGGCAACACTGATCTGCTTGTAGTTTGCTATATAAAAATATGTCTTTTGTCACTTGCTTTCTCTACCTGAAATGTCCTTTTCCTCTTCTGGTTAATTCCTTACTCATTCTCTAGGACATTGTTATCCAACCTTTATTTTTTTAAACCATGTTCTTTCTCAATTAACATTTCTTCTCTTCCCCCAAAGTCCCTGCTTAACAAATAGGTTTTTTTCTGTGATCTACAAAACATCGTAGACCTGACCATTCTCAAAGTGAGTTTAGGTGATCCTTCAGTGTACCCATAATGCCCTTATTCGTGTCTTTATCATTGCACTTCTCCAATGTTTTATGGTAATGTCATGTGATTTTCTTTTCCACTGGACTGTAGTTTTTTTGAGGAAGGCCAGTATTGGTCTTGAACATCTCTGTTTTCCTGCCACCTGGCTTAATGCCTACAAGTGATTGGTGGTTTTTAGAAAATTTTAAGAGATTGACAAATAGATTTATGATTTCTTCATTTGCAAGGAGCTATTTATAGTATATGGCACAAATGCTATACTTAATAAAAGGACAGGTGTATATAATTTGAAGGCCTAACAAAATAATTTATATATTTCTCCAAAAATAGTATGAAGGCCTGAATTTGGGTAATTTAAAGTCACCTTTGGACTCATGTTCTAGAATGTGATGGTTTATTATGGAGTGACTTTAAAGGGAAAAGTTAAATAATGTTTCTGAACTGCTATTTAACCTGGGATTACTGAACACCAAGGGGCTGATAAAGTAGTTTAGAATCATAGACTCTTACTCAGCGTAACTCTGCTTAAGCATAGAACCCCCTGTTTATTTAATTATATTTTGCATAGCACCTATTAGTTTTAACACATTTGGGGAAACTCATTTCTCATTTGAAAATCAGATTAAATAACTTGTTGAACAAATATTGGGTTGAAATATATGAAATTGCTGATACTAGACTGTTGACCCACAAGGCCCTTACATGTGAGTCAACCTAATGTCACATGATTGCTTAATGGCATCTACAGGCCATGAGTCCTAACTCTTGGCTGGTTCTTTTTGAAGTTTTAACCTTTGGGGATGGGTTTATACTGTCAGCATCATCAACATCATCTACTGTGCCCATTGATTGAGTGCTTATTTTGGGATATAGCTCAGTATTGGCTCTAGAGATTTTTTTTTTTTTTTTAAGATATAAGATGAAATCTACTCAAAACAAATGACCTACAAGGTTTATTTTAGAGACATCAAGTTTGCTGGATTTCAAGTAAAGGAGATTAGTCTCCCAATATATGTCAGTATTGATACGTTTTATGAAAAAAGAAAAGGGGACTGGGCGTGGTGACCCATGCCTGTAATCCCAGCACCTTGGAAGGCTGAAGTGGGAGGAGGATCATTTGAGGCTCAGGATTAAACTCCAGATTAAAGACCAGCCTGGGCAACATAGCGAGACCCTGTCTCTACAGAAAATTTTTTTTAGAAAATTAGCTGGGTGTGGTAGTGCGCAGCTGTGCTCCCAGCTCCTTGGGAGGTTGGGGTAGGAGGATCGCTTGAGCCCAGGAGTTCGAGGTTACAGTGAGCTATGATCGGGCCACTGCACTCCAGCCTGGGTGACAGAGTGAGATTCTGTCTCTTGAAAAAAAGAAAAGAAAGAAAGAAAATGAGTTTTTTGGTTGTTTTAAAGTATGTGTGAGAAATGCTGGCTTAAAAATCAAGTTACTGAGTGACTATTTTAACTAAATCAGGATTAACAAGGTTTTACTGTGCTATAATTTTTTTACCCTCATCCCGTTATATATTTCTTCTAATGCTTTTGGCATGCAAATTCAACTATTGAAACACTGTTAAAGTTATAATACCATCTAACTTAGTTCTTGCCATACACTTTCCTTGAAATAAATGAAGATCTTCTGAAAAAATTTTAGTGATTAACTTTATATATTGAGATGTATTTTATCATTACTGTTCTTTTATGACTCCTTAAATACTTGATTAAATGATGTGATTTTAAAATGTGTTTGGTACATATATAGGGTGGAAGATGCTGATAATTCTGAGAAGAGTATAAATGAAGAGAATGGAGAGGTGTCAGAAGACCAATCTCAAAATAAGCACAGTCGTCACAAAAAAAAGAAGCATAAACACAGAAGTAAACATAAGAAACATAAACATTCCTCAGAAGAGGACAAGGATAAAAAGCATAAACATAAGCATAAACATAAGAAACACAAAAGAAAAGAAGTTATTGATGCTTCTGATAGAGAAGGTATGTCTCCAGCAAAAAGAACTAAACTTGATGATTTAGCTTTACTAGAAGACTTAGAAAAACAGAGAGCCTTGATTAAAGCTGAACTTGATAATGAGTTAATGGAAGGAAAGGTCCAGTCTGGGATGGGACTCATTTTACAAGGTTATGAGTCTGGCTCTGAAGAAGAGGGTGAGATTCATGAAAAGACAAGAAATGGAAATAGGTCTAGTACTAGATCTTCAAGTACAAAGGGGAAACTTGAACTTGTGGACAATAAAAATACTGCAAAAAAACGAAGTAAAAGCAGATCCAAAGAACGGACTAGACATAGGTCTGATAAAAAGAAAAGTAAGGGAGGTATTGAAACAGTTAAAGAGAAAACAACTAGGAGCAAATCAAAGGAGAGGAAAAAGTCTAAAAGTCCATCCAAAAGGAGTAAGTCTCAAGATCAAGCAAGAAAATCAAAATCCCCTACCCTTAGAAGGCGATCTCAAGAGAAAATTGGGAAGGCCAGATCTCCTACTGATGATAAGGTTAAAATTGAAGATAAAAGCAAGTCAAAAGATAGGAAAAAATCCCCAATTATAAATGAACGAAGTCGGGATCGAGGTAAAAAATCCAGATCCCCAGTTGATTTGAGAGGTAAATCCAAAGACAGAAGGTCACGGTCCAAAGAGAGAAAATCAAAGAGGTTTTCTTTATCTGAAACTGATAAAGAAAAGAAACCAATTAAATCTCCCTCTAAAGATGCTTCATCTGGGAAAGAAAATAGATCACCCAGTAGAAGACCTGGTCGTAGTCCTAAAAGAAGGAGTCTGTCTCCAAAACAACGTGATAAATCAAGAAGAAGTAGATCTCCACTTGTAAATGATAGAAGATCTAAACAGAGCAAATCACCCTCTCGAACGGTGTCTCCTGGTAGGAGGGCCAAGAGCCGATCCTTAGAAAGAAAACGAAGAGAACCAGAGAGGAGACGACTTTCTTCTCCAAGGTAACTTGTTTACAAAATGTTAATTTTCTTTTTTTACTAAAGCACCAGATTTTAATGGGAAAACTAGAACTTGTGGACTTGAGTTTAATAATTTTAAGTACAATCCAGTCCATTTAACTATTTACACTTTTATCAGTGAGTATTTTGATAACGGGTATTTTACAAATACTATGCTTGATGAGAGTCACTTCCCCTCCTCCTGTTTGTGATTTAATGTAGTATCTAATTTACTAAATCACTCCTTTACTTCCAAGTAATTTGGTTGATAAATCTTCATGGGGGTGTGCAGAGAGAAGTATTCCTTCATTTAACAGTATAGGCTGAAACTGCTAACTTTGAAAAGGGGGAGGAGTAATCAGTTTAAAGATTGTGATCTGTTTATTCTCTTGCATTTGAATAATTTTGATTTTTAACAATGTAAAATGAAACTAATATCAACTTTTTTCACCCCCAAAATATAATTAAACTTAAAATGGACATTTTTTTGTTCCTAATTGTATTAGTTTGTTTTGCGTTGTTACAGAGGAAATACCTGAGACTGGATAATTTATGAACAAAAGAGGTTTATTTGGCTCATGGTTCTGCAGACTATACAAGAAGCTTCATGCCAGCATCTATTTCTGCTGAGGGTTTCAGGGGACTTCCAGTCGAGGCAGAAGGCAAAGGGGAGAGCAGGGATGTTACATGGTGTGAAGGAGGAAGAGAGGGAGGAGGTAGTGATATACTTTAAACAACCAGCTCTAATAAAGTGAGAACTCACTCACTATCTTGGGAGGGCACCAACCCATTCATAAGGAATCTTGGGTCCCCAAGACCCAAACACCTACTAGGCCCTGCCTCCAACACTGGGGATCATATTTCAACATGAGATTTGGAGGGGCCAAACATCCCAAACCATATCACAAGTATATAAGATTTCATTGTTGAGAAAAGTCTCTCAAGTTTAGGAAGAATAGTGCAAGAAATGATTTTATTTTGTACCAATTATAATGATAATTCACATTTGAATAACACATTCAATCTGTCAGAGTTCTTTTCTCATAAGTCCTCATGATTATCTTAACTCATGAGGTTGGGGGTGCTCTCATCTAATTTATAAATGAGGAAATAGAGAACTTATGTAATTTACCTAGGATCATAGAACTAAATTACTCCGCGGGAGTTGTTTAGACCAGTCTAAACTACTTTAGAAGTTGAAAAATTAGGTGGGTGAGGTAGCCTGCGCCTATAGTGCTAGCTACTCAGGAGACTGAGGTGGGAGGATCCCTTGAGCCCAGGAGTTCAAGGCTACAGTGAGCTATGATTGGGCTACTCTACTCCAGTGTGGACAACAGAGTAAGACCCCTTCTCTTTAAAAAAAGAAGAATGTTTGCTTACACTATGTAAAGATGTCATGAATTCTTAGCCATTTACTGTATTTATATTAATATTTTTTATATATGGGTATAAACTTTCCAGAGTGCTCTGTTTTAAGAGACTCCTGATTCTTCTAAGTGGCAATGTAGTGAAATAACCCTCTTTTTCCTTTAGCTTTCTACATTAAGGCAATTATTTTACTAATTCTGTTATCTAAAGTATTTCTTAATTATCCTGGTAGTCTTTCAGTTTGCTTTGGTTGAAGAGCAAATTCTGAGGAGTTTATTAAGGACGAAAGCTGAGTATTTGAAACAAAAATATTTTTTTGAATTATAGAAGTGGTACATACCAATAAAAGAGAAATCCAGATAATGCAGAAATCTGTAAATTTGCTCACTCTATCCTTCCACTACTCTTAAGAAATATATGTCCTTCTAGCCCTTTTTCTGTGTACATACAATTATATATAAATACAAGGAGTTTTTTTTTTAAAAAAAAAAAAAAAGAAACACAAGTAAGGTTATACTATTCATTTTAATGAATGGCTTACTTTTGTCATGAAACACTTCTGTGACAATACATACAGATTTTTTTTCTCATTTATAGTAGCAACATGGTATTTCAATATGTCATAATCATTTTTTTGTTGAAACATGAAAATTTACATTGCTTCCAGTTTTACACTGTTTGCAAAGATGTTCATTGGTTATGTATAAGGTTTCTTTATAGAATAGATTCATAGAAGTGAATTTGTAAAGTCTCAGGGTATGTACATTTACATTTTGAAAAGTTACTGCCAAATTTCCATCCAGGAAAGTTAGACCAGTTTGTACTTCCATGACTGTGGGACTATCCTTTTCCCCAAATCCTTATTAACCAAGACACCTTGTATTATCATTTTGTTATTCTTTAATTTTTAAAAAAACTATTTTAATCTAAATTTCTCAGGTCATTATTAGTGAGGTTGAACATTTTTATTTTGATTGCATTTAAGCATATAACAAACACTCCATTTCTTCTATACTCTTTTACTTTATCTCATCCATTTATGTTTTTGCTTTTGAGACAATATGTTTGTATGAGCAGATTATATGTAAATAAAAGAATTTCCTCAGATGGCCCTGCCAAGAAATAACAACTATAGGTCTAAGTCTACCTTTACTCATTTTGGCTGGATTAGAGAAAGATTCTTGTAGGTTCTGAATACCATGTTCAAACATGTAAGACAGGTTGTATTTTTATGTTTTGTTAAATGGGGGAAATATTACAATGTTATTTAATTGTGGAGACAAACCTATTTACAGTTTGACTTCAGATTGAATAGTTCTGTTAAAATCTGGAATAACATTAAGAAATATGCAAAAAATTAAGTTGTAGAAAGGCCTATTATATTATATACTAACAAATCTTATTGGAATATACTTGTGAAACAGGTGTTGAAAAGTTAATTTTGAGGAGGAGAGACAGAGATATTTCCTCAGTTTTGAGGTTAATGTTGATTATAAGATGCTATTATACTTAATTGACATTAAAAAGGAGATTCTTAATTGCAAAAATGTCAAAATGTGAAAGAAAAAAGCCCTAGTATTGAGGAAAATGGAGTATTATTACTTAGGTAAGTTGTATTTGAGTTGTGAATTTGAAATTAGGAACAGTGTCTTTAACAATATGAATAACCTTCAATAATTCTTCAAATTATGAGATCAGAGGAAATAAGACTTTTTATTGTGTGTCTACCATGACACTAAAATGCCATTGTGGTCATCTGAATTCTTTTGTTACAAAACACATTAATCGGTATTTACTTTCTTTAGGCTAGTGTACCTTTTGTTATAGGTAGATGTTCTTCACATGTATAATTCATTTAGTTTGATTTATTTTTCTGTTAACTTGCATTTGATCTCCTTAAGAACACGACCTCGAGATGATATCCTCAGTAGACATGAAAGATCAAAAGATGCCAGCCCCATCAATAGGTGGTCTCCAACCCGAAGAAGAAGTAGATCTCCCATTAGAAGGAGGTCTCGTTCCCCACTCAGACGTAGCAGGTCTCCAAGAAGAAGAAGCAGGTCTCCTCGAAGAAGGTAAAGATAGATTACATAAAATATCCTTTTAATTCATTAAACTCTGAATGTTTTTGAAGCTCCAATGAGCTCAGTTGGTAGGTTTTCTCTTAGACATTTTTCTCTGAAAAATTATAGCTGTAGTTCTGTACTTTACCAGCATGTGCTACTCCACACCTATAGGTTTTTATTTTATATAGTTTTCCCTTCAAATTTAAACAAATCCTTACTCATTAAAAATGCAATTAAATTAATCTTTTAAAAGTAGGACTTTTTTCTCTCTCTTTTATGAGTGATAAATACTAAATGAGCTAGGCTTGGGTTTTTATTTTTTTTTTAATTTTTTTTTTTTTAACTAGCAAGATAGATCATAGGGATAGTAGATCTGTGGCCCAGTGTCCTGTAATTTTATAATGTTCTTATATTCCATACATTGATACTTCCCAAAGACTCTTGGACAAAAACCTATTGAATTCACCAGAGAAACCTACTTCAGTAGTTAGTTGGTTAATCAAAAAGGCTTTTAAAACAGGGAATCATTTTTTAAAATCACATATACATTAAATATTTCAACTTAAAACATAAGTGGACATTTATTTGCCAGTTTTTTAACATTTTTAATTGAAGTAATACATGAATATACTTTTAAAAGATACCAAAGGCTTATATTGTAGCCATCTTTACATGTCTCTGAGAATTTGTATACTACATTCCTAGAAATAGAAATGCATAGTCTAAGAATACTTTGGACAATGAGGGCTTTTTTTTAATACCACCCCTCACCCATGTTTCTGTTTTGCCTAATTTCATCACATTTTTTATTTTTCCAGAGTCAGTATAGTTGTTATTATAATCATGTACATATTGTCATTGCTGAGCAAATAGGGGAGGAAGAGAGGATCTTCCTCCTGAGGCTCTCCTAGTCTGCTGGCTCCAAACTGATTCTAGAGGCTGCTTGTATAGTTATCCTTGTGGGTTTGCTTTCTTTTCACCATCTTGGTATTTCCTTGTTTTTCTCTTGCATTGTGAATACATTTCCTGTGTCCAATGTCTTCATGGTTTTTTATTCCCTTGTTTTGGTGATGCATCTCCAATAGCTTTCTGAGGAAATCACATGGAAAGAACACTCTCCCACCACTACCACCAAGTTGGACCTTGTATATTTCACTTACTTTTCCTCACTTATCTTTCATGTTTCTCATTTTGTTCTACTTTCAGTCTAGGTGATTTTTCTCATTCTGCCTTCTTAACATTCTATTATTTTTATTTATTTGTTTAAATTTCTGTGCTTGTAGTTTTTTTTATTCTAAGACTTTGCTGTTTGTTCTATTTTTTTAATAACATTCATGCTTTCTGGAAATAGCATTTTTTCTCAGATGATACTGAGTTTATTTTGTGTGATTTTTGTTCTATATAGTTTTCTTCCCTGTACTTTTTTCTTTCCAGATTCCTTTTGCTGCTTTTCTACCTTTTAATTTGAAGACTTTCTTCAAACAGCTGGATCGTTCATTTCTGCCTATTCTGATTTAATAGTTAGGTACTGAGAAAGCTGAATGGAAGCTTTCTTCAATTGTGACAATGTAGAACTTGTCAACTAGTGGCTAGCACTCAGTAATCAGGTAGAGATTTTTTGATATCAGTGACTAGAGATCTTTTGTCTTGAACTAGTAAATTTCCAAGACTCCTCTTCTTTCTGGTTGAGGGAGCATATAGAACTGGCTGCCAGTAGAGTTCTGGTCCTTCATAATGTACATGTCCCCTTAAATCCCTGTATTTTGGGTACAGTGTCTCCCAGCATCTGGTACCAGTTTTTATAACAACCAACACTTCTGTGGAAAGTAAATTGTAAGTGTTCTGCTAGTAAAGGAAGTGGTTGGCATCTTCCACTGAGTTGGGATGGGGAACATGCAGAGTCTGGCTGTTTGTAAAGGCTTTCAAGCAACTCTGTTTTCAGCTTTTACCTCACACACCATCTTTCAGAGGGTGAGGTGTCTCCAATTCCTGAGGTTTCTGGGGGTGTTATAACATGCACTGACTTATTTCTGATTTACCTCGTCTGTTCCTATTGGGCTAGTATTCAGCTCAATTTGATTTGTTACTACTCTTCCATCCAGTGTGCACATATCAAGATTTCGTTGACATCTATGCTGTCATAGCTCTAAAAATTCTCTTTGCCTCAGGATTTTCTTTTTAAGTGTTTTTATACTGTCATTTTGGTAAGGTTTCATTAAGTCAAGTTCATTAAAATATTAATATCACATAAAGTAAAACTCTTTTTGGTGTAATGTATGAATTTTGATAGACGCATAAGTCACATAGTCACTGCAGTCTTGCTAGAGAACATTTCTGTCACCCCACAGTTCCCTCATGTCCCTTTGTAGTCAGTCTCTTCCTGGACTCCAGTATCTTTCTGTGTACCTTGGGGCTATAAGTATACAAAGAACAGTAGATGTTGATTCCCATAGGGCTTATTACATTTAAGTGCATGTGCATGGGAAGCATTTTTAGTTTAAAATTTATTAAGAACTGTAGCTATGTTTTAGTTATCTTCAGCAAAGCTGATTTTCTCAATCTTCAGACATTATTATTTTACTTAAAAATTTTAAATGACCTTCAAGAGTTTTAGATTTCACAGCAAAATTGAGCAGAAGGAGTTTCCATTATCCCATACCCCCCACACATACATGCCTTCCCCCACTTTAATTGACATTTTAAAAAATGTCTGTCTTTTTCTTTAAATAGAGACAGAGGTCGGAGGAGCAGATCACGCTTGAGAAGGCGGTCTCGATCACGGGGTGGTCGTAGACGAAGGAGCAGAAGCAAAGTAAAGGAAGATAAATTTAAAGGAAGTCTTTCTGAAGGAATGAAAGTTGAGCAAGAATCTTCATCTGATGATAAGTAAGAATAGAACTTTTCCGTAACTTCATTCTTGCACTTTAGACAAGCCCTGTTTGACTTGAAAGTCATTAAATAATTTCCACTTGAATATCATAAGCGAATCCATTAATTTGGTCCTGAATTTAAGAGTTAATCTTTTGTGCATATTGTGTAGGTTATGTGGCAGAGGTAGTGGTTTTCTGAATTTAGGGGTTTTGGCTTTAGCTAGAGTGACTCTTGGGCCATCCTTTTATTGTGAGTCTTCCCTTTGTTTTTATTAGGAACCCAGATATGTTAGTCCTGCCAATAGATTCGGGAGGGAAATTTCTATACGAAGTTTAGATTTTTCATTTTGTGTCAGATGATACATACTTTAAAATTGAAGTTCTGGTGGCAGGTGTCCCTAATACAATATGAAAATGGAGAAACATTTCAATGTGTAATAAAAAAGTGGGGAAATTTTTAAGATGCTGATTTAGTTGTCTAGGTGGAATATCTCAAAAATAAGACTCATGTAGAGCAGTGTTTCTCAACAGGGCGTTATTTGCCTCCCTCGAGCTATTTTGACAATGTGTGGATACATTTTTAGTTGTTATCTCTTGGCTAGAGGCCAGGGATAATGCATCCTACAATGTATAGGGTTACCTCCCCAAAAAAGAACTATCCATGTCAAAAAATCAATAATACTAAGGTTGAGAAACCCTGAATAAACGTAAGAGATTAAAATAGTTGAGTAGGGGAAGGGTATTCTATATAGATCTGGTATAGTCGTAGTGCGGTTGGCTTATGCTTCTTAAATGAAAATTTGGCAGATAGGATCATAGAAAAGGTTGCACTAGGAGGGGAGGGATCATAAAGATTGTGGAAGTCATTGAGGGATAAGTGGGGAGGGTCAGAGGCAATGTTTTAGGGTAGAGAGCCAGATTATCCTTCAAACATTTGCATATGCATTTTTGATAGGGAAGGGGATGTAGCTTTAATGAGTTTTCAGAGGTTTCTGTGATCCAGAAAAGGTAGCAATTTACTTACCTGTCCTAGCTCTCATTTTATGGATGAGAAAACTGAGGCCAAATAGGTAAAATGACTTTATTAAGGTCATGGAAGAACCAAAATGTCTTTTTTAAACTTAGAGATCTTTTGTTCCTAATTTTGGTACCATGAAATAGGTGAGGAGAAAACTGAGACAAAGGAAGGTTAAATTGCTTGCCTGGATTCCAAACCAGACAACTGAGACAGTTTAGAAATGAGAGTAATAAGGCTTGAGACTTTTGCTCTAACTTAATGATACTTATATATTTCCCAGTCTTTGATATTAAAATGTATCAGAGTTAATGGTTTTAGAATGTATAAGAATGTTTGCGCTTTTTTTTTTTTTTTAAAGCCTTGAAGACTTTGATGTAGAGGAAGAAGATGAAGAAGCCCTAATAGAACAGAGAAGAATCCAAAGGCAAGCAATTGTTCAGGTATGTGACTTTAGTGAAATTTTTATCAATCCTCTTAAATAATCACTATTCTAAGTAAAATAAAGACTTTTTTTACTTTAACGAAGAAGTGACATTAGTGATAGTTCAACAAATCTTTAGAAAAGGAAGATATGTATATATATAATTTGTGAGATTTGAAAAAATAATTTCTTTAGTTATTAAAACAGTTGCCTTTATTTGTTATACATAGAACTCTGATATAAACTGCTTTTGTAAGATGTGAAAATGTAGTTTGCTTTCTTTTTTTTAAAGTTAATGAACATAAATGAGTATAGAATAAATTGGAGGATTTCATTTAATAAACAATTAGACCTGTTACTATGTGAAAAAATAAACATTTTAGCGTCTAATAAAATAGTGGCAAATTTTCTAATGTGAATATGGCTGTTTAAATGAAACATTCGAAAAATAATTTTAAGACTGGTTTACAGCTAGATGATGAAGAAAATTGGATAGGGAAAGGGTGTTATATGTATATCTCAATATAATCATTTAATGAGAAGTTTTGCTCATTGGAAGATTATCAGCTCTTCCTTGGACAGAAGACAAAAGGAAAGAACAGCCATGGTAGCTCAGCTAAACATACCTAGAAAACTATAAATCAGGTATGTCATGTTGGAGTGCAGGAAAGAATTTGAATCACCAGAAAGGAAGTAAGACAAAACTGGAATTCTAAAGGAAGCTTACTTTTCTGGGACACTGGTGAAATTGTTGTTATTAAACTGATATCCCTGAAGACTTGGTTGAATCTTCTTTTGTTCTTGCCCAGGTCCACAATCCCTTATCTCCAACCCTTGGGGCCAGATGTGCTTCACAACTCAGAAATTTTTGAATTTTAGAAAGGTAATATGGTGCATCTATGTAAATCACTTAGCGCCATCAGTGGCATGTTCTGGAGGAGGTCCCGGAATCAAACTCTTCAGTCTTTCTGCGGTGGAGCACAGTAATAATCACATGGGGGGGGATAAGACAATACATAGCATCTCATCTGGTCAGGTCAAGTTTTGCTGCCTGATGAATGTGCACCAAATATAGAA
Source organism: Cheirogaleus medius (assembly GCA_008086735.1). Classification (NCBI taxonomy): domain Eukaryota; kingdom Metazoa; phylum Chordata; class Mammalia; order Primates; family Cheirogaleidae; genus Cheirogaleus; species Cheirogaleus medius. Next base: position 2,925,379 of record VBSM01000104.1, on the reverse strand, counting down.
AAGCTTACAGATTTTTGTGACTTTTGGAATTACATAAGGGATTGTGGATCTGGTTCAACCAAGGTATAAATACTTTTTTTTGTTGTCCTTGTACATTATTTGACATTTTCATTTAACTTTTTAATGCAGCAACTCTTAGCAAATCTGTTCGGAGAGCATCAAATTTATGAAAATATTGTTATTTTCTGTATTTTCATTGCAGAAATATAAATATCTTGCTGAAGATAGCAATATGTCTGTGCCATCTGAACCAAGCAGTCCCCAGAGCAGTACTAGAACACGATCACCTTCTCCAGATGACATTCTGGAGCGGGTAGCTGCTGATGTTAAAGAGTATGAACGGGAAAATGTTGATACGTTTGAGGCCTCCGTAAAAGCCAAGCATAATCTAATGACAGTTGAGCAGAATAATGGTGAGATGTGTTTTTGTCAAGACCATGTTTTTCTCTGAATGTTTTAGCTCTATAACTTTAATTAGAGACCTTATTTGGGGTGAGATTTGGGATTGGGGAAAAGTGAAAGGGATTAGGAATGTTGCTCCTTTTAAATATTACAGTAATACATTATCAAATGTGTCCTTATGAATGTTCTCTATAAATGTGTTTTTATTCATGTATCCTGAATTTATACTGAACTCCCACATACTCATTACCTTTTGTTCTGTTTATAGGGTATTTTAAAGCAAATCCCAGCCATGATTTTATTTCACCTATAACTACTTCAGTTTGTATCTCTGTCAGACAAGGACTTTTAAAAACATGTGAAAGAAGTTTCCATTCTTTGGGTTACCTCAAAATATAGTGTATACAGGAAAGTCAGGATAAATGCATGATTATTTGACAGTATTTTAGACTGGAATAGAGTCGGTGCCCTAGCAGCATCCAGAGATGTCTAATGAGATTTTGATTGTTTTTATTAGGTTTTTATTATTTGGTATCATTAGGTACTTGATGTGTTTCAATCCATTGCTGTTATTTTTCTTTTTGTAGCTCAGATTGTTTGCGCCAACCAGGTTAGGGAGGGAGCCCTTTTAAATTGATTTCTAATGTCCCTTTGACCCAGTCCTTTTAATATTGAATGTAGCTTTCTTTTTATGACAGGGGCCAGCAAATTTTTATGTAAAGGGTCAGGTAGTAAATATTTTAGCCTTTAGTAATTAAACTTTTTTCCACTCTGTCCTATATACTGAACTCTACTGTTTTAGTGCAAAAGCATCCCCAGACAGCACATTGATAAATGAGCATGGCTGTGTTCCCAAAAACCTTTGTGGACACTGGTTTCTGAATTTCACATAATTTTCATTTTCCACAAAGCATTTGATTTTTTTCTCCCCTGGACACTTAAAATAAATGTACAAATAGACCATACAGAAACAAATGGCAGCTACAAACATCTATGTGTAGTTTGCTGGCTTATGGTCTAGCAAGGTTCATCTTGTACGTATCCTGCCCCAGAGCAGAATTGGCTATTTCTCCAAGGAACCCTGGTTCCACTTAATAGGAAATGCCATTAGATGTCACAGGACACCTAGGAGTACCGATTATTTCTGGGCCTTTTCATTTGGACAAAGTTAGGAAATACTCTTTCGGAAAGAAAGAGTTAATACTGATACTACCAATATTTTGAGAGTGTAGAGGTTTTATTAACTTATTTGAGATTTTATATTTCTCTTTCTTCTTACAACGAAAAACTTAGTTCCTAATAACATAATTACTGATATGTTATTCTTATGAAACATTTATATACATAAGACATCAGTATGATTATCATTGCCAAACGTACTGAATGCAACTTGATATTTCAGTGGTTCTTTTTGTTCTAAGGATACATTCCAAGGTGTATAAGCACAATTCTGTTTTAAAATCATTTAAAATAATTCTCTGTATGGTTATACTACCAGTTTGCTAGATTTAGATTTATTTCCATTTGCTTTTGGATTTTAGGAATTGTCTTTAAAAAAAATTATTAAAACATTTATCTTTTTTATGTGTATGTGTTTTGTGTTTTACACACACAGATTATATACACACACATCAGTATGATCTTCCACATTCCTTTTTACAGGATATGCCATAGTTTATTCAGTCTTCTAATAGTGCATATTTGGATTGTGGCCAGTTGTTCTTATCCATTGGATATTAATTATAAAAGCATTGCACATTAAGTCGTTTTTTATCCTTGGTCACTGCATTTTAGGATAGTTCTTATAAGTGAGATTGCTGTGTCAGAAGAATGAACAAATATATTATTTTGCTATAATCAGATCCCCCTCTTGTTTTAATATAAGGGCTGTACAATTTTGCCATCTCATAAGCAATTTCTAAGTGCTTGTTTATCCAGATCCTTGTTAACAGAATGTTATCATACTTTTGGGGTTTTAGCGAATATCAGAGGTGAGAAATGGTATCTCATTGTAGTTTTAATTTGCATTTTCCTTACCAGAAGTGATAGTGAGCATATGTTCATATGCTTAAAGTTGTTGCATTCTTTTTTTATAGGAACTCATTTTAATTTTTTTTACCCAGTTTTCTGTGGGATTATTGGACTTTCTAACGGAGAAATAGATGTGTTATCCATAATCAGTGTCTATATTGGGCATATCAACCCTTTGAGATTTAAAGAGGAACTTTCATTTTAATACAAAGTCGTTGTTATTCATTTAAACTAACAGTGGTGAAAGTTAATATTAGGTCTTTCAACTCTCTGAAATGCAGTGATTCTAAATTGAATATCAATGGGATACTGATGTATAAGAGGAAGAAAGTTTAAATTACTATTAATGACTTTCCGCTGACTTGTGTTTTAATTTGTGTCTCTTCTTTTTTCAAATATGAATGCTGATTTCCTTTAAGGTTCATCTCAGAAGAAGCTCTTGGCACCTGATATGTTTACAGAATCTGATGATATGTTTGCTGCATATTTTGATGTAAGTAATTTTAAATCAACTGTTAAAACAGAAAAATATATATATAACATGTTTGTATATATACATATATATCAAGATAGAAGGGTAAAGCAAATGTAACAAATGTTACCATTTGGACAGTCTTGGTGAAGTGTATCTGGAAAGTCTACTAATGTTGCACCTTCTAAGTCTGAAATTATATCAAAAATTTTAAAACGAGTACAGCAAAACAATTTGAGTTTCAGAAATGTCACACACCAAATGACTTAAATGTGTAGTTATTTGTATGTGAATTATCTGTATAGGTATACACACACACATAGACATACATGTGATTTTAGGTGAGGTAAGGAGATACCAATATTTTTCAGGTCTTCATTAGAACAGAGTCTGTTTTTGGGCCTCTGTATTGTGGGCAATTGAGAACTTAAAGATTTGGAGCCTAATATAATTAATTGAAGAGTTAATTAATTGAAGAGTTGGAAATGTTATAAGGAGTGGATTAAGAAATTTTGGTCATTTAGCCATTTTTTTTATTAAAGATTTATCAGTGCCTTTTGTTGGAAAGGTCTTCAACCATAAATACATTCAAAAGTGTGAGGCTGTTTTCAGTATAAATTTCAAAGAACATGAGAAATATGAGGCCTTGGTAAGATGAGGTAGAGAGAATAAACATAAGGAATTAAAATGAAATAGGATAAACAGTGTACTGGCCCCTGAAGACCTTGGTAATCGGCTCAAGCAATGTGTTACAATAGGAACACCAAAAATTAAGTGGATTAGGAGAGGGTAAGATAGCATTGAGCCAAAGTGTTGGCACTCATAATTTGCCTGGATGATATTGAAGGATCTTCTGGTTATCATGGAAAGTGAGTGAAATGCAATAAAGAATCTTCAGAAGTACCGGATATTCTTATTTTTAAATTTTCTGCAGACTCAAGTAGCATAGCCAGTGAATGTTACATTTCATGCGTATATGGGAAGAATGCAAATGTTATAACAGCTATAGAAAATCAGATCTGGTTTTGAGTTTTATTTTCATTTATAATGCCCTAATCATTCATAAAAGCTTTAGAAGATACTTTGTTAAATTTTTTTCCTTATTGTGATACAAGAGACTTTGGTAATCATGTTTTAAATATATTTCATTTACGTAAGTGATAGTAAGAGTTTATTTAATTTGTAGTAAAATGCTTTTATTAAATTATAGCTGGCCTTGCTCTTTTTTGTTTTAAAGGAAGTGCTTTAAATATCTGATTAGTGGGTAAACTGTTCATGTTACCTCTTTTTTAAGAGTGCTCGTCTTCGGGCTGCTGGCATTGGAAAAGATTTCAAAGAGAATCCCAATCTTAGAGACAACTGGACTGATGCAGAAGGCTATTATCGTAAGTTCATATTTCATATGAGTTTTAGAGTTCTTTGTAACGCTTTGTAAAAGCATGTTGCTTGATGCAGTCACATGTTGGTGAATTCTGAAAAATGACACCCACAGTGCCATCACTTAAAAAGTGTGGCACATTCAACAGCTACATGAACCCAAACTGTATTCTAGTAAGCAGCCTAGAACCATCACAAATTGATGTAAGGTAAGGACTTGATGTTCAACCTAAATCTATTCAAAGTTATTTTCAGCCATGAGATAATCCTCCAGAGGGAAAGGGGTACGTCACTTGCTCGTCTTGATCTGAAACCAAGAAAAACGACAAGAAACTGTGGATGCCAGTCATGCAGTATTTGTCATGCAGAACTACAATTGGAAACACTTCAGTGAGCACATTTCTTCCCTACTCAATGTTAAAATCATCAGCAGTAGATAGGACAACAGGAACTCTTCTTCTAGTGATCTGAAGTGGGCATGCAACTTCTAAGCGCACTCTGAAAGAGTGATTAATGGAGACATGGCTTTGATTCTTCATTGTGTCTAGGAAACCACATAGTAGAGATTTGACCCGAGTTTTAAGTGACTACACTGTGTTTCCTACTTTCTGATTCTATTTATTATGGTCGAAATTCTAATTTTTTAATTTGCTCTTTTAGGTGTGAACATAGGTGAAGTCCTAGATAAACGTTACAATGTGTATGGCTACACTGGACAAGGTGTATTCAGTAATGTTGTACGAGCCAGAGATAATGCAAGAGCCAACCAAGAAGTGGCTGTAAAGATTATCAGAAACAATGAGCTCATGTAAGTTCAGAAGACATATGTGATGAAACCTTTAATAACGTAATTTATTATACAAATGAACATATTTTTAAATGTTATCTTTCTTTTTTAATTTTGTTTCTAGACAAGGTCTTACTCTGTTGCCCAGGCTGAAGTGCAGTGGGCTCATAGCTCACTACAGCCTTGAACTCCTGGGCTTAAGTGATCCTCCCACCTTGGCCTCCCAAAGTGCTGGGATTACAG
>VBSM01000104.1:2892186-2919967 GCA_008086735.1 Cheirogaleus medius | reverse complement strand
ATTGCATCCATAAAGTGACAGGGACAGTTTATTTTGACTGGATTTTTTTTTTTTATCTAATCCCTGCTTGAACAAGGATTTTTAGTTTAGAGCCATGTGTTATATGTACAGCACAATAGGCTGATTGTATTTGATTCATTTTAGTGCATTTCATTATCTGCTATGTGCACTAATACCAACTTGGACTCCTTCCTTCTGCTTGTCTTTTGCTGTGAATGTCTTAAGACCAGTGGTAAGAAATGAAAAGATTATATTGATTAGCTGTCACTGAATACATGGTGGCCTGCGAAAAAGTGAGAACTGATTTATCAGAGAGTGATGGGAATTATTTGTATCTTTTGTCTATCTGTTGCTTTTTTCCTTTAATAGAATAGGTAATTGTCATGCCCATACATTTTAGTACAGAATCTATGCCACACAATTGAGCTGGTGTTAAAGTTTTTGAAATGTGAGAAAGAAGTGTTGAAGAAGTTTACATTGCCCTAGGCTTAGAAAAGGATTTTTTGTTTGATTGGTTATGGGGTTTTTGTTTTGTTTTCTTTTTATTTAAGAGACAGTTTCTCTCTGTCACCCAGGCTAGAGTGCAATGACACAGTCATTGCAGTCTAAAAACTCCTGGGCTCAAGGGATCCTCCCACCTTAGCCTCTCCACTAGCTGGGATTACAGGCATGAACCACCGGGCCTGGCATTCATTTGTTTTGATGGGAAGCCGCAACTTCTGTATTATAGCCACTCACTTTAAAATGCAGCTTGACAAATTGCAACCAGAATTTCATAAGATAACCAAATATTAAAATTTGGTAAGACACCAAATATTACATATTCTTAAAGGAACCAAGACTAGTATACAATGTTGTTGCTTCCGTTTTTGATTTTAAAAAAGTATGTCAAGACATTTTGAAATAAAATGTGCAAGATTCAAGCAAGGTGCGTTCCTCAGTGTTTCTGTTTTGTGCATTGATTATTTTGGAAATAAACTCTATCCATGGAAATAGTACTTGGCTATGTATAAAGTATTTTGTGAATGATACGTAGAGACTTATTTCCTCAATAATAGTTTTATTAGTACTTTAAAAATACAAACTACTTACATCACCTACAATAGATCAGACTAGGACTAGCATATAAATATTATTTAGTTTTAAATTCTGTGTATATTCAATTTTGACCTAATTTTCTTTTTCTTTTAGGCAAAAGACTGGTTTAAAAGAACTAGAGTTTTTGAAAAAACTTAATGATGCTGATCCTGATGACAAATTTCATTGTCTGCGACTCTTCAGACACTTTTATCACAAACAGCATCTCTGTCTTGTATTTGAGCCTCTCAGGTATAACATTGAAACTTATGCATTAAACTGAAAATTTCGCTTCTTTGTCAGTACCAACCTCACTTTGGATAAATACTATGACAGATTTTCTAGGTGTTTGATTTTTTTTTTTTTTCACTCAACTCTCATGTTTAACTTTTGGTTTAGAGCTAGCTTCTTGAATTGTGAGTGTACAAACATTAATTGACTGTATACTGTGTACCAGGCACTAACGTCACGTGGCCTACTTGTCAACATAGAGATTTTCTTAAATACTTCAAGGAAGGATTAGACCAGAATGAAAAGAAATGGGAGTGGTAGGGTAGAAATACAATTTTGACCTTCAACAGTATGGTTTCATTATTGTGCTTTCTAATATAAACCCATTCTAAAATCAAAATAGGAATTTTACTATGCATATCTTCGTTTCTACTTACTTTGAAAATTGAATTTTATTGGGAAGTTGTGCTATGTACAGACAATTTGGTAAGCTCTCATTTCAGTGTAAAGTAATTTGTCAAATGTTGGAGGTGCAGAATATTTTCATTGTTTATCATATTTTGCACTTGATGTTAACTTTATGCTGGAAAATGTTTTTGCCTTTTATATTTTCATTTTGCATTTTAACTTTTTTTTTTTTCTGTCCTAAAGTATGAATTTACGAGAGGTATTAAAAAAATATGGTAAGGATGTTGGTCTTCATATTAAAGCTGTAAGATCCTATAGTCAACAGCTGTTCCTGGCACTGAAACTCCTTAAAAGATGCAATATCCTACATGCAGATATCAAGCCAGACAATATCCTGGTAAGTGAAAAAAACACCAGACTACCTTGTATATCATATGCCACGTTTCGCTAGCAATGTGATTATTACTATGTTCTTCCAGAAATGACATCTTAGAAGCATAATTCAGTATATTAATAACCAGTTTCAAATGGCTTTACCAATTTTTACCTTTTTTGGAAATTGGGCCATGAAATTTTAGAGAAAATTATGAAGAAGGAGAAAATGGGCCATCGTCCTATTTTTTTCTTTTGATTGATGGATTCAGAGTATGCACAAACCCAAAGAGAACACTTTAACGTAGTAATAATGGGTATCCTCAGGTATCTGGAAAAAATGCTGCACATGTTTATTGCTGTTTTGAGCTAAGGAGTGTTCACACTTTTTTCCCTTCGAATTTGATGGACTAATGGAATTAGGGACATTAAAGGGTATGGAGTTGAGTTTAAAAGGTACCTAGGAATAACTCTTGTTTTCTCTTTATTTATTGCTTTAGAAGCTGGCTCCTGGGGGCCCAAACACAATAAACTTCAGTTGTGGTTAGGTACTGTATTAAAAGACATCCCTTTTGAAATCTTAACCTCTCCTGCTAATGAGTTTTGGTACAGTTACATGCAGATTTTACAATGTTTATAGTTTCAGAATTTGGAAATACTTATAGTGGTGTGGTTAATGCACACATACACTCCTCCTCTCCTTGGCCCCATTCCTCCACGCTGTTCTTTGGTCTTCATAGTTTGGGGCACGTTCACAACTTGGAGAATTCCTAGCTCATCTGACAGTAACATGTTTGTTCACCATTGCATTTTTTTAAAATGGGTACCTTATATCAACTCTCCTACCATTGATGCTTAGGAGAGTTTTAGGAAAAGCCAAGCATGTTAGTTGTCCTTTGATTGGGAAATATTTCAACTATGACAAAATAAATTCTTTAAAAGATTATCAGCTCATTAAAGTTTAAGGACTCTTTATCAATAGCTAAGGTCTTTAGTTCAGATTTCTCTTTGTTAACCACTTCGGTACCGTGCTCACTGGCCGCAAAACCTTGCCCACAGCCGGCACTCATAGTCCGCACAGTAGTTTGTGCTGTGCATTGACGACGGATCCGCTTTGCTCTTGTGTGATGAAGAAAACTTTAAAGCACTGAAAGCTTGTTTTACTTTATAGGCAGCTTTGGGAAAATAACTATAATAACTCCTACTAAGGACTTGTTAAAAGATCACAGATTCATATTAATTTATGAGCTGAACGTACACACTGCAACTGCAGAGATAAAAGCTGTAAAAGTAAAAGCTTTTGGCTGTCGACTAAAGTCGACGCTCGGCTGTGCGCGTTCATCTGTGGCTGTTGACTAGTCGACGCTCGTACCGAAATGGTTAATAACTTAAAATATTTCCTTCTAGACCACCACATTAATAATGAAGCATATTCCATTTTTATGTTTGGTCTCAGTTTATATTCTATATCTAATACAACTTGGAGTTAGGAGAGCTGAGTAATTATTTTGAAATGGCAAGTACATTATAATGAATTATAGAATTGCCTAGCCAACTTCACAGTTGATTTTTTTACCTTATTGTTTTCTTTCATTTTAGAATATATTACCCATATCAAAGAATTTATAAAACGTGTAAATTTAAAATGTAATTATACAGTGAACATCTTTATAACCATTGTGGAGGTTAGAGAGTAAGACATTTGCCAGTGTCTTAGAAGCTCTTGTTTTTTAAACCTCATTTTTTCTTGAATTAATGCTAAGCCAGTATAGATTTTCTCATGGATTTCAGAAACTAAATGTTTTCCCTCCTTTCTGAGGAAGAAAAAAAATTAACCTCAGAGATATGTGGAGCTGATGTCTGTTAGTGAAAATCCCAAGCCCATGGTTTCAGCCATCAGTGTGGTAGAAGTCCTTCTACATTCCTCATGGAGGGAGTAGAATTTGTGTAGCTAACTATAATGCATATGAATGTAGATACCCTGCTAATTATTAAGGCATTTCAGCCAGTCCAAGAGTCCCACTGATAGATTCTAATTTTAAAATGGTTCAGATGTTTTCTCTGGATATTGAAGCTGCTTTGTTAAGTAGCTAAATTCAACTTATACTTTTAAAAGGACTTTTCCATTTTAAGATATCCATTTTCCTGATTCCCAAAATGCAGTGAATGGTAATCAGTGTGGCAGTTAAAAATAATCATCTCTGTTATTAGCTTAATTCTGTAGATATCATTTACTATAGTCCCATTTATAACACTGATCAAGCTTTATGATATCCCCATAGAGAATGCCTAGGGCTATTTAAAGTATTATGTATCTTTGGGGTGGGAACAGTAGGCCAAGTTCAAGTCCCAACTCGGAATTTGTGTGTGTCTCTTTTGAAGGGGGGAAGGGACTCTGGAATATGAATTATCTTCACTTGTTAATCCTGAACATGCTTCTGACTCATGAGTGGCAGCAGTCATGGGAGCAACTCCAGCCTTTCTCAACAGATGTCACTGTTACTGTGTATGTTGAAGTATTTACAAAGGAAAAAAGAAACAAATGACTAATATAGAGTTCATATTTATCAGTTTTGCCAGATATATTTAACATTTTCTTGACTAATACCCTCTTTATATTTAAGGGAGTTAATATTTTTTGTACTTGAAGTGATTGCTAAATTTGGGATGATCTAGCAGCTTCGGATGAAGAATGTTTTTGTTTTCATTTTGTCCAGATTTAATCTGACTCATCCTGCTTTCATTGCCATTTTAATTTTCTGGCAACTGAAAGTTAACTTTAGTCTGATTATTAATGAAACTTGACTTTATTCAGGTATTCGGGGCATTTTTAGAAGATGCTTTGCTTCATGAAATTAGATTTTTGTCTCACTATCCCATCCTTTTAAAAATGCTGTTATTAAAATTAAATTTACTTGTTATTATCCCACATTTCCTCATTGAAAAAAGTTTTTACTAATTGTGATCAAATATGATAGCTCTTAATTTTTCATAATTAGGAAATTGAATTAAATAAATAGAAAAGGAATTTTAAAGTGAGTGACTTTATTCTCAGTGTTGGCTTCTCAAAGCCAATTATTTTTATTTATTTATTTGTCTTAATTATTCCTGGCTTGAATTAAATTTTTTTTGAAAAAATGTTTTGCAGGTTAATGAATCAAAAACTATTTTAAAGCTTTGCGATTTTGGGTCAGCTTCACATGTTGCGGATAACGACATAACACCTTATCTTGTCAGTAGATTTTATCGTGCTCCTGAAATCAGTAAGTTACTTAAAATATTTGACCTGGGCCATCATATATGGTGGAAGCAGCATATTTAATGTCTAAGCACTGTTTTCCATCACACTTTAGCAGCTGCACAAGTTCATTCATGAGAAAGGGAACCATAGTGAGTTCATCCTCCTCAGGTGGAAGGAAGGTAGTTGTGACAGGAGTATTAATCATGTTAGGCAGGAGTAGCAAAACAGTTGTTGAAAATCCTCGACTTTAGAAGACTGCTCTTGATGATTTGAGGTCTGATTATATCACATTTATGGATTATGTGAGACCTTTGTTTTTTCTCTTCTGTTGCCTTTTGGTGGAGGCTGATTAGCATGTCTACCAAAAGGTGAAATGAGAAAAAGAGAAGATAGACATATATTCTTTTACCTCTTCAATTCCTCCCCTTGCCCCCATTTTTTAAGGTTTTTAAGTTTGAGTCTCTTAAGAATTAGTGGGAAAGAACCTGAAACTAATCTCCAAACTAAGAGGTATTAAGATTGTGATTATGCTCCATGCTAAGTTAGTCCCCCATTAATGGAAAAAATTAATAGTAGTCAATAATAAAAATTAATAGTAGTCACACTTTCATCATATTTTACAACTTTCATTTTGCTTTCAGTTATAGGTAAAAGCTATGACTATGGTATAGATATGTGGTCTGTAGGTTGTACCTTATATGAACTCTATACTGGAAAAATTTTATTTGCTGGCAAAACCAATAACCATATGTTGAAGCTCGCTATGGATCTCAAAGGAAAGATGCCAAATAAGGTAGGACATTAACATAAGCTTATTTTTTCAAGGTCTTAGTTTCTTATAAATTGACAGACTGCTGACACTTGCTCACCACTACTGAGCTATAAGACAAAAATTTCAGAGAGGCAAGTAGATGGCTACCATGATTTCTTAGCTGCTTTCCCATTTCTGGTGTTTAAATTAGTATTTCTAATTAGCCAAGAGAATCAAGAGAACTTTTTCAATGATGAACAGAGAAGCAGCAGTATTCTTGGGCACACACACTTGTTGGTAAAAGTTGCAAATTTGGAAATGGAATGATAAAAGATGCACATCAGGTGAGTTAAAATGTAAAGAAGTACTTAGTGGTCAGAATGAATAGACCAATATTGGATATTGTAAGAGGAACTCAGTTTATTAAAGATTGGAGGTTATTTGGAAGAGAAAAGTACCAAGAAAATTCATTTGATGTGACACCTTTCTAACTTTGCTTCAGCTCTAATGCCAGTTTCTCTTTAACATGAAGCAAGAATTTTAGGCATTTATTCAAATGTCTGAGGGCCATATCTTAGCTTTTGAAGATTTCACCTTATTTGCTGAATTTCTGATTTTTCTCCTTGTACGTCAAAAGCCATTAATGGCTTTTTAAAATATCTAAAAGCCCAATTCTATTATGCAGAACTTGTTTAGAATAAGTTATACAGAAATTAGCTATGTTGGTATTTGTTTTAATGAAATCTAACTTGTATTTTATCAGTGCTGTTGGAACATAATTGTAAAATGTTACTAGGTTTCCTAACTGCCAAGAGAGAAGACCTCAGTATTTTTACTGAGAACAAATTATTTTAAGTGTTAATTCCCAATTTTAAATAGTGAAAGCACAATTTGATATTATAATTGGCTTTCAGTCACTGCTTGGGAAAATATTATTTCATGCTATTAAGTAGTTGTAGGTATAGCATTTATATTAATTTTTCCAAGGATGTTAAAAAAATTCCTGATGGCAAAAGAATCTGAGGTCAAACAAACCCAGAGCAACTAAATATTTTTATGTGACTACTATGTATTAAATTGTTAGTAGGCCATGCGGTATCATAATAGTTCAAAACCCAAGTTTTTCTGTTTTGTTTTGTAGATGATTCGGAAAGGAGTATTTAAAGACCAACATTTTGATCAAAATCTCAACTTCATGTACATAGAAGTTGATAAAGTAACAGAGAGGGTAAGTCTGTTTAAATGTGCTACATTAAACAGTTATTTTATTGTTAATGAATTGAGTACTAAGTGGCATTAGGGGCTGTGAATATTTTTTTAAAAAAACACTGAATTTCTTTTTTGCTATTGGCCAGTTCCTGAATAAAAAAAATATCTCAGGTTATGGAAGAGATGAAGAGATTTAAAAATGTTTTTCTAGTGTGATGAATTTGTTTTTATTATAGGTCATATTATAGGCTCATCACTTCTCTCTTGGATTACTTTCTTGATCTGGCTTCCTATCTAGATTTCATATAGCTGCTGGAGTGATTTTTTTTTAAAACATATCTGATGGGCCGGGCGTGGTGGCTCACACCTGTAATCCTAGCACTCTGGGAGACCAAGGCAGGCGGATCACTCAAGATCAGGAGTTCAAAACCAGCCTGAGCAAGAGCGAGACCACGTCTCTACTAAAAAATAGAAAGAAATTAATTGGCCAACTAAAAATATATAGAAAAAATTAGCCGGGCATGGTGGCGCATGCCTGTAGTCCCAGCTACTCGGGAGGCAGAGGCAGAAGGATTGCTTGAGCCCAGGAGTTTGAGGTTGCTGTGAGCTAGGCTGCTGCCACGGCACTCTAGCCAGGGCAACAGAGTGAGACTCTGTCCCTCCCCCCCCAAAAAAAACACATATTTGATGATGTTATTCTCCCTGCTTTAAAACCCTTCGTTGGCTCCCTATTACCTATACAATAATGTTTAAGTTCCTTAGAATGACAAACCAGGTTCATGATACAAACTGAAATACAGTTGAAATACAGGATCTGTATGATGAGCCTTTCTAAAACCTCCAGGTTGAAGTAATGATTTTCTTATTTTGCCCCACTATACTATGTGTCCCTGACTTTGTCAGAGAACTTAACACTTCATGGTGTCAACTTGTTTACATGTTGTCTCTTACTATTTCAGGGTAGGGTTAGGGAAGGTACAGTTCACACAGCAAGACTGTTAGTTTTTATTACTTGGGGTTGACCTTTTCCATTTAAGCTTTTTGATAGCTTCTTGAAAGGAAAATAGAGGAAGCCACGTAAAAGTTTTAAATCAGTAGATGATGATAGTCACACATCACTTAATGACTTGGAGAAATGCGTTGTTAGGGGATTTCATCATTGTGTGAACATTGTAGAGTATACTTAAACAGACCTAGATGGTAGACAGCCTGCTATACACCTGGGCTGTATTGTATGGCCTGTTGCTCCTAGGCTACAAACTATACAGCATGTTACTATACTGAATACTACAGGCAGTTGTAACAAATGGTAAGTATTTGTGTCTCTAAACATAGAAAAAATACAGTATTCTACTCTTACAGGACCACTATCTTACATGCAACCTGTCCTTGTTTGAAACATTGTTACGCAGTGGGCGAGTGACTATATATATTTTTATGTATATATTCTTAATATTTTTGATAGACCCAGAAACAGTCTGATTTAAGTTATATATGTTTAGTAACTTATTTAGAGATATACATTTTAAAAATTATTTTTAGGAGAAAGTTACTGTTATGAGCACCATTAATCCAACTAAGGACCTGTTGGCTGACTTGATTGGGTGCCAGCGACTTCCTGAAGACCAACGTAAAAAAGTACACCAGCTAAAGGACTTGTTGGACCAGATCCTAATGTTGGACCCAGCTAAACGAATTAGCATCAACCAGGCCCTACAGCATGCCTTCATTCAGGAAAAAATTTAAACGAGATGAAGAAACTCCAAGGGTTTAAGTAATTAAATACAAAGACTGAAGAAATTTCACAGCAGTTTATTAATGTATATAAACTTATAAATATTTCTCCAGCAAATTTGAGGAAGCATGATATATTTGAATTAACACCAAGGGTGATATTTCTTTTAGAAATGTTAGTTAATCTGTTTTGTGTCTTATGTGAAATTTCACTGTAGAACTGTTTTAATTGCCAAGACTGCACAAAATTACAGTGCTAATGTATATGGTTGCAGTTCACATAAAAGACAAAAGCATCTGTTATAAAATGAGTAGTAATACTGGGTGGTTGATTTGTTTTTAGCAGACTTGGCTTCATTTTGGTCTTCAGATAAAATGGCCAGCATAAATGCTGTTTATATTCACGTTTTCCTAGGTGTGTGTGTGCAGGCCACAGCAGCATGCCCTTGGTGTAGTCAGTGCCGAAAGGGGTCTGTTCCTTCTTGAGCCTGCCTGCAGGGATGGTCTCCTCTTTTAAAGCAGGTTGTGTACAACATTCAGTACACTGAAGGTAAGCTAAACCATCAACATCACTGGTGTTTTAAGATGTTATTTTATTGGAACAATTGACAAATGAGGGATCTTAGCTTTGTGGCAGAATTCCCTGCATGTGTGATAACTGATCTTGTTTTATTTTTTGGCATTGCAACTGTGGCATAGTTACAATTTCTGTTCTGTTCATCAGATTTAAATTGGAAGAGTATGCGCTTGATGGATAGAGCGCCTTCAGTGTACTGTTTCTTATTAACTTTACTTTTTTAAAATCAACTTGCTATAGACTTTATATACATTTTGTTAAATACAGTTCCTAGTGACATAGACAATGCATAGTTTTCATTTACTAATTACAAATCTTGAGGCCCAATTCTAAAAGTCCTCATATTTAAAGGTTAGATAGACAACGTAATGAAATTTTTAACTATTTGTATGTCATTTTGAAAGTGTACTGCTTTATGGTAAAAGTGTTTTTCATTTGTTCATTGTTTTCATTATTTGTGATCATGTTGTCTTTCAATACAGGCATAAACCTTCCACTCTTGAACAAAGCAGCTGCTTTTTAAAAGCGGTAATTGCTTCTTTACCTTTTATTTCTTTTGTAAATGAAGCTTTTCTTTAAGAATGTGACTTTAAAGTGTTGTCTATTGCATAAAACAGTTGACACTCACTTATTGTAAAGTGAAGATTGTTCTACTGCATGTGAAGTGGACCATGCAGATTTCTGTATGTTCTCAGTATGCATCACTAGATAATAAAGTCTTTTGTGAACAAGGCATTTGTAGCCATTTTTAAAAGTTTTTGTCTTCAGTGCTGGTAAGTCAGGTAAACCATAAATAATAGTTAAAAGCTACCTTTTGTTTTTTTCCTGAAAGTCCTTAATTGAAAGTATTGTTTGTTAAAGGTGTAAACCTAGCCAAAAGTTTATCATTTTATTAATAATTAGAATCCTAATTATTTCATCAAAAAATCCTACAAATATTGTCAGTTTTCAGAGTAGTGAGGTTATTCCTATAGGTTATGGGGTATAATTCAGGATTTAACTAATGTTTCTGCTATTTTCTCACTTTTCCTTTTGATGGTGCGGAAAGAGAAAAAGGAAAACGGGGCACAGGCCATTCCACGCCTTCTCCAAGGGGTCTGATTTGCTGAGACACCAGCTTCACCTTCTTAACAAGGTTATTTCTGACAGCATGTGTAGATAAACATTTAGCAACAATTTTAAACAAAATCATGTAAATCAGCTTGGTTTTACAACACAAAGGAATTCGTATTTTAACATGATAGAAGAGAATTTTCAGAATTAGATTATTTGTAATCTTTTCTATTTGGGGTTAAAATTAATGCTTGTCTCCCTGAGGAATATGGAAAATAATCAAATTTTAGGGGTTTAAATTATATTTTTAAATTGTAAATGGGATTTTTTTATTCACCCAGGCACCTAATTACAACAAGCATGCACATTTTGGTGCATTCAAGAATGGAAAATCAGAATAGCAGCATTCTTCTGGTGGGTTTTGCTCCATTTAAAGACATGAAATGAACTACAGCCAGGAAGGTGATAGATGATTTAATAAGCCAACTCTGAGCCTACACCCCGTCTCTTCATGATTTAGACTTACTAAAATAAATACAAGGTGATTTTCATCTTCAGGTAGAGTGAAGCCTTTTACAGAAGGCATCACAGGTGCAGCTTTTCCACCTTAATGAAATGGGTAGTGATTTTCCCACCATTATTTATTTTGGTGATAATATGCTGCATATTCAAGCCTTTTGTAGTTATTTTCACTTGAAATAGTTAACATTTTGATGCTTCTGGTGATATTTATGGCTTTATTTTATGTAATTTAAGTAAGTTAACTTCCACTAGAAACAGTTCATCTTATGCCTTCAAAACTATTACCTATTCTTTAAAAAACAAAGTTGCTTGTTACTTGTTCTTTGTGTTTTAGGTGCAGCTCAGTGGAAGATGATGACAACCAGAAGACATGAGCTAAGGTTTCTGTCCTATAAAAGATTAAAAAAAAAGAATCCTCCATTTAGTTTTTGTCTAATTTTTTAATTTTCAGCATTATGATTTGGGTTTCATTAGTGTTTGGTATTTAGATAATAGTGCTATTGTGGTGTTCATCTGTAAAGTGCTTGTTTTATCATACTTCCTGCCTCTCCCCTAATTCCTCCTTCCCTAAAACAAAAATAGTGGCCAAATTTAGTGATATAAAAGGCTCTTAGATGGTGAGATTCCATATAACACATGGTTGTCAAAATTGGATCCTAAGGATTATCAGAAAAACCAACCAACTGCCAGAATAGCGTGCATCTAACGTAGTCTTCAGCTGTAGGCAGACGCAGAAGAAATGAATTTTAGAAACACTGTTTAACTCTTTCAATATCTATTTCTCCAACTTACCCTTTAGTGACCTTGTTTTTAATAGTGCTCCAGTCTGAAAGTAGACAAAATATTCTGAGCCATTGTCAGTTTTTGTTCTTAAGGGAAATGAGGAAGGAGATACTGCAGATTTTTTATATTCCCAAATTTAACATTTCTAGACTTATGTATTTAAAAGAACCTTATAAACGTTCTTATATACATCATTTTATTAGAATTTGTAATTTTGCTGAGGCAGAAATTTGGAACTCTGCAAGACCTCTGTTAGATTGAGGTCATTTAGTGAATGATCCTTAACAAACTGCATTCATGTCTCAGAGTAACTGTATAGTTTCCAAGTACAATATCATGAAGTTTTTTCTTATACTTCATGGAAAAAAGTGATAGCAATTGATCAGACTTGAAGGTTCATAAAAGTCTTAGGTGTAGCTCTCAAAGATGTCATAGTTCTAGGATTGAGGGACCATTTGAGATCTAGAAAGCATATATATTTTAGATACTATGGTACTTGTTGAAGGTCATCAGAAATGAGGTTTTGAGTAAGGGAAGCATCTTGTCATGAATAAAACCCTCTTGGTATTTATATTCATCCTTTAAATCCTTATTAATATCCTGTTTCTTCATTCCCCAATGGCTATCTCATTTCCCTCTTTCTCTCAAAATAATTTTGTTTTAAAGTACAATTTTTATCTTACAACTATAATTATTACTTTTTTCCTAACAAAAATAAGTAGTCAGGACATTTTTACAATATTAAATATTTGTATAATGTTTTATGGTATGTGGGTAGAGGTAGTGAAATGTAATATTCTCAGTTTTGTTCCATATTTGCATTCTTCCTATATTTACCTGTATTTTATCATCATTTATAAGCAGAACTCTAGCTGTGTGTGAGTAGAAATAAAATCTCTGAAATGAAAACAAAGGAATCAATATATATTAAGATTTAGGCCAAGCAGTTTAGGATGCCCTTCTAAATGTTGGAGATAGAAAAGAAGCCATATATTCAAATGTGTAATTTCCCTCCTTTAGTTATAATGACATCATTACCAATTTGGCTTCAAAAATGTGTTTCTTTCTCAATAGTGTCCTAGTTCCAGCTTATACGCAACATGAATTTTATCATTCTCCTTCTAGATGGAATGTCCTCCTTATAGAAATGTTCACAGCAAATTCATTTGTTTTTTACATGTCAGTACTGTACACTAAATTGACTTTAAAATGTTTTCCAGTTATTTTGATAGATGATATTATGGCATCCTTAATTTTTCTTCTCCTTCTGTATATAGGGTAAGGGACTGTTCTTCTGAGGAACCTTTCCATTTAGTGATCAAGATGTATGGAAGCTGATCTCTGAAAATGCTCAAATGTGTGTCCTAATTTGTTCATGGTATAGTTGAATTGTAACTTGCATTTTAGCAGTGCATGTTCCCAGTAGACTTATTGGGAAACTTAATAAAATATGCCTCCTCTTAACCATATATTGTCTCCTGGTTTTATCTTCATTTGAGTTTGGATTTTCCTCACAAACATCAAAACATCTTCAAAACATTAAGTGCAGAACACCAAAGGGTGTGTTATATTCATATTCCTATTATATGTGTTTCTGCTTTGGTTTTTCTAGTAATGGAAACAACAAATGATGACCTAACCCCTTTTTTATAATAGTATAAATTGATTCATTGTCCATGTGGAAGCCTGACAAATCTTGGGTTCTTATCCTCAGTCTGTCCAATATATTCTCTTTTAAGGAAATGTTTTCTGCTTTTAAAAACTGAATAAAATAAGAGTAACAGGGACCTTGTGTGAATCTCTAGTGCAATCAAAGCAAGATTGGAGGTTGGGGTTTAAGTGTCCAGCTTTGGAGCTAACCAGTATTCTGGCAGGTAGAGGCTAGTTTGGTTGAATCCTGGCTTTATAAGAAATGGGTCAAATGACTCTGGCTCTGAACAGCCTTCTCGTTAAGGCTCTGGTAGTAATTTTCTTGGGCATCTATCTCAGGTCGCCCTGAGGTCATTATAACTGGTCCTTTTTAGGGAAAATAGTATGCAGAATGTATTGGTTGAGGACCTTTCATATTTGCTTTCTCTGATTAGAAAGATTCAACCTCACAAAGACCCAACAGGGAGCTGAGAAAGTATTAATTACTGGAGAGCTAAACATGGTAGTTAGGGGCAAACCAAGTTAAATTTTCCTGAACAGAATTTGTGTTACAAATTGCCAAATGTTTCGTTCTTCAAAGATAATGGTAGAAGTTAGTCTGTATTAGTTCATTTCTCCAATTTTTCCCTCAGTGATAACCTTTATTTTTCACTGAATTAGTATGTGTTGCCCATTTGAACCCAGTCTTTCCCTGTACATCTGCAGGGTAAAGTAGAGATGGTACATCTCTAGTCCGTACAGACCTGCCACTTCTGGTCTCATGCCCATCTCCTTTGCCCACTGCCACTCCTGGCCTCACTGAAAGTTGGGCTTTATGCCTTCATCACTTATGTCCTTAGGCCTGGCACATGCCCGGCAAGAAGCACGACGTTAGTTTGTTAGGAATTGTTATTTCTGTACTTAGAATTGATTAAGTGCTAAGGCAGCTCATTCTTGAACTAGTCTGCCCTCCTGCATCATTCTTTTTTCCCTGGAGTATTTTTTTTTTTAGTATTTGCTATATGCTAGGCACTTCTACTGACTAAGCCACTTAATCCTTGAGTGATTATGAGATAAAAGATACTCTACCCACTTCACAAATCAGGAAAGTGAAGCAGGGGTGAAGGAGACTGCCAAAGGTGTTAGAGCTGTTAAGTGGTTCAAATTTAGACAGTCTGGCAATGGAGCTAGCGTTTGTAACCACTATGTCATGCTTCACAATCCTCAGTGATGAAAAAGTCCCTTCATCAGTTGTACTACAAAGAGTATCTACTACTGTCAGGATAAGGTTTTACAAATAAAAGTTATATCATAATCCTAGAGGCGAGGAGGAAAATCCAGATAGGTAAAGAAGGTAGAAATGAGTGGATACAAAGGACTTGTCAAAAGTAAGGGTCAGAACTCAGGGAATTGAAAGAATTGAGAGTAAAGATGGTTTATGGGTAACAAGGTCACTGAGTTGGAATTGAGTGAAAACGTAAGTCCATTTTTGCATTATAATTTTATAAGAGGGATGTTATACTACTTTGGATTAATGAAACTATATGGGATATAGGTAAAATTCCATTATACTAAGGGAAACTGACCAGTTAAGTTTATTTTCTATGGCTGTGTTGATATGGTTCTAGAAAATTCTTTGAAATAATTTAACTTAAAAATTAACCATGTTCTCTGTGACCCCTGCTTCTAAAAAAACTATTTGAGCTTTTTACTCAACGTAGAAAACTATTTAACTTTTTACTAAAGGCAAAAATGAAAAGTTACAGTTGCTATCTTCAACATATATTTGAATTAACCTTTAATTCATCTCACCCATCCCTACCAAATATTCCAACTCATTTGGAGGGATGATACACAACAATAGTGGCTGTCTGTGTATGGGGTTGGGGGATGGAGAGAGGTCATTTGGTACCTTTGGATAATATTTGAAGTTTCAATTGTGTGCTATTTTTTTAATGTTTAAGAAAAATTAATTTGAATTTACCAACCATCCATTAAAACCAAAGCACAAATACCCCAAAATATCCAAGCCTCTGATTTATGCATGTTACATCAAGTCTACGCTTTTTGAATTGTGATCCCCAAACCACTTTGCATTAAAGTTACATGGCATGTTTCTTTATAATGTGTATCTGTGGGTGCCCTCCCAAAGGTCCTGTTTCAGTAGGCCTGCAGTAGAAGCCAGGACTCTATTTCTCTGATACTTAGGTGCAGTAAAGTTTGTCAATATGTAGTTTCCCTTTTTCACCTGTTAATGAGTTACGCCTTACCTATTTGAGAGTTTAACTAACCAGGGTTAAGATTTTAAGCAATGCAGAGCCTTAGAAAAAAGTTCCATGTTCTGACATTTGGGTAGATTCAGAGGAAAAAAAACAGAAAAATAAATAAATAAATGAAAAAAAAAGTTCCAGTAACAGGAGATTTTGGCTGCTCTGTAGACAATGATCTCATCCGATTTTTCCTTTAACATTTTACAACTATTGGGTCTGAGTGGAAGAGGATTATTTCATGGCCATACTTGTAGTTGGGCCCCAAAGAGAACTGATCTTTCATATATATGACAAACAAAGGCCTGGGAAATGGAAACTTTCTAAGGATTTGGGAGGAGAGGATCTCGTATATTAATTTAACAATACAACTTCTTTAGCTTTTAAGCGCCAAGTAAATGCCCAAAGGATAGAAGTCAAAATGATAGATTTGTAGAGATAGGGAGGGAGAGGAGAAAAGGTGCCAGAGTGGGAAGGACTTAAAAATCATGATATAAATAACTGCAACTCTCATGACTATTAGAGCACAGCAAAAGAATACAGCAATAAATCCATTATACCATTTATTGATGATGGAATTATACTGGAAAACACTATAAAAGAGCAATCTTTTGAACAGTTTACTAAGTAAAACATTTCTTTGAAACAACATGCAAAAGATTGTCAAATATGTCAGTATAGAAATCCTTGGATTTATAGACAGACATCTCAGCAGTGATTTTCACAAGTTCTACTCCATAGCACACCAAGCAATTGTTTTGTGTGATTTTTTTGGTTTCTTTAATACCTGTATCTCGGAATAATGAACCATATCTTAGCTGGGCTTCTTGAAACAGATTTGCTCACATTGAGATGTACGAAAGAAGTTATTTTTGGTCAATGGGTGAGCATTTATCCTTAGCAATAAACGAAGGTGGCAAACAATTTAGCTTCTGAATATAGAATGGTCTATTCAACACTATATTTTTTCGGTAGAGTTTCTTTTTGGTCCTTGGTGCCTTAATTTCTTCCTTCTGATTGTCGGGAAAAGATAGAGGTATCGGTGAAACTGGTATTGGAGACCTTGGTGGCAGACATCTTGTTGAGACCATTTTAACCAGTGACTGAGTTGTTTGGGCAGTAGTAGGCTTGGATGAGAGTTCTTGGCATGGATTTAAAATGGAACTTTTGGGATTCTTAAAATCACAAGTTGCAATCAATTGTTTTGTTGTGGATGAGCTTTTTAGAGATGGTGGTCTAGAATTCCATTTACATTTGCCAGCACTGCTCCAATTCCATTTTGAAGCATTTTGTTCAAGCTTGCAAGAACCAGAATTGTTTTTTCTTTTTTCTCGACTTTTATCTACACAAGACATCTGAAGACTCAAAGAGTCAGAAAGTTTTGGCTGTCTCACTTTTGGTATAGCTTTGGAGGAAGAGGGTCGTTCAGTAACTGCTGGAGTACAGAAAGTAGTTTGTAGTCTTGGCCTTTCTTTTTGTATAGTCGTATGTTGTAATCTTTCTAGTTCTAGTAAACGAGTTATCAAGTGTTCAATAGAGCTTTCTGGAGGGTCCACTGTCGCTCTCCAATTTTCAGATTTTGAGAGAGCTAATTTGTGCAAGTCCAGAGCATTGAAAGGAGGAGGGAGAAAATCAGGATATGGAAATACTTCATTTGGTTCCTCAGTGAAAGGTTCTTCAACGTTTTCTATTTTTTCTGGCTTTAAGTTCAGGTCCATCCTTTTAAAATAGCTAAGTAAACTATCATTTGCTTTCTCATTTTCTGATAAATCACTTTCATCTGTTAAATTTTCTTCCACACTACTGTTTCCATATTTCAAATTCCAATTTGGAGCAGGTAAAGTTTCATCAGTGTTGTTTTCTATAGTTGAACATGAATTAATATGAAGCTCATTTCTGTCCTTAAAGAAGTCTCCATCAGCATAGGGCCAGCAGAGACCTAATGGCACTGACAGTCCAGGGTCAGGACAAACCTGCTTACCAGCTAAAGCACTTGGCAGTGAGTGGTTCAGAGTGAAGAGCCTTACAGGATTGCTGGTTACATTAAAGCCAGTTTCCACTGAAGATTTTTTGAATTCCCTTTAAAAAATAATTTAATTAATGAATGGTTTATTGACTAGAATTGAAATGCTATAAAAATGATATGATATTAAGTAACCTTTATCAAAGATCAGTTCATGTTTACTTCCCAATGGCATATGTGTAGCCATCTAATAGAAATGTTAATTTCCAAATATGCTCTAATTATACACAACTATATAAATTTTGTAAAGTAGAGATTCAAATATTAACTGGGCATCCCTTTGTGCAAGCACAGATGACTAGATTATGATACCTAAACTGACTAACTGTGGCTATGAACAGACACTGGGTTAAAAGTGGCTGTTATCCATTTGCCTATATCATGCATGCAATTATGATATCTGAAAATGAAGATATCTAACTTAAACTCAAGTTATAGTGAAATGTTTATTAACCAAGAATTAGATGAAACGGAACTTTTAAAGAATATAGTTAAGTTACTTAACAAAGATTTTTAACACAAAAAGGAAGCAAACAATGTCTATCAAACAAAAATTATCACATAGTCCCTAGTAATGTTCATCTAATGGTCCTATTTTAGGAGTTATACTTCTAGATATTATATTAAAATGAAACTGAAAAAATATCAGGCCATAAAATACTGAGTTTCTGTATTTTTTAAGATAACTTGAAATACTGACATTGAAAGAATTCATGCATTAGTTGACATATAGTCTCAATATCTACTTGTTTCTTTTAAGAAGCCACTTGACATTAAAGATAAAGTAATCTAGAAGGGTTTTAAAAAATACTTTCATTTCTATAGAAAAGGAGGTGGTCTGAGAAGCAAGACAATTTATATGCATGTACTTTGCAAAAATGTTAAACATTAAATGAAAGTTATAATTACTTTTATTCTTTTTACTTATTGATTATATATTGAGAAAATATATATATGAAATATATATATTTTTTTCTTTTTTTTAAGAGATGATGGGATCTCCCTCTGTCACCCAGGCTGGAGTACAGTGGCATGATCATAGCTCACTGTAACTTCAAACCCCTGGGCTCAAGCAATCCTTCTATCTCAGCCGCCCAAGTAACTGGGACTACAGGCACATGCCACCATGCCTGGCTACTTTTTTTTCATTTTTTTAGAAATGGGGACTCACTATGTTGCCCATAGTGAGTCTTGAACTCCTGGCCTCACATGATCTTCCCTCCTTAGCTTCCTGAGTCACTGGGATTATAAGTGTGCACCACTGCACCCAGCTGAGAAAAATCTTAACAAAATATTTCACTGATTCCAAACTTCCATCTCTGCAAAATTATTAAGCCTACTCAATGTTAACTGCAAATATCTCTCACACACATTGTTCTTTTTAGTCCTTACAACAACCTCATGAGATAGGCACTTTTATGTTTCACCTTTTACAGATAAGAAAACTGAGGTATTAGAGGGGTGAAGTTCACACATCTATAAAGTGGTAAAGCTGGGATTGGAATCCTGTGCCTGTGATCCTAACCAGTGCATTCTACTGCATCAATTTATATTTGCTCCTCTGCTACTATGATGAAATTCAATTCACTTCATTTGACCTCCTACCTTGAAATCCTTGTTCCCAGCTGAGTTCCATCGCAAAGAAATAGCCTTTCCTGTCCCCATCAGCACCAACATTCCCTTAGGACATTAGTTACCACAATTTCCTTTAGCATTTCTTGATTTCCCCCTTGAATTTTAAAATAAGGTGAGCTTTACCCTGGGCCTCACGGAGGAAAAATCCTCTGGCTAGGAGATAGCTGCTATCAAGTGAACTCTATTGCTAAAACTGGATAAAAGAGAGGCATAGAACTCAGGATCCATGAACTAAGACACGATGTAAAAATGACACAAAGCAGTGTTTAATAAATGTTAATTTCCAAATATTAGCAACCTGTATTTTTAAGAAGCATTCTTAGCTGGTTCTAATGTACAATGAAGTTTAAGAACCAAAAAATAAGAATTCAAACCCTGGAAAGGCCTGTAGTGGCTACGGGCATGGACCAAGCTTCCACATCTAGGTTCTACCATTCGTTAGTTATGTGACTTTGGGCAAGTTACTTAACTTGCCGCCATGCTTCAACGTCCTCGTCTGTAAAACACAATGATGATAACAGCACCTACCTTATAAGACTGGTGTGAGAGTTAAGTGAATTCATACACATAAGGAATTTAAATAGATCCTGGCATATGGAAGAGTACTTTCCTATCACAGTTCCTTTTCCCTTCAACAACTCCAAACTTTACCATCTACACCTTCACTGTGAGGGCACAGGAAACTCACATCTCTTACCCATTCTGATTATCTTGTGTCTGCAGCCACTTCCTATTTTAGGGTGAATTTCTATAGTTTCCCACTATTCTCACACAATATTTTTTTCTTCTGCTTGTTTGTATCCTTGTATTTCGAGTAGTTAACTTATCTGTATTTAAATTTATTTCGGTAATCTAGGGTTTTACCAGAATAAATATTCTCTTACTTGTTCTCCATGGTACTTCCTTCATTAAGAGGATAACTCCATAATTGAAATATCTCTTGTTTACTATTCTGGAAATAGAAAAATCATGGACAATATTTTAGTACCTGCATAAATATTTTAAAAATAATATTTTATGAGTATGATGAATAAAATCCTACCTTTGTTCTTTCGTGAGCATGCTCTGACAGATTAAGTTCTAGCATCAGCTGCTCTACTGGAATTTCCAAATGGTTCTATAGTGCAGCAGAAGACTTTTAAACAATATATTTCTTTTTCTTTCTAAACACAATATATTTCTGTTCCTTACTCTCACTCTAAGAATGTATAGTTTTTGTTCTAACTGAAGAATATAAAGTCCAATGATATTCCCTTCATACCAGTACATATAGAAATCATTTTTTTACTGATTTCAGCAGAAATTAGTATAATTAATATAATCTATGATAAATACCAACTAAACAGTGTTATTAATGAGCTTTGAATATCATTGTTTTTATTTTACAGTTAAGTATTTTATATTTTGATCAAAAAGGATAAAGAAAAAGATTAATTTTCCACTACTTGAGAACAAGATATTGACCATTTCAACTGCTTCAAGACATCCTGAGGGCTGAGACTACTTCCCCTTTGGCCATGACTAAAAAACACTATATTCACTATAATGTTAATTTCTATTAATAGTATTGTTATATTGAAAAAACTTAATATAACCAAATATTAATTCAACAACCAATTTGTAGCCCTGTAAAATAGTAAAGGCTTTGATTTGTTTGAAAACTCTACAGAAATGAAATTTAAAGTTTCACTGTAGGCCGGGCGTGGTGGCTCACGCCTATAATCCTAGCACTCTGGGAGGCCAAGGCAGGAGGATAGCTTGAGCTCAGGAGTTCGAGACCAGCCTGAGCAAGAGCAAGACCCCATCTCTATTTTAATAAAAAATAAAAAAAAGAAAAAGAAAAGAAAAGAAAGTTTAACTTTTGAGGAAGAAAACTTTTTTAAAGAACATACATACACTTTTAAAACAATATGTTTTGTGAATAATTTAAAACCAAACATTTATCCTTACCTTGTTAATTTTGCCTGAAAGAATATGTACGAAAAAAATGACAATTAATAGTTACATAAAGGTGGTTATTTCAAAACAAGCCCCCTTTTAATATGAGTGATTATTCCAGCATAAACATACACATCTAGGATTTCTTACCACCTGCTGCACTATCCCATCCAGGTGGGAGGTTTTTATTTTCAGGAACAGGTAC
The DNA here is from genome assembly GCA_008086735.1 of Cheirogaleus medius. Lineage (NCBI taxonomy): Eukaryota > Metazoa > Chordata > Mammalia > Primates > Cheirogaleidae > Cheirogaleus > Cheirogaleus medius. The sequence goes on along the minus strand of VBSM01000104.1, from coordinate 2,898,312 downwards.
TTCTGAATCCAAATTCCAGTGAGATAAGTTCTAAAACAATATTTGTTTTAGATAAACTTAACATTAAGAAAATTTAAAAAGCTCAAGTACATAATTTTACATGTTCTTTGGGTAAAGTACAACAAAAGGCACAAAGGATACAATCAGCATCTTTAAGGGGAATATAATTTTCTCTTATCAAACCATTATCAACTTGATAACATCTATTATTCAAAAAATAGAAAGGTTTTTATAATAATTTGTGGTTTCATTCTCATTTTGTCAAAAATTATGTCACAGGTTTTCAAAATTGATTTTAAAAATGTAATAAAATGTCCTATTCAGTGTGTCCCTGGTACACAATGGCATATTCATCTAATTTTCTGTATCTGAGTACCAGATCTGATAGCCTATAAAAATCCTTCCATCAACCATAGAAAAACTCTAACCTCCACATTATATTCCACACTAACCAGTCCACTACTCATTCTGGATTCCAGATGTTGAGAAACACTCTGGAAATATTCAAAAGAAAGCCAAAAAAAATGAATGAAAAGAGAAAGGGACTAATTTCTACTGAGTATTTATGTTCCAGACATTGTGCAGAATGCTATGGGAGGAAAATGTAGGGTGCGTATAGGGGAGGATTATAATAATTTATTCTGAAAAATGGAAAGTGAAGAAGTGATTAGTTTATATGAAAGTAATTTTTAAAGAATGAACTCAGTTGTTTTCTCTTTCAAATAAGAAAAACTTTTGTAAATTATTATTTTTTTCACCCAGATAGTGTGAATTCAAGCCTTTGTAAATTAAACTCTAAGCAAATGTAACATTAGGTATTATTAGGTATCATCTCTACACTCATACTGCATGAGGATTTAATTTATCCACAAAGAGGTATCTCCTGATAGTAAGGGTGGCTGAACATTAGAAGAGAGGCTACAGATCATCTTTTTCTGGAGGCTTTTGAAAAATAAAATTAATAAAATTGATTCTCTGCTCTTTGGGATAATATATATGAGGTCTAGTTTCTACATAAGAATCACCTAGGGAACTTTTTAAAAATAATAGTTGCAAAAAAATACTACAGATTCTGATTCAGTAGGATGAGAATAAGGCCCAGTTATTTTTATTTTTTAAACCTCCCCAATGGATTCTCAAGCTTCTTTCAGCTGTATAATCCTGGTACACCAATGTGCTAAATGCACATGTGAAAGAAACACCCTTATATTAAAATGGTAAAGGAAAGTCGATGAAAACTGTCCTGTCGAGATCATGCAATAAAATTAAAAGAACCAAATTTGTCACCTGGTAAAGAAGTTTGGTCTGCTAGTTAGCAAATTTCTTAACAGTTGGGACTTGATTATACTTTTTGATATCCCACCTCACCAATATTTGTCATAAAGTTGTGTGAGAAAATAAAAAAGCACTGCCTGATCGATAACAAGGTAGCATCTTTAAGAAAATCCATTTGCAACTAGAAATGTTTTGAGATTTTCAGAAAAGCTGGCTAACTTTCCCCTTGTTAAAAGAAATAAAAATTTTCCATTTGCTATTCCAAATGTGCCAAGAGGAAAATTCAGGACAAACTGCTCACAAAGCAAAAGTAGGAAGGGTATCACCACAGTAAGACTCAACGGGAGTTATGTCTTAGCACTGGGAGCTGCCACCCAAATGTTCAAGTTCAACCGCATTGGCCATACCTCATGAGAGATGTTTGACACGCGCAGGTTGGTGCCACAGTTCTCACCATTTCTTCTCCCCATTTTGTTGCAGCTGCTTCTCTGTTTCCTTAAAATCCTATACAGGTTGTGGGACAGGCACATTTATGGGTAAGGGTCAACATTTATGAAAAAGAAAGCATGAGCTTTGACTTCCCAGCTAAGGGAGGTTAAGACAATGTTTAGAAAATTGAAGAGGAACTGTGAGGGCAGGGTGGGGTGACCATAAGAAATCAACCAGAAGCAAGCAGCAAGCCAGACCAAAAAAGGATACAGACAAAGGCAAGTTGGAAGATGTAACTGACAGGAGATTTGGAAATTAAGGTCAGAGGTGAGAAAGGAGATATCAGATAAGAGAATGAAATACACAGTGGGAAAAATATGGTGAATTATCTGGAACTTACAAAACAGGGCCATGAATTCTGTTTTAATCATTCAAACGAAGTGGTCTATTTGAAAGCAGGGTTAGCCTCACATATTGGCACAGCTCGCACCCCAGGCATGTCACAGAGATGCCAGGAGGCCCACAGGACCGAACTACGTTTTCCACATCAAACTATCATGGTGCCTGTAACGCCCACTACCGTTTAAGGTAAAAGTGCCAGAGAACTATAGGATGGTAGTAAAGCAATCACTGGATTGAGGTATGGCTATCTGGAAAGAATCACAAATTAAAGCCACCGCAGTAATCAGTGCATTTGCTAATCATTTGACAATTTATTGTGTCCTGGAGAGAAAGATGTATCCTGAAGAAATAGGTGATGCGTATAGTTCAGGTGGCGATACGTATTGATCCGCCCGCTGCACGTATGCCGGGCACTGGGTTTGAGTGTAGGAGCAAGGAGGTTGCTGGTTAGGTGGCGCTGCCTGGGGCCACCCTGGTGTGTGCCATGGAGGAGGGCACCGGGAGCCCGGAAAAGGCCACCGCACCTGGTGAAGGAGTGTGGAGACAAGGAGGCCTTGGTGACTACGAGCCCGAGTCCGCGGAAAGGAGGTTTGGGGGCTGGAGAGCTGGGGGCGGCTGTGTGGAGGGTGGTGCGGCTGCACCGGAATGTGCGGCCTCGGGTGCGGGCGGGTGGCAGCCCAGGCCCAGGGCCGCAGGGGGGCTCGCGGGTGCCGCGGGGCTCGGGCTCTTACCCCACGGCGCCGCAGGCCCACGTGTCCTCCCCGGCGTCCTCTCCGAGGGCGCTGCCGCCCCGAGGCCGGGGCCCCTCCGCGCGCGGAGCGAACGGCTTGGCGGGCGCCCCCTCCGGCTCGGCCTTCCTGCAGCGGGGGGACAGAGAGGGCAGCGAGCGGCGGCCGGCCACGAGCGCCGCGCCCTCGGCCGTGAAGGGCCTGCGAGGCCCGCGGGCCGGCGCCGGGGCCGGGGTCGGGCTCGGGGCCCAGGCCGGGCCCAGCGAGGCCAGCCTCGGCCGGGGCTGCGGCTCCGCGGGCCTCGCCAGCGGCCGGGTCGCCGGGCAACCACCAGCGGGAGGGGGCGCCCGGGGCGGCCCCGCGTTCCCCCAGGGCCACCGGTATTCGTGGGCCGAGGGGCCGTCGGCGGCCGCCCAGACCCGGAGCCCCTCAGGGGCCAGCTGGCCGCCGGGCCCGCAGGGCGCACGAGGCTGCCGGGGAAGGGCGCCCAGCCTCGGGTCCGGCCCCTGCGCCCCGCGGGGCCCCCTCAGGGGCTGCCCTAGCCACCCGGCCATCGCGGCTGGAGCGGCGCCGCCAGCCGCCGGCGCGAAGGTCTGAGCCGCACGGGCCTTCTCGAGGCTTCCCAGGCCTTCCGGAGTCTTCCCCGGCCGCCTCGGGCTTCCTCGGCCCTCCGGGGCCTTCTCCGAGGCCTCCCCGACTTTCCTGGACCTTTCCGGGCCTTCCCGGCCCTTCTCTGGGCCTCCCCGGGGTGCGGCTCCGCGAGGCGGCCAGTAGGCCTTGGCACCCAGGGCCTGGCCCACGGGCCTCCCCGCCATTGCCTGTTCAGATACAGCCGGGAGGTTTGGCTCGTACTCCTCTAGACTAAATTAACCACGTAGATACACGCGTGGATATACGCAAAGTTATAACTATGCTTATAATATATTAAATAATTAAAATGGAAGAAGAAAGGTGTCCTTGCTGAAAGCAAGCCCCACCTCTGATCAGTTTCAGGTCAGTCATCGGTCTTATAATGGGAAGAACAAAAAATTATTTTTGTCTGGAATACACGTATATCAAAGGAGTCTCATTCCGTACCTCCAAATAGGCATCTCTTATCGCCACTCCATGAAGTAAGTGGAGGGGAAGGGGAAGAGTATCTCTATACCTCTATATATAGCTCTCCCTCCCACATCAGTTTGATATAGAGAAAAACTTAAAATAAATCAAAACTAATTATATATGTAAGTACAGTATAAGAATACTGAAATTGTCAGTTATATTTTTTCTAATAAAGCATTGACATTGAGGAAGAAATTTTTGTAATCCTTTGCTGATGATGCTCTTATGTTCTGTCAGGTTGAACACCCAGCTCTAGATTCAAACCCCACAACATTTCAATAAGCAATTAAATACACTGGTTCTTAACATCTGGGGGGAGGGATCCCATTCCCTTTAAGAATCTTCCCTCCTATTTACCAACTGTTGAACACAATTTCAGCGGGTTCTCAGATACTTGACACCCTGCTCCTGTTTCCTTCCTCTGCACTTCCCTTTTCCCTCAGAAAGTCCTTCCCTTTACAGAAGCCTTTCCCACACACTCTAGTTCATGACACCCTGTCTCTGTTTTCTTCTTTGCAGTCTTCACAATCTTGTTTGTTAGTCCTGCTTACTTGTCTGTTTTTTCCTTGTCTGTCTCTCCCCAGTGGATTATAAAACTCTGTTGGACTGGGACCTTGCCTGTCTAGTTCATTGCTATATCCCTATCACTTTAAAATTGTGCTGGTCACTCTGGTTAAAATGGCTATTATCAAAAATACATAAAAGATTAATAACGAATGCTGGTGAGGAAGTGGAGAAAGGGGAATGCTTGCATACTATTGGTGGGAATGTAAATTAGTACAGCCACTATGGAAAACAGTATGAAAGAAACTAAAAATGGAACTACCATATGATCCGGGAATCCCTCTACTGGGTATTTATTCAAAAGGAAATAAGTATATGGAAGAGATACCTTCACTCACATGTTCCTTGCAGCACTATTCCTAATAGCCAAGATATGGAATCAACCTAAGTGTCCATCAGTGGATGAATGGATAAAGAATATGTGGTATATGTACATAATGGAATATTATTCTGCTAAAACAAGAATGAAATCCTGTCATTTGGAGCAACGTGGATGGCACTGGAGGACATTATGTTAAGTGAAATAAGACAGACACAGAAAGACGAATACTGCATGTTTTCACTCATATGTGGGAGCTAAAAAAATTGATCTCATGGAGACAGAGAGTAGAATGATGCTTACCAGAGGCTGGGAAGGGTAGGGGAGAGAGGGAGATAAAGAGGAGATGGTTAATGGGTACAAACATACAGATAGATAGAAGGAATATCTAGTGTTCAGTAGCACAATAGAGCAATTACGGTTAATAATTTATTATGTATTTCAAAATAACTAGAAGACTAGAATTGAAATGTTCCTAAAACAAACAAATGATAAATGTTTGAGGTGATAGATATCCCAGTTACCCTGGTTTGATCATTGTATGCTTGTATCAAGCTGTTGTTAGAGTAGGAGACTAGGAGACACGGTTGAGACCAGATGCAGGGGCTTGCAGAGTGGGTGCAGGTGTTAAACAGCCTCAAGCAGAAGCTAACTAGGGGGGCTGATAACCACAGGCAAGAACCAGCTTCAACCGGCTTGTCAGCTCTGTCACCTCACATGAACTTTGGCTAATTACAATATTATTTTCATTGCAGTTTTAAAATTTCTCTGCCCTTGAAATCATCATGACACTTTTGAGACAACCATATAAAGTATGAAAATGGAAGGTGTTGATAAATATGATTGAGGAATTAATGAGATGTAGTTCATAAGACCATTATTTTATTGTATCGCCCTATATTACTATATTAAAGACAGAAACAGGAATTTGCAGGGTTTTGCCCTGAAGAAATATGTGAACTCAATGGTTCACTTATCAGAGGCTGCTATCAAGGGAGGGCTCTCATGGCTCCAGTAGGGATGTTTTCCAGGAAGGTTTCCCAGTATCTCAAAATCTGTGAGCTTCCCTGTTTCCTTGAAAGACAAGGCAGGGCAAATATGGCTCACAGGATGGGAGCCGGAGACAATGAGTGCCCTTTGCCCAGAGACATGCCCCTGTGTTATAAACAACCTGTTTTATAAAGATGGGTTTCCTGCTCTCTCCTGTCTACCTTTAAGTCCACAATAACTAGATCAAAGAAATATAGGGTCACTTATACCTCTTTTGTTACACCTTTGTTAATTGACAACTACCTCTTAGAACTTAGA
>VBSM01000104.1:2856508-2874479 GCA_008086735.1 Cheirogaleus medius | reverse complement strand
AAAAAAAAAAAAAAAAATACCAATTTTAAAGAGAAATATTTACATCTCTTTTCCTTTTTCCATCTGTTCAGCTCTTTTCAGAAGTTGTGCAAAACAGAACTCCCAGGAGAACTCGTAGGATTAATCTTTAACTGCTACTAGGAAATGCAGGATTAGATATTTTCCTGTTATTTTTGCAAGGCCGCCCCTTTCAGTAGGTAATCAAAAGTTGTCATTGCCAGGCGGGCAGGAGAAAAGTATACCTGGCTCTCAAGACAAAGTTCTTTCTGATTTGAAAGCTAACAGATACAGGGAGAGAGCTCCAGCTCATGAATTTGCCTGTCCTGGAAGCTTCCACTGATATTATTGCCCTAATGAAACAGTGTCCTTGTCTACTTTTGCTTTTCAGTGTCCTCAGTGGCATAACTCGTCGATTTGATTTAAAAATCCACAGCCGAAGAAGGTAAAGATATGTTATAAAACAAGGTGGTCACTAGAACCATGATGTTTTCTAGACAATGCAAAGGCACTACATTTTTGTCCAGAGAAGGGTAAAAGTTATATTAAGTGATGGTTCCTGATTACTCAAGTTAAGACTATTTGACCATGCTTTGAAGCAAGCCTATTAAAAGAAATTCAGGTTTCACAACCATAGGTTTATATACCTCAATTTCAGGTCATGATGTCTTCACATGCCTTTACATCCTACTTTGGTTTTTGAAAATATAGCTAGAGCATCAGAACATAAGAAATTACACTTTTTTGGAACATTTCTTTCTACAAGCATCCATTTGCTTTCCTTAAAAGCAGGGACTGCTTTATTTATTTTTGTATTCCAAGTCTTGCAGGTTGGGGTTTGGGAAGCAAGTACTGAGACAGAAATAAAGTGTAAACGGTTCCCTGGGGGTGGTGTAGAATGCCTGTGGCCCAGAGGAAGCCCTACAGGGCAGGAATTGAAGAGGTGGGAAAGCAGGCTCCACCTCAGCGGGTGGAGCAGCACCGTCACATGGCAGAGGCCGTGGATATGGAAGGTTGGAGGATTGGGCCATTTTTCAGTCGATCATGAGCTTTTCTTGGTTGCTGTGATTCCAGATTCCAGAAGGAGCTGCTGAATTAACTGGGCTAGTTCTGATGATGTCTCCTGGCATCAGTGATTCCTGTCCTATCACTTGGTAACGTGGTGAATATAGTCACTTGATAACTGTGTCATTCTTCATCCTTTGTGACTTACCTGGCACCCTTGAGAGAATCTGTTCTTTAGCCAAGGCAAGCCTGGTTATTACTGAGGAATATTATCAATAATAGCTTTGTCCTTCAAATTAGGATTACCACATGACCCAGCAATGTCACTACTGGGTATGTACCCAGAGGAAATCAGTATGTCGAACATGAACCCCCACGTTCATTGCAGCACTATTCACAATAGCCAAAATATGAAATCAACCTCGTGTCCATCAACAGATGACTGAATAAAGAAAATGTGGTATACAGACACGATAGACTACTTTTCAGCCAGAAAAAAGAATGAAATCCTGTCATTTGAGGCAACATGGATGAGCCTGAGGACACTATGTTCAGCGAAATAAGCCACACACAAAAAGATACTCTTTTGTGGAAGTTAAAAAAGTTGATCTCATGGAACTAGAGAGTAGACTAGTGGTTACTATGGGCTAGGAAGGGCAGAGGGTAGGGGTGGATAGCCAGAGGTTGGTTAACTTAACAGGTACAAAAGTACAGCTAGACAGGAGGAATAAGTTCTAGTGTTCGATAGCACTGTCGGGTGAGTACAGTCAACAATAATTTATTGCATATTTTCAAATAACTATGAGTTTTGAATGTTCCCAACACAAAGGAATGACAACTGTTTGAGGTGATGGATATGCTAATTACTTTGATTTGATCATTACATTGTGTGCACATATAGAAAAATCACACTGTACCCCATAAATGCATACAATTATTATGTGTCAATTTTAAAAAAGAATAGTGTTGTCTTTGTCTATAAGATGTACGGACAACACTGCCGAACTGTGCCATAGGGCCCCTGTCAAACGGTATTGCTAATACCTCATGTTGTGTCAGGTAGACTCTTGACACTGATGAAAAGATGACTGTGAAATTGAGTTTTGACAAGTATAAAGTGTATTCAGGTGCATCATACAGTATTTTCACATGTGAGATTGAGCCACCTATAGGTACTAACCCTGAGCTTGCACTGGCAAACATCTGCTCAGTTTATGCTGTGTGTCCCTACTAGCACGGAGAGGGGAAGGCCTCTCTTGTGCATGGCAATAACCGTTTTAGGTCCACAAAACAGGTAGCTCATACCTGATGTCTGCTGGCTTTGAAAAACTTCCTTTGATGCTGTTCTATGCAAATAAATCAGCAGGCATAAAACCCAGGAGTCCTGGGCCCACGCTGATAAACAGATTTTCTGAGTCTAGAGCTGCAGATGGTGGTGTCTTATCCCTGTTGGAGAACTTGGCAGGATTCCATCCCCCAGTTTTATAATACTGTAAATCCCTACTGAATACTGCATGTAAATTATAATTACTTGTAAATTGTATTTATTGGCTCAATATGTCATATTCATATGGGCTTAACTTTTTTTTTTTCCTGTGAAAACTGTGACAAAAGCAGGACTTCAACCGGAGAGGGCTATATATGCCATACAAGAACTTTGGTTGAGATTCCAAAATGTTTTTATTGCGCCAGTGTGGTAGCAACTGAAGACAGGGGCTGGTGGCCAGTAGGTTTTATTCTGCCCTCCGCTGTGCCATAGACATTTGCAATTAAGCCTGACTTGGGGCCAGCCCCCAAGAGGCAGCCACCCCTTCTCTGTACTACCATTCATCCATGTTGTACTTACCCGCTGTGGTGTAGGCACGTGTTGGTTTGCTACCCCAGTCCAAGATCTGCATGTAGACACTGGGTGGGTATGCAAGAAAAACATTTAATATTTTCTACTGAAAACTAATACCACAAGATAAATGAAAAATATAACTGATTAAATGTAGCCAAATGAAAGGCTCCTGTGTCTCTTTTCTCCTGTTTTGTTACTTGTTCCTCCAACCTACACAGGACTCATTGGCCCTGAGAGCTGTAAAAGCTCTGGGCACAGCCCTCTGGTGCTTGTGAGATGACCAGGAGAGGCAGACGCATCCCCAAGGGCATATAGCTAACAGTGGCGGAGCAAGGACCAGGGCCACCCTTGAACGTGTTAAGTTTCTTGTCTACTCTGATTCACCAACACTGATATATTCATCAAGGTCCCTGGTGTGTCTGCAGGCTAGAGTGACCCTCACTGATGGACATTGCACGTGACCGTCAATTTTATGTGTCATCTTGGCTAGGCCCCAGTACCCTATTGTTTGGTCAAACACCAGTAAAGATGTTACTAAGGTGTTTTTCAGATGAGATTAACATTTATATCAGCAGACTTTGAGTAAAGCAGATTACCCTCCATAACATGCATGGGCCTAATCCAACCAGTTGAAGGCTGTAAGAAAAGACTGGGGTCCCTAAAGGGGAAGGAATTCTGCCTCCATTTGGTCTTTGGACTCAAGACTGCAGCATTGATTCCTTCTGGAATTTCCAGCCCATCAGCCAGCCCTGCACATATCAAGACCTGTCAGCATCAACAATTGCATGAGCCAATTCCTTAAAATCGCTCTCTCTCCATATAGATATAGATATAGGGATATAGGAATAGGTATGGATCCACTGATAACACTGCTGATTCATGCCCTTGCTTTCTATATTCTACTGGCTCTGTTTCTCTGGAGAACCCTAACACAGTCCATAAATTTGGCATTTGTGTAGTTCCAAAGGGGCTTAAGTTTTTCTTTTTGTTTTTTTTTTTTTTGCGTGGTCTAAGAAAAATAGGCTCATATGGGAAGACTAGTCTGGGGGAGACTGGTGATTGAGGACTGTGCATTTCTGAAAGAAGAAAGGAGAGACTCTGTTATCACACCTCTCCCTTGCATCACCGGCACCGTCTACCTAGAAGCAGCAAGTGTCCACTGGGCACATGGCTGAAATGAAGAGTCACTGGAAGCCTCAGGATAAATGCTTTGTGATGACATATCACTGACTCAACTTGGGAAATGTGCAGAAAGATCTAGGGGGTGTCAGAGAAAACCAGAGCTGGACAGAAGTTAAAGTTGTGAAGACAAATTTCTTTTTTTTGAGACAGAGTCTCACTCTGTTGCCCGGGCTAGAGTGCCGTGGCGTCCGTCAGCCTAGCTCACAGCAACCTCAAACTCCTGGGCTCAAGCGATCCTTCTGCCTGAGCCTCCTGAGTAGCTGGGACTACAGGCATGCGCCACCATGCCTGGCTAATTTTTTTATATATATATTTTATAGTTGGCCAATTAATTTCTTTCTATTTTTAGTAGAGACGGGGTCTCGCTCTTGCTCAGGCTGGTTTCGAACTCCTGACCTTGAGCGATCCGCCCGCCTCGGCACGTGAGCCACCGCGCCTGGCCCTGAAGATGAATTTTGTTTAGGACGATTGCCATAGGGGAAGAGAGAGTCCAGTGTAGAATGGTACTCCGTTCCGAATACACCAGGGACAAGAAGGGATTTATAGCCAAGGAGCAGGGGGTCTTGGGTGGAAAATTGCTAAGAGGAGACACAAGACTGGGGGGAATTCTGGCGGAGCCAGCCTAACAGGAATGAAGGGTGATCAAAGTCAAAGGTGGGGAACGAAGAGTTTCGATCAGATACTGAGGGTGATCAGGTATTGTATGTGGGAGGTTCTTACTAGACAGCCTTGACAGTGTTACTTGCTAACGCTGGATTTTACAAGGAAGCCTAGGGGCCTAGGAGAAGCTTCAGAGGTCTGACTAAAGGGTGGCCAAGCAGGGAAAGTCACTCATTGCAACTTTCCAGGGGCTCTGAGCCCTGCCTGCCGATACGGTTGCCCTGAGCCTGCTGTGCCCACCCAGACCAACTGAGCCGTCCTATCAGGGTCAGGGCCAGGCCTCGCTGCTTTTAGAATGCCCACAGGCGATGGCAGTGCACAGCCGAGGGTGAGAACCACTGAAACCTTCCAAGTCAGGAGCGACAGAAACAGAAATAATTTTCCTGTGATGTGTAGAGACAACCGTTTTCACATTCCAGGGACAATCACAGCTAGCCTGACTGCTTGCAGGGAAAGTAAGCCTTGAAAAATACTCTTCTGCTCTTGAGGCCATGAACGTGAATAAAAGGGTCCCACACACTAGGGAAGTAATCCGGGAAAGAAACCTGGAAACAGAGTCCACAGGTACTGGGAAATCAAACTTAGCATCAGAAGTTTTTGAGAAAAGAAAATATATGAGAGAAAAAAAGGAGTCTCTGAAAGACTAGATCCTGATAAAAAGAATGCTCTCCCCCAGAAGTGGGGGCAGAAATCTGGAAGCCAATCCACGTGGAAAGACGGGAACACGGCCCTGAGTGCCCAGGTGCAAGGCAACCAAGGCAGGTTGGGTAGAAAGACTCCCGGCATGTGGAGGCCCCTTCTAAGGACGCGGCGCCCTAGTCAGGCTGTGCATCCCCTTGGGACTCAGAGGCAGGTATGGGTGATGCCACCAACACTCCCGCACCTGTGACTTTCACACATCCCGGCTGATTCAAATGGAAGGGACATCTGTATCTCCTGATGTTGTCAAGCATCACTTCCTGTCCCTACTAGACGCTGAAATATCTTTTCCCGTGAAACGACTGAGTCAAATCTTCTGCTTATTTTAAATCCCCTTTGTCTTGTAAGAGTTCTTTATATATTCTCAATACAAATACTTTGATATAAGCATTGCAAATATTTTCTCCCAGACTGCTTGCCTTTCATTATTGCATGGTACCTTGAAGAACAAAAGTTTTAAATTTTGATGAAGTCCAATTCACCAATTTTTTTTCTTTTAAAGTTTGTGCATTTTGTGGTCTAAGAATTTTTTGACCAGCCCAAGCTTGCAAAGATTTTTCTCTTATATTTCCTTATTGAAGTTTTATAGTTTCAAGTTTTAGATTTAGGTTGGTAGACCATTTTGAATTTATTTTTATATATGGTTTAATGTTCATTTGTTCATTAGTTTGACGTTCATTTTTTTTTCTGTTTGGCTATCTACTTGATCCACCGCCATTTGTTGAAAAGGGTTTTCTTTCCTTACTAAATTACTTTGGCACCTTCATCAAAAATGAATTGACCAGGCTGTACACAGTGGCTCACACTTGTAATCCTAGCACTTTGGGATGCTGGGGCAGGAGGATAGCTTGAGGCCAGGATTTTAAGACCAGCCTGATCAAGATTGAGACCCTGTCTCTACAAAAAATTAAAAAATGAGCCATGAGTGGTGGCCTATGTCTGTAGTCCCAGCTACTTGGTAGGCTAAGGCAGGAGGTTGGCTTGAGCCCAGGAGTTTGAGGTTGCAGTGAGCTATGATGATGCCACTGCACTCCTTAAGACAAGTGAGACCTTGTCTCAGGAAAAAAAAAAAATGAATTCACCACATATATGTAGTGTAGGTGTATTTCTGGACCCTGTTTTGCTCCATTTATCTGTGTGTCTTTGCCAAAACAAAACTGTCTTATTGTAGCTTTGTAGTAAGTCCTGAAATAAGGTGGGGTAAGTCATCTAATTTTGATCTTCTGTTAAAAAAAATTCTTTGATTATTCTAAGTTCTTTGAATTTCCATAAATATTTAGAATCAGTTTGTCAATTTCTATGACTCTACTAGAATTTGGTTGGGATTGAGTTGAATCTATGGATCAATAGGGGAGTATTAATAATACCGAACCTTCCAATTCATGGACAGGGTATATATGTCCACTTGTTTAGGTCTTCTTTAATTTCTCTTAGCAACGTGTTGCAGTTTTTAGTAAAGAAGTCTTGGTCAGCTTTTGTTATATTTAACACCAGTGTAGGGGTGAAAGGAGCTTCCCTTTTGCCCTCTGAAGTTTCAATGAAAGGAGTCTGCTAAATTTGACAATAGATTACCAGGAGAAAAGGCATACAAATTTATTAATGTGCAAGTGCATGGGAGCCATGCATGATATGAAAATTCAAAGAAAGGCCCACTGGTTGAAGCTTAAATACCTTTTTCATAGGGAAGAGGAAAGTGGAAGATGTAAGGAATTTTAGAGGGAGAGTAACTGATTTTTAGGGAGATCACTGGGCCCCAGAAAACAGACAATAGCCTGGGAAAAAGTTCTTCTGAGCTTTGGGAGAGGTGTCAACAAGTTATGGGCAGGTGAATGGCAGAACTGCACTATAAACCAAGGTTGTCTTCTGATGTAGATGGAGTCTCTCAGGGACATTCCTCAGAGAACGGTGAAAAGCCTGTCCAGGCAGGCAGGTTGAGGACCTTTAGTTTCTTCTTTAGTGATTAACCTTTCCTGGTTAATGAGATTGCCGATGGGTTTAAAGGCAATTGTATTTCTTTTGGAAGAACTTCCCTAAATCAGATAAGGGAACTTCAGAGAGAGCCCCTCCCTGTGCTTTGAGGGGAGATAGGGAAGATCAGAGAGACTTTGATTCTGGGCAGCTTCCAAGGCTTCCACTCTCCTGTGATTCAAAGTGCTCAGCATTCCAAAGTGCCATACTTTGGGGAATCATTTTCTGAGCCACACTAGGTATTTTATGTTTTATAGCACTACTGTAAATGCTATAAAACATTTTAAAATTTATTTTAAAATGCAATAAATGGAAAATTTTTTAAAAACATAAGGATACAATTTATTTTTTATTAATGTGTTATACTGCAAACTTGTAATTAATTTATTAGTTCTAGTAGCTATTTTTCAGATTACCTGGGATTTTTCTTTTATTGTAATAACACTTTTACGTGAGATCTTAACAAACCTCTTAACAAGTTTTAAGTGTATATAATACATTGTTGACAATGTAAGCAGATCTCTAGAGCTTATTTATCTTTATGTTTGCTAAAACTTTACACCAGTTGATTGATAACTCCCATTTTCCCTCCCCCCAGCACCTGGTAACCACTGTCCTACTTTCTGACTCTATGAATTTGCCTATATCAGGTACTTCAACTGAACGGAACCATGCAATACTTTTGGGTATATACCTAGCTATGATTTGAATGTCCCCTTCAAAACTCATGTTGAAATTGAATTCCCAATGTGACAGTATTAAGACGTGGAAACTTGAAGAGGTGATTAGTGTTTGAAACACGGAGGGAGGAATGCACGAGGTGGGATAGGTGAAAAGAAGTTTATTTTAACATCTGCATACAGAGGGGCTGAGCCCAAGATGGCCTCAGCCCAGAAATGGTGAGAGTTTTCAAGGGTTTTTTTTGCGACAGAGTCTCACTCTGTTGCCCTGGCTAGAGTGCTGTGGTGTCATCGTAGCTCACAGCAACCTCAAACTCTTGGGCTCAAGGGATCCTCCTGCCTCAGCCTCCCGAGTTGCTGGGACTACAGGCACGCGCCACCATGCTCGGCTAATTTTTTCTATATATATTTTTAGTTTTCCAGCTAATTTCTTTCTGTTTTTTTTTTTTTTTTAGTAGAGACAGGGTCTCACTCTTGCTCAGGCTGGTCTCGAATTCCTGAGCTCAAATGATCTACCCGCCTCGGCCTCCCAGAGTGCTAGGAATACAGGCGTACGTGAGCCACCGCGCCCGGCCTGTTTAGGGGTTTTATGGGCAGATTTGGGCAGCCTCCCCACTAAAAGAGAGTTAGTCCAGGGGATATTTGTTTGGTTCCAAAGATTGAGTTTGTTCTCATAATTTAGTAGCTGTTTAATCCTGATTCATTGGTGTAGACATAGTACTTTCCCTTAGGAATACATAAAGACCCCCCTGTCCTGGAGAAGTCTCTGTGTCCCAAAGAGAAAATGTACCAGCTATAGAGAGAAGTTAAGAATCTTCATGACCACCGGCTGCATGGCTCCGGAGTGGCAATTATAGAGAAGCAAAGGGGGACGATGACTAATTATTATCATTATTATTAGTTCTCACCTTTGAACCTTGTTATTGAAGGGCAGTTTCAATTTCCCCCTGGGCTTTTACCCAACCTCATGCGTGAGGTGTGGACAAGTGAGAAAGGAAACAGCTGATGACTGTTCTGGCTTATACCAGCTGAGAAGGGATGGAGTTTTGGAGTTCAGCCCAGGATAAGGAGAGTGAAACGCTTTTGCAGTCATCTGCAGATATCTATGGGCACTGGGCTTCAGCCCTAAGCTTTGCATGATGAGAATATTAGTACCCTTATTTACAGCCTTAGCACCGCACTTAAGTGAACAGTGGACTATAAGATAGTTAATAACTAGCTTCAAGAGCCCCTGTAGAGCTGATCCAAAGTTCTGAGGAATCCAAGTGAATAATCCCAAAAAGCAATCAGGTGTGGGATCACTAGCAGAGCCCCATTGTAGCCACACAGCTTGTTGGGAATTTTTTTTATTCAGGTTTCAACTTTTCCTGCGGTACAGCAGATAGTGTTTGACACTGCACAGACTCCTTCTTGTTTAGCCAACAGGAAACCTAGCACTGCCTGATGATCTAAGACTATGTGGGTTGCCAGTCAAGGGAACTTTGTTGAGCCCTAAGGCTTTTTGTGGTTTTTTTCTGTGACCAGTACTACCGGCATAGACAAATTTCTGATCATGTCTCTGTGGGCAGATACTCTGTAAATAGGAACTGGTATTTCTAGCAAATTTGCTCTCAGGTGTCTTGGTATCTTCCTGGCTACCCTCTCTGAAGAGGTCCATGAGGAACTTTATCTGGAGACTTGTAGCCAGGAGAGAACTCAGAATTTAATCCAAATTGTAGGCAAATATTAAAAATTCAAAAACAGTGAACAAGACTAGAATCTAATGACAGGTGGACTATAGTTTTTGTTTTTGTTTTTTTCCTGAACCATATTTTTCTCTCTCCAGTTTCCCATTTTTTAGTAAAAGTGAATTATAGTAAGATCCATTCACTTGCCAGGATAAACTTTACTCTTATTATACTTGGCCTGATTATTTGCATAAAGTGCAGCAAGAATAATTATTAGCCATATAGGCTTTTTTTCTTTTCTTTTAAAATTGGCTTTGCTGGAACTTTTTCATAAGGAATCTCAGGTTGGACTTGAAAGCCTCTTGAGTCAAGCCAAGGATTTATCCGTGCCATCAAGTACCTGTATGAATTGGGTAGATTCCTCTTTTCTTAAGGTCCCAAAGTAACCTGGGGTTCCTAGACCTGTTGGAAAGTGACATTCTTTACTGGCCACAGATCAGGAAATGTTATTGATGAGGTACCTGGCAAGTTTTTCCAAAGGGGTTTTTATCAGCCTTATAAACACAGTCTGAGCACCTCTGAGGATACGCCATTCCAGTCAAAGCCTTGGTGAAATAACAGCATCTTTCTGCTACAGAAGAAAACAGATTCTTATTGAATTTATGCAAATAAGTATATTGCCACAAATTAAGAATACTTACAAATAGTTTTCAAATTCTTGAGAAATCAAGTAGAGAGAAAAATAAATGCTTCAAATTTTGCTTACAAATATATACTTTGTTGTAAGCTACAGATAACTCAAAAGAAGGAAAAAGGTTTTCTTGACTTCTGGAAAACAAAACACAAAAAGAATCAGCAATGTTTCAAATGAAAATTCATAAAAAAATTTAGTTCAGCCTCATGTAATTAATTCCTGTTCTGTTTGAGGTTGAGTTAGCGATGAACATACTGGCTTTCTAACTCAAGTCCTGAAAGTTTGTTTTATTTTAGTTTGATGGTATATAATCTCCAAAGTTACCAGAAACCTGTATTGAAGAGAACTTGTCAGTCCTTTCCATGACTTTCCTTGAAGAAGCAAACTTTGGAGAACCACATTTTAAAGAACCACTTTCTGAGATTAATCAAAGTAAAATAATAATTGTCTATGGATGGCAAAAGTCTTAGACTAGCCATGGTTAAAGAGACAATTAACAGATAAAGTTGGTTATTTTTGTGGCATACAGCAATTTAACATGATAGCCATAATTATCACTGATAACATACACCAAGACATATCAATATTTTACAACAGTGGAACATACATTAATAACATGTTCATACAAATATAATCCAAAGAAAGTTAAATACCATTTCATATTGGACGGTGTTTCCTGTATGGTTTATCATGCCAGATAAGCCTAATTAAAATGTCTCCCTTAGACTTTCAACGGCCTATTAAAAGCTAGTTTGAGGTCAAAAGGCTGGATTTAGAATTTGGGTTTTGGAAAGTTTGTCAAATATCAAAGGCTTGAAACATTTGTTCAGATAGAATCACAAGCTGTTATAAAATAAGGGCCATTTATTTAACCAAGAGTGATAGTTATCAAAAGATTCTAAAGGAGATACAGGAAATTATATGGATGTAAACCTTAACCCTTTTAAAGTTTAGTATTTTTAGTCAAAACCTGATAAGGAAACACAGGGATTATCTTGATAAAGCATAAAATCTTTGCTGCTTTTAGGCCAGTTACCAAAAGCGTAAAAAAACCTTCCATAGTGTGTTTTTCTTTTTAATTTGAAAAGGAAACAGGTTATAGGATCCAAATGAGCACATTATGTAATTTCATTAAGGGCGAATTAATATCTCAAGAACACTTTAAAATTTTTTATTCAGGCTTTTTTCTGGTTCTAAATAAAGTGTAGAATTATTTTTTCTAGATCTGTGAAATATGCTGTTCATATTTTGGTGGGGACTGCATTGAATCTGTAAATCACTTTGGGCAATATGGATATTTTAACAGTGTTGATTCTACCAATCCATGAGCATGAGATGTTTTCTCATTTGTTGTGCCCTCTGCAGTTTCTTTCCTCAGTGTTTCATAGTTCTCCTCGTAGAGATCTTTCACCTTGGTTAACCACTTCAGTACCAGCGTCGACTATAGTCGTCAGCCACAGATGAACGCGAGCCTCAACTTTAGCCGACAGCCAAAAGCTTTTACTTTTACAGCTTTTATCTCTGCAGTTGCAGTGTGTACGTTCGGCTAATAAGTTACTACGAATCTGTCACCTTTTAACAAGTCCTTAGTAGGAGTTATTATAGTTATTTTCCTAAAGCTGCCTGTAAAGTGAAACAAGCTGTCAGTGCTTTAATAAGCTTTCCTCATCACACAAGAGCAAAACGGATCCGTTGTCAATGCGCAGCACACACTGCCGTGCGGACTGTGAGTGCCCGCCGTGGGCGAGGCTTCGCGCCGGTGAGCGCCGGACTGAAGTGGTTAAGTATATTCCTAGGTATTTTACTTTCTTTGTAGCTGTTGTGAATGATATTGAGGATTTGATTTGACTCTCAGCTTGACTGTTATCGGTTTATAGAAATGCTACTGATTTGTGTACATTGATTTTGTAACCTGAGACTTTGCTGAATTTATCTATCAATTCCAGGAATCTTTTGGGATTTTCTAGATACAAGATCATATTGTGAGCAAAAAGCGATAGTTTGACCTCCTCTTTCCCAGTTTGGATTCCGTTTATTTCTTTCTCTTGCCTGATTGCTCTGGATAGGACTCCCAGTAATATGTTGAATAAAAGTGGTAACAGTGGACATCCTTGTCTTTTTTTTTTTTTTTTTTTGAGACAGTCTTGCTCTGTCACCCTGGCTAGAGTGATGTGGCATCATCATAGCCCACAGCAACCTCAAACTCGTGAGCTCAAGCGATCCTCCTGCCTTAGTCTCCCAAGTAGCTGGGACTACAGGCACACACCACCACACCCAGCTAATTTTTCTATTTTTAGTAGTGACAGGGTCTCGCTCTTGCTCAGGCTGGTCTTGAATGCCTGACCTCAAGTGATCCTCCCACCTCAGCCTCCCAGAGTGCTAGGATTACAGATGTGAGCCACTGCACCCAGTCAGGATGTTGCAGTCAAGTTCCACTCTGCTCCTTCCATCCTGGAGGAGGGAAATGGGGACTAGGTCAATTTCTTCTGACTGCATCACAGTGACTAAAAAGGCCATAACATTTCTAACCATTTTCAATGTGACTTTTTCTGAATTGGGCATTCACTTATTTGCAGATGTTTGGTGGTTTTTCATCTCTTATAAAGTTATTTTAGTCAGTCTGTAGTTGCTTATTTGATGTTTCCATGGGGGAATGAGGGCCTACAACTTACTATTTTGCCATCTTGCTGATGTCCCTTTGTTTATTCATTTTTCCTCAGTGTTTTCTTCTATTTGTTCTTCATACTAATTTCTGTTAATCTATCTTCAGCATTCATTGATTCCTTCCTTTGTCACCTAGAGTCTGCTAGTGAATACCTCCAGTGAATTTTTTTTAGATGTTTAATTCCAAAATTTCTATTTGGTTTTATTTTTGTGTTCCTGTGCTGAAAAATTAATATAATTTAAATCATTTCTATTCTTGACCTCATGGAACATAGTTTTAAGAACTGCCTTAAAGACTTTGTGGCAATTCTGATATCTGAGTCAACTCAGGATTGACGTGTTACCTATTTCAATTAAGTTTTCAGATTTTCATGATTTTTTGGTATGTCAAATAATTTTGGATTGTATTCGGGACATTGTGACTATTATATCACGTGGATCCTGGGTCCTGTTACAACCATCTGGAGGATGTTGGTGTTTTTGTGGATCAAATTGCAGTCATCTGGAGAAATGTTGCTGTTTTTGTTTTAGCAAGCCATCAACATGATTTGGTTCAGACTATAAGCTCTGCCTTATCTTCTGTGGTGGTAGTTAAAAATCCCAGTTCAGTTCTCAAAGCCTTTGCTATGTTGGTTTGAGTCTGTCTCCCTCAGGACCTTGAGACTTCCACAGGTTCATACACACAATTAGGGGGACTTCTCTTTCTGCTCAGGGATTCTCTTCTTACTCTCACTCTTTAGCCACCAGGGGATCCTTTTCTTAGATGTTTTTGTTTTCTTCAACATTCATTTGGTTGGCTACAAGCTTTGAGGAAAAAGTGCCGTGCTCAGGAGAAAGATCCCAGCAATTGTTTTTTATATTTCCTGCAATCTGGGAAACTCATTCCGGCACAGTTGCTTCTGTTTTGACATGCTTTCACAATCCACCTGCTCTTGTTTAATTTTAGCATCTTCTAGTAGCCCTTTTTCATACTTTGTCTATAAGTTTTAGTTGTAATTAGTGGGAGGGATGGGCAATAGATGGCTTATGCTGCCATGGTACAACTGGAAAGTTCTGCCTGCGTTTTTAATGTCTATTTTGACATTTACTGGGAGTGTGACTCTGGAAAAGCTCCTTCAATCTCCATGTCTCAAGATGCCTACTTGTAAAAGGGTAGTAGTAACAGGACTTAGCTTGTTTTAAATTTTTGACATCTTTTTTCTGGGGGGGGGGGGGAGTATAATGTATGATAATGGACATTAAGCATCTGTCATAGTCAGTGTCCAATAAGAATTAATGGTTATTTCTATTCACATATTTTCTATAAGACTGAACATTGTGGATTTAGATTACTGGAATAAAAACAGTAAGAACTAAAGAGTCAGAGGTTTGGTGGGGTTAGCTACCTGGAAACTGATGGTTGAAGGAAAGGTCAAAAAGGAAGAACAGTATTTAGAAAAGCAAAATATCCCATGCCACTTTTGTAACCCTTGGAATTACACCCTCAGCCCTTGTCACGTGTTGCATATGGCACTAATCAAAACATGAAGTTGCAAGGGCAGTTAAGGCAGCTTGCTGGTATGCCTTTCATAAAATACCACATTAAACAAGAATGGGACTCTGCGACAAACAAGGAAATAAATACTGATGCAGAGCATTACTTTGTATCAGTCTGACTCAAGTTTCCCTCTATGCCTCTTTATTAAATTGTGGGGCGAAAAAAGGAACTAAGATTCTTATTTGGTTTCCAGTAATACTATTCCTTCCATTTGCTCCCTTGCTAGATGGCTGAAAAAGAACATGCAACCCACTGAGGATCTCAAGTCTGTGATCTGTCGGCTGTCAGCCTTCGGTCCAATTCAGTCAGTCACGGTGTGTGGACGTCAAAGTGCTATAGTGGTGTTCAAAGACATTACTTCAGCTTGTAACGCTGTGAGTGCTTTTCAAAGCCGGGTCCCAGGCACCACGTTACAGTGTTCCTGGCAACAACGATTCATGTCGAAAGATGTAAGACTCTCTATCACCAAAAACCTATGGGAATTCTTAAAGCTTGTTTTACAAAATTTTTTATTCATCAGGGCTGGGGTGAAATATAGTCATCATAATGGATATATTAGCACTGAAAAAAGGCATAATGACGTTTATTTAGTTCAAATACTAGAAATCAGAAGTACTAGCACATCCCTTCCTTGGACACACTTGGCTCTGCTGCAGTGCTCATCACAGTTTTGCTTTTCTGGATAAGAAGTTCACAACCGCATTCATGCATTCGTCTGACAGCCACCGTTCCTGGAGGACACTGCACTCTTCAGCGTTAACAGCGTGTAGCTTTTCTTTCTCCTTATTTCTGATTACCTGCTTTGAAATTCTCATGGCCTGGAAAACAAAACCAATAGCAAGGTTAAGAGTTATTCTAATAGGGTGGGACTATTCTGTGTTTCTCATTCTTGTTCCTCCAGTGTTCATTTAACTATTCCTGTTAAGTCTTAAGATACATGTGTCACATAAGACAGTGCTTTTCAAACTTAATGTGCATATGAATTGCCTCAGTAGGTGTGGGCAGGCCTGTGATTACACATTTTCTAAAAGCCCCAGATAGATGCTAAAGCTTGAAATAGCAAGAACATAAGAGTAATCAGTCATTTATAAAAATGAAAGAGCTACACAGTAAGAATCTCCAAAAGTTTAGTCAACCTCTCTGGCTTCTCACCTGGATTATACATATAAAAATATAGGAAAATACTGCTTATCATCCTGTTTAAGTTATCCTCATAAAGAATTGCCCCTCTGACCTCTTATAGAAATGGAATGTATATTTCATAAGTTTTGTAAGAATCAGTACAGTCGAGCCTTCAATAACAACAGTTTGAACTATGCAGGTCCACTTACATGTGGATATTTTTCAGTAAAAGTTACACTGAGAGTGCCTGTCTCTCCTGCCTCCCATTCCACCTCCTCCACCTCACCTCTTCCACCCCAGACAGCAAGACCCACCCCTCCTCTTCTTCCTCCTACTCAACATGATGACAAGGATGAAGACCTTTATGAGATCCACTTCTCTTTAATGCATAGTAAATATATTTCCTCCTTTTTATGATTTTCTTAATAATGTTTTTTTCTCTAGCTTACTTTATTGTAAGAATAGAGTATATAATATATGTAACATACAAAGTATGTGTTAATCGACTGTTATTGGTAAGGCTTCTGGTCAACAGTAGGCTAGTAGCAGTTAAGTTTTGGGGAGTCAGGTGATTCGTGGGTTTTCGACTGTGCAGGTGGTCAGCACCCACGCTGTTCAAGGGTCAACTGTGTTTCCAACATTATAAAGATTATTTTTAGTCCCATATTCAGACATGCTTAAAGCTAACTAAAGATGTGTCTTATCTTTTTTGTAACTCATTCTCTGAAGGCAAGCAAATTTTTCCCTTAGGAAATTATGTCCATGGTTTTTACAAGTAAAAGATGAATACCAACATTTGGGGGGAGCTTTGCATATGCTTTCAGCCTGGTCCAAACTTCTTTCTGAAAAGTGCTATCAGGAAAAACTTCAGTAACAAGTCCTTGAGCACATGCCTCTCTTGCTGTCAACTTCTTTCCAAAAATAAGCATCTCAGTTGCCTGAAACGAAAAGCAAGGGTAAGACATTAACTTAATAAAACGAGGCTTCAGTTAACTTCAGCACTGGCTGCTTTCAGGAGGCACAGAGAGATTTACTCAGGGTCTTTTGAGGTTGCTGGTATTTCTCAGTAAGGGAGAAGCCGATGACCTCAATGAGCAATGGTTTGCAAACCGTGTGCTGAGGTCACAGGCTCTCCAAAAGGTCTGGGAGGACCCATGTGTGTTTTTATTGGAGAAGCAAGACTGGGGCAGAAATGACCTGAAGCAAATGCTGAGTCTGTAACCCACAGTAGCTATGATTTTTTGTTTTCTATACTATAAATCATGACAAAACAAAAAAGAGAAAAAAGAAAGAAAAACCATGGTCATAGCATTAACCTTTAGAAACTTTCAAAATTCCATTCCCTGGAAATTCTACCCAATGTCTGGCTCTGAGAGTTTTCTTTACCTGTATTGGTACTCAAATCAATTCTATCTGCCTGAAGGAAAGAGAAGACTTATATTTAGTTTCTAAAAAAACTGAGGCACTAACTGGATATCCTGTCTGCATTTGCAATTCCTCTTCCAGAAAAGTAGAGACTATTTCATAGCCAGATGCTTTAAGACTTCGAGCTGGTTCTGCTCAACCTTCCAAAAGTTCAAACCTGTATGACAATTCTGGCTATGGGACAGCACAATGAGATTTAAAAGAATGATATATATTGTATTACAGCAAAAACCCAATAGTCTATGAAAACAGGCTCAACACACACACTTAGAGATATGAAAGAATGTTTGCAAAGACTTTCCGTATGCCCTGGCTCTCTGGTCTTGTCATAGTGCCTTTGGAGTCATGCCACAGAAGCATGAGCAACTAGGTTTCCATAAACACAGTGCCAGACCTGGGCAGCCACTTAACCACCCTGGGAATCTTAACTGCACTGGCAAACAGGCTGACGGGAAAGCCGGGGTGATTTAGAGTGGCTGTGGAAGGGGCAAGCCCTCATGGAGCCTCACACCTGCTGGTACTGAATATATCTGAAAGTGAAGATGACATCATCTCTCTCTCAGGGGACACCGGTCATCCATACAGGAATTAAGTGGCCCCGGAGCTCAGCAGACCGGGGGAGCTGGCAAAGCCCCGGTCTTTCAAGTGACCGAAGCCGCGCAGCCGTGGACGAGCTCTCATGCTGCTTGCAAGCAGTGGCACGAGGCAACCAGCACAGAGTGGAGGATCCCAGCTCGAGGAGCTGCAGAGAATTTCTATTTTCCTTCACACCAGACACCTTCCATAGCCTGGTTTCTCCATGCGTAAAACTCTTTTTTTTTTTTTTTTTTT
>VBSM01000104.1:2842551-2856408 GCA_008086735.1 Cheirogaleus medius | reverse complement strand
TCTCTCAATTATGAAATCTTGCAGAGAAGTTATTTGTCTTTCTCAAAATCCAGGCGATGACAATATTCCTTACTCCAGATCTGGCATTTTTCCATCATCACTGTCCTGTGAATCATCATCTGTTCCATCTACTTCTGGTAAATCTACATCCTCATCACCACCCATGTTGTTCATCATCTCAGAAAAACCATCAAAATTAGACATGTCTTCATCTGAATCATCTTCCCAGTCTTTCCAATTATTGAAGTCCACACTAAGCCAATTAAGCTTTGCCCTTTCTTTTGTTAACCTTGGCCACGACTGGCCAGATTCTCCTTTTCGTAAACAACATAAAATTGATCTGTCTGTTCTTTTATGCTTGGAATCATTTGGATCAATACAGTGAAAAAGATCGATTTCATTTAAATGTTTAAAATTATCACTTCCTCCAAGAAACTGAATGTAAGTTTGGATTTTTCAAAATTTACATTAACATCTTTACTGTCTACAAAAGAGCTGCATCCATGCGTAAAACTCTTAAGAGTTGAGGAGCAAATAATTAGCTTCTATCTCTTCTGTTCATATTAGCAAAGGAAAGAATGAAGAGTATGAGATTGCTTTTAGAATAGAGATGACTCATTAAAGTTTTATTTTAAAACTTTACAAAAGTTACCTTGCTTGGGCTCATTATCTTGGGAAAAGTGTAAGAGGAGCATCCTTCTGGGCTTTGGCCTAGGTGACTGAATGGAGTATGGAACGTTGCCTACAGGGGGTTGGAAAGAAAAAAAATCTTTTCATATGTGATTTAAAAAAATCACTATTTGCTTATAACTTTACAATACTGGATGAAATTTTTTTTTAAGTTAAGATTATGTGGTATAATGTACACACAGAATTCACTCTTTTATGGTGTGTAGTTTGATGAGTTTTAGTAAATACAGTTATGTAGTCACCACCATTATAAAGATGCAGAACATTTCTATCACCCCAAACATTCCCTTATGCCCCTCTGTGGTCAATCCCTTCCTCCCACCTGCAAGCAGCTACTCATCTGTTTTCTGTCTCTACAGTTTTGCTTTTTCTAGGATGTTATATAAATGGAATCCTACATTCTGTAGCCTTTTGAGTCTGGCATCTGTCACTTAGCATAGGGCTTCTGAGAATCACCATGCTGTTGCATATATCAGTAGTTATTTCTGAGTAGTATTCCAGTGTATACATGTGTCGTAACTTGTTTCTCCATTCACTAGTTAATGCCATTGATGATGTTTTCAGTATTTAGGCTATTATGAAAAAGGCTGTTAGGAAAAACATCAAGTTGTATACCTTAAATATATACAGTCATGGGTTGCTTAATGACAAGGATATGTTCTGAGAAATGTGGTATTAGGTAATTTCACTGTTGTGCAAACAGCAGAGTGTACTTACACAAACCTAGATGGTATAGCCAACTCTATAGCTAGGTCATTTGATGTAGCTTGCTTGCTCCTAGGCTATAAACCTGTGCAGCATGTTACTATACTGACTGAATACTGCAGGCAACTGTAACACAACAGTAAGTATTTGTGTATCTAAACATACCAAACACAGAAAGGGTATAGTGAAAATCATGATATTATAATCTTATGGGACCACTGCCATGCATGTGGTCCGTCATTGACTGAAATATTGCTATGTAGCACATGATTGTACAATTCCTATTTGTCAATTATACCTCAATGAAGCTGAAAAAATTTTAAAAATATTTTTCATATATTTCTAACACAAAAAGGTTGTTATGAACATTATGTACCAATCTCTGTGTAAACCTATGTTTTCAATTCTCCTGGGTAAATACCTAGGGGTGGAATAGCTGGGTATGTATAAATGTATGTTTAAGTTAAAAGAAGCTGCCAAACCATTTTCTAAAGTGATTATACATTTGACATTCCCATGAGCAGCATATTAGAGTTCCAACTGCTCCTCAGCTCTGCTAAAGCTAGTTATTAAGTCTTTTTCCTTTTAACCATGCTGGTAGGCAGGTACTGGTATCTCACTGTGGTTTTAATTTGCATGTCCCCATTGATTAATGATCTTTTCATATACTTATTAGCCATATGTGTATATCTTCTTTGGTGAAGTAACTGTTAAAATATTTTGTCCACTATTTTTTAAGTTAGATTGTTTACCTTCTTCTTCTTGAGCTGTTAATAAGAGTTCTTTACATGTTCAGGTAACAAGTCTTTTATCAGATAAAGTGTGAAGCAAATATTTTCTCCTGGTCTATAGCTTATCTTTTCATTTTCTTCACGGTGTCTTTCCCATATGGTCTTAAGAGCCATTTATTACTTCACTTTTTGTGGCCTATTTGTTCCTCACCACTGGCCATTTTTATATTAGGTTGCTGATCTGTCGCTTTATAGACATACTTAAAAAATATTTTAGAGAGATTAGCCTTTGTCATGTGAGTTGAAAAACTGTTTTGATTTTGCCCCAGAGGTTTTTTGACTGGCTTTAACTATTAGAATCAATTTCAATATTGGTTATTTAGAATACAGTCATTTTTAGTTTTTTTCTAGATTTAAGAAATATTTTTGTGTTTCTTGATAAACAACAAATCCTCATGAAAAAAATTAATTTATAATTGATAATATGTAAAAGAATATTTAGGTTTCATTCCCTATAATTAGATATGCATATTTGTTAGAAGATATAAATATATAATGCGTGCAGCATATAAATCAAAATAATACAAATATAAAATAAGGTTTTTATTTGATGTCATACATCTTTTTTTCCCCCTCAAAAGAAATCTTATTCAAGAAAATGTTCCCAGAAGACACAGCCTAAGGAACAAAAGCAAGAAACTGAAAAAAACGCCAACCATAGCTAAGGGGCCACAAAGAGGTAAGCACATAGACAGCCAGCAACAAGCAGCATTTAAATGCTTGTTTTCAGAAACACAGCAATAGATGCAGTTAGTGCTTTAGGCTCTGGCATCACACTACTCCGCAACTTAGGGAAAGTATCTCACCCTCTCTGTGTCACAGTTTTCTCATGTAAAATGGGGAACAAGAGTCCCTGTTGTATACATTATGTGAATATATGTGTGTGTGTATATGATATGTATGAAACGTGTATTAACTGAATGCCTAGTAAATAGTGAACATGCAAATATTTATTATTTCTAATATGTCCACCTTTTTATTAACTCATACAAGAAATTATCATTTGCTGACAAACAAGCTAACAGGCATTTTTAACCACTGCCCATAACAAAGAATGGATAAAGTATACTAATATTTTGTTTACATGGGTTAAATACTGACCCATCATTTAATATGGCATTTATTCATGAAGCCAATGATGTTAAATCCTGGAAAAACAATTCCTCTCCACAGATTCTTCCTTTAGCTGCTTTCTTTTATTTTGAATTGACGCTTGGTTTAATTCAATTGGGTCAACTTTTACCAGAAGTCATTATTTGAGAAATAAATCTTACTTTGTGCCAAATTTTTAAAGCATCTAATATCTACATACATAGGATGTTTATTTTAATATGTATAAATAGAATATATATGTTCTCTGGTGTTAATTTTTATTCCGGTTTATATAATGAGATGAAAATCATCAAAATATTTAAAAGGATGGTATGTACTGAAAGTAATTTTGAATTCAGTGGGAGAATGAGGACAAGATTCAAATATGATAATGTTTGGCCTCCAAGTACTGAAGAATGAGATCTCCAATTTCAGGTGTGGAACTCTTGACCCAGCTCCTATTAAAAGCAGGCCAATGATTAACCAGTTACCTAACCAGAATGTGAACAAAGACTATTGATTTCTGCCTTTGAACAGAAATTTCCACCTATAAAGGGTGGGCAGCCTCTCCAATCTCATTTGCTATTTTCATGGGAAAATCATTCCTAAGAATTAGGTCTGCCAACATGTCCAATCTCATTTGATGGAACCAGCAACAGAAGACCCAAAGTATTAAGGACTCTAAAATGTGGTCCTGTCTACTGGTAGAAAAAAACCTCTGAACAAAACTAGGAATCTCTTTAGTGGTAAAAATCATGTTTCCTACAAGGTTGCAGAGCAGCAAATTTTACCAACACATAAGCAGAAGTCACTTGAACAATCTGATAACCCTAAAGGTGATTATTGGTTCTATGATAAATGTTCTAGGATAGAAGTTTTAAGATAAATGTTCATCACATCTTGGCTTCAAATGACAAAAGCTGGAAACAGCCTAGGGTTCAGCAGTCAGGGACTGGTTAAATTGGTAAGTTAATAATAACCCAAATGTTAGCACTAGTTATCTGAGTGGTGAGATAAGGAGTGATTTATTAATAAAGATGGAGTCTAGCTATGTTGCCCAGGTTGGTCTTGAACTCCTGGCTTCAAGCAATCCTCCCAAAGAGCTGGGATTATAGGCATGAGCCACTGTGCCTGGCCAAGTAGTGATTTTTAACTTAAATTTTTTCTTGGTACTCTTCCATATTTTTCAAAAATTTTTTTCACTAAGACATATATGTTACCACTATTATAAGAATAAAAATTAAAATCTATATAATTCAGTGATGAACACAAGGCCGAATTGTGTCTGGGCAAAAAACTTCTCAAAGCTTGGGTTTTCCCTTCTCATTCTAAAATTCTACATACCAGGATTCATTTACTCAGAAAAAATGATCAAATAATCCACTTGCATAACCTGCAAACATGCTATTCCCCCTCCCATAACGAGCTTTCAAGTGTCTCCTGAGTATTTTAGAGTAAAACGAAAATTGAAAATTGAGAAACACTGGTATAATTTGATTAGAATATAGAAACATCAGAGTTGGGCCAATGTTCACAATACTGGTGTTAAGGGAAATTCAAGTTAATAATGAAGGAAAAACATCAGCCAAATTAGGCTAATTCTTTGAGAAAAATCTAAATTTAGTACATTCTACCCCAAACCACATGTAATCCGTTTACAACTAGCAGTAACAAAAGAAGATTCCCAAAACCTCCTTCCCCTCCATTTGCCCGACCCCTTGCTGTGCCGGAAGCTGCCTTACCCTGTCAGTCGAATACACGGCATCGAACAGCCCAAGAGTGGTGACGGAGATTCCTATGGCCGGACCATTTACCACTGCAACCAGAGGCTTAGGAAAATCTATAAAACAGCCTACAAAATTCCTACAGAAATAGAAATATAAAATCATTAAATGTTCCAAAGCAGTATGATTGAAGCACAGGTGAGACAGTGTGAGTCTGAAATGACAGACCCTCTGGTCAGGCGTTCCCACACCACCAGCTCATGCAGTGAGACCTACAAATCGAGCCTGGTTCAAGTCTTGCATTCTCAGCAGTGAGTTCAGGGCTGTTCAGGGCCTGCAAAGTATGGGACAGCCGAGCACCTAGAATCTGATTTGCTATTTTTGTGGGAAAATTATTCATAAGAATTAGGTCTGCCAAAATGTCCACTCTGGTTCGATGAAACTCAACAAAAGGTCCAAAGAATTAAAGACTCTAAAATGTGGTCCAGTCTACTGGTGGGAGAAATACCTCTGAACAAAACTAGGGATCTCTTCAGTGTTGTAAAAACCGCGTTTCCTACGAAGTTATAGATCAGCAAATTTTACCACCACATAAGCAAAAGTCACTTGAACAATCTGATAACCCTAACTTATCAGTTCTACAGTAAACGTTCCAGGGTAAAGGCTGTGATCGCAGAGATTGCGGTGGGTGGCTAGCACATGTCGCAACAGCGCAGCTCAGTGGGAATTAGATAAACACGGCAGGAAGTGCAAGGCCTTCCTGACCTTCTGTGTTTTCCAAGACTCCTTCACCTCTCTTAGTACCAGAATTCACGGAAGTCATCCACTCCTCTGGCTGGATGAGAATCTGCTAAATTCCTCTGCCTCAATACAAGAGAATTTTATTTTATTTATTTTTTATTATTTTGCCAAGTATCAGGTGTGTGGATCCAAAGGAAATTTTATTTACATCTGTAGTTCACATTATGTTTTCTAGTCCAATCTCACGTAGAGCAGAAGGATGAACAGGGAACAGTATGTGCAAAGGTTCTTTGGAGAGGGTATCCCTGCAAAGAAGTCAGAGTGGAAGAACGGAGGCAGTTTGGAGAAATATGCTTGTCCAGAGTCACAGTTAACTGCACTCACATGGAGAAGTAGTGATTTTACTTCTGCTCAACTAAAAACCACTTTGATGAATAAGAATGAGACCTCTGGGATCAGATAAATGTCACTCACTCTTACCTTAGTAAAATGGCACCGTTTTTAGCTTTCTCCTCTACTCCCCCAGAAGGAATATCAGTGAAGTTAGTCAGATCATTCCCACTACTGTAATAGTCACCGTTTCCTGCAACAATGAAACCAACAGGTCCACCAATCAATCATTCATTCATTCATTCAGTAATTATTGTGCATGTACTACATGCCAGGCTCTATGCTATGCCCCGGAAATACACTGGAGAACCACCTACGGTTCTTGCCTTAATTTACAAACTACTAAGCTGAACATTGATATAAAAACACATAAATAATGTAAATAATGCAGCTATGGTATAAAAGAATGGCATATAATAATATGAGAGTATGTAACAAGGGCTTTGGTCTAATTGGGGAGTTCAGGGAGGGTCTTTCCTAAGGAGAGGCCAGGTTAGCTAGACAGAGAGGGGAGAGAGGATAGTTCATGCAGAGGGAACAGCATGTGCAAAGGTTCTTTGGAGAGGGTATCCCCGCATATATGATAGGTTGAAAGAAGAGCCACCATGGCTGACGCAGAACAAGCCAGGGAGAAGTTGGTGTAGGGTGAGTGAATGCAGGACAGATCATGTGGAGCTGTGTGGATCCCGTTAAGAAGTTCTGCCTTTGTTCTAAGAGCCACTGAAGGGGTGTGTGTGTGTGTATGTGTTTAATTAAAGTATAATTTACATGCAATAAAATGTCAAGTTCTTGAATTTTCAGTTCAATGACTTTTGATCACTGTAAATACCCATGTGATCACCATCCAAAACAAGACATCTCCATCACCCCAGGATATTCCCTTAGGCTCCCTCCTAGCCACACCAACCCACCTGCCCCAAGGCAATCACTTTCTGACTTTAGTCACCACAGATGAGAATTTCTGCCTTCTGTAGAACTGCATGGATTCATGCAATACATACTCCTTGTCTTGTCTTATTTTGCTGAACTATATTTTAAAGATTCATCCATGTGCTTGTGTGTATCATTTATTCATTCCTCTTTATTGCCGAATAGTACTCCAATGTATGAATAGTCAGCAATTTGTTTATTCATCCATCTATTTTGTACATTTGCCTTGATAACTGTCTTCTGGCTATTGTGAATCAGGCAACCATGACTTTTCCTGTACAAGTCTTTTTATGGACATACACTTTAATTATCTTGGGTAACTGCCAAGGAGTGGATATCCTGTGTTTATAACTTTATTATATATCAATTAGAATATCACAGTACTTAAAAAGATCTTAGAGATTTTTAATTCAATTCCCTATCTAGTAAGAGACTCCCCCCAAAAACAGAAATTTAACTAGGAAGTCCAAGAAAATGTGTTACCTGTTAAAACAGTTATCGATGAGTCATCCTTACTTGCAGCTTCAAGTGCGAGCATAATTTCATGATACATCTACACGAATGGGAAGACAAAGAACAGAACAGAACTCTGGAAATGGGAATCATCACCCAATGGCCTCACTAAACGTCAGTCTGCAAGCCTACTCTCAGCGAAGTGCCAAATAGTAAAGTTGGTTGTATTTATAACCATAAAGGTGGACCTGTACCCCTGAAAGCATTTTCATACCTTTTACAATTACTTGGTGCATATTATGCACCAGGTGCTATGGTAGATGCTGGGGAGATATAAACCTCTTTTCTCCAAAAGGGAACAAAAAAGACATAGACCTTGAGCTTTTGGAATTAACAGAGGATTCTGATACTTAAATAGGGTCAGGGGTGGAAAGTGCACGGCAGCAGGAAACTCAGAGGAGGGGCTGAGGCTTGTCTAGGGCGGGTACGATGGGAGGTGGTCAGAGAAAACTGCACAAAGCAATGCTGCTGCTGTGACTGCAAGGAAGAACGAGTGTCCCAGGCAATCTGGGAAGTACTAACAAATGCCAAAAGGCTGGAATGTCTAAGACACTGTAATGGTATTCAAGAACAACACCTCAAAATTTTAAATCAGCAACGCTTCTGAAAATCTCGAACATGTAGCTATAATTTTTCATACATTTAAAAGAGACACAATATCCACCTTAGATGAGATTTCAGTGTGGGAAAGAACAATGAAGAGGGCTGATATTTATGGATACAAAGACACCAAACAAGCAAACACACAGGGACTTTATATACTACAGTTGGTCTTCCGGCTGGTCCTCCCTATCCATGCGTTCAGCATCCACGGATTCAACCAACCACAGATGGAAGATATTTTTTAAAAATTCTGCATCTGTACTGAACACGTACAGACTTTTTTTCTCATCATTACTCCTTAAACAACATAGTGTAACAACTATTTTACATAGTATTTACATTGGATTAGGTATCATAAACTAGAGATGATTTAAACTACGTGGAAAGATGTACATAGGTTATATGCAAATACTACATCAAATTTATATCAGAGACTTGAACATCTGAGGATTTGGGTATCCGTGAGCAGTCCTGAAACCAATTCCCCATGGACACTGAGGGATGAGCGTATGTGAGAAAAGGTGTGATCATCTCCACAGAGGGAAGTACTAAGGAAGTGATTCCATTATTGCCATAGTTGTAACAACACAGCACAGCAGGGCAGAGGCCAGGATTAGGACGTGGATGTATCAGGGTTTCAATTTAGGTTTTGCTGCTTATTAGTTATATGAACTTGAGCAAGTTACTTCTTAATCTAATTATTTTGATGTTAAATGATGACAACAATAGGCTCCTTGTGAGAATGACATGAACCTCTGTGCGGGAAGCGCTGACACTCACTAGGCACCCCGCAAGGAGTAGCTGTTATTACCACGGTTACAGAGAAGTGAGCTGGGGGAAATGGAAACAAAATGTGGGTATTAAATGCTTTATTAATTAAAGGACACAGATCCCACTTCATGAAATTCTTAAGACCATTTTAAGTTGGCATATTCTTTCTACCACAATGGAAATTACAAACCCTAATGGTTACAGTGCTCTCACATTTTAGCTGCAACTCTGCACCAAGCATCCAATTAATTTCCTATAATATTTTTCAAGAGGGAGGGGCTGAAGTGGTCATTTTGTTATTCTATTTCAATGAGAGATTCAAAGATGAAGTTGCCCTTGTGAAGCAGCTCACAAAAGCTATTTAAACATGACGTCCTTCTCTTCTTTTGCCCTCTATTTATACAAAATAAATCTACATGTGAGGACAAAGATTCACTCTCAATTCTAAGTGACATGAAGATACTTCTGGGGGGCAGTCTATACCAACCTTAGAGGGCCTCTGTGAGAATTCTCTTGTATCAATGTGTTTCATTTACATTAATTTATTTGTATTTCCATTATTAGGAAAGTTGCAGTGCCTTTTGGGTCCGCCAGAACCTACCTGAAGTTCTCAAACACTAAACAATGAATGCCAATGTTGTATGAAGTGGCCACAGTTGTTAATCTTCCTGTGCAAATCAAATAAGAAATACTGCAAAAATAAGAATGATGCTGAAATTCTACAGTTTTGAGTGAAACACATAGAGGAGGAAAAGAAAAGCAGGACAAACTTCCAGGGCAGATAACATTACCTGAGGGTTCATGGCATTTTTTTTGGTGGGCCGGTTTAACATGATCTTTGTGATACCATCTTCTGAGGTCACCACCAGGGTTTCATATCCAGGTGGTTTCCTGTCTGCTCCAGGCTCCACCTGGCCAGAGGATTTTGATGAAGAACTCAAACTAGATACCAAATCCACATAGCTCTGCCTGGCAGTTTCCTGAAGAGAAGAGAACAAATAGCTTCAGCCCACAGTCAGTGAATAAGCCTGTTGAGAAACTTACTATATTAATAAGTAGCACCTTGCAATGAAGAAAAACCAGGGACTTTGATTCAATATCAGCACATCAAGATCTCAAAGATTCCATCTCCAATGGCTTGAGGAGAAGCTCCAAGCTTCTTTAGAAGTACAGCAAATAAAATAAAAGCAGAGTAACAAGTAAATTCACCTCAGGCAGACTGCCAAGGGCATTCCATGCGTCCCATTTGGCCTTACTGATCAAGTCGAACACACCTGGTTTGGGCATATTACAAGGTCCTTCAGTGGCCTGTGAAAATGAGGGCAATTAATGGTCAAATGTCCATGCAAATTGGAGCCCTAAATATTTAAAATCCATAAAATCCACAACTGGCATGAACAGCTGGCCCAGATCCTTTCACAGGGTATGTAAACTGAATCTGAACTTGCCCCTCACCTTCTCTTTGATGACGTGGCTGCAAATGCACAAACAACAAACAAACTGGACAGATAGAAGATACTATTGGCTACAAGTCCCTAAGATAAGTTATAACTGCCTGCATATGAAAATAAGGCAAAATAAAGGTTTTGGCAAAGTACCTTCGAAAAAATTCTAATAGTTCATTAGTTTTATATTGATGACCACATTTTTCGCAACAATCAAAACATTCAAGCAAACAGTCTTCAAGGGGAACTATTCAACAAACATTTGGAAACCCATAGTATATTCTGAAAGCCCATCTAAAGGTACACAAAACACCACTGATTCAGTGTGGACTTCCGGTAACTGGGCAACAGCATTGTGGCTGAGGTAGGGGTTGTGTTGGGGGATTTCAGAATCACTGACCCTTATGAAACTTAACTGAATGACAGGCAAGGAAAAAGCAAAGAGTAACTAAATTTCATTTGAAGGTAAGTGGAGTGGGTGTTTCAAGATGAATAAAATATCCCACTCAGCTACTTTTCAGGAATGGCAATTTAAAACCACATTTAAAATTTTTTCAATTTTATAATGCAGTTAGCTCAAAGAGGAAATAGAGGCTTTGAAAAATAAAAGCAGTAAAGGAGCCTACGAGTTTCTATAGACAAAGAGACACAGAGTCATCCTGCAGGAGTTAGCCAACTGAGAAGACAGAGGGAACACAGTCCAAAAGAGATAATGGTTTGCCCTTATCTTCTGACTGTCCTTGCTGCTGACACCAACTGCAAGGTTGGGAGATTCCCAAGGCCACCCTCAAGTTCCATAATTTGCTAGAAAGACTCCCAGAACTCACTGCAAGCTGTTATGGTTATGGTTTATTACAGGGAAAGGACAGAGATTAAAAGCAGCTCAGGGAGGAAGCACACAGGCTAGAGTCTGGGGCAGTAGCAAATGTGGAATTTTTGTTGTCCTTTCCCTGTGGAGTCAGGAAGCATGACTCTCCCAGAATTGATGGGTGACAACAAGCCAACCAAAGAAGCTCACTCCAGCCTCAGTGTCCAGAGTTTTATTGGGGTTCCATTATGTATGTATGATCATACAACCTGAAGCCCTCATCCTAAGTCACATTGTTGAGATGATCCAGGCAAACAAAAGACACTCTTACTGGGCATGACAGTCAAGTGCTTAGAAATTGATGTCTCAGAGACTGAGGCCAAAGCCAGACTTCTTTCTGGGCAAGGTTGAATTTACCATACACACCCATATCAAAGTAAAAGAGGCTCATACTAATCACAGAACATAAAAATAGATAAACAACACAGAAGCCCAGAGAGCCAGGCATGCCAGAGAAGTGTTTGGCATCGCAACTTAAAAGCTTTATTTTTTAAATTTTGTTATAAAATTTTTCAAACATACCAAAGTAGAATATTATAATGAATTCCCAATACACATCACCCAAATTCAACAATTATCAAATTGCCTTACTTCATCTATCCTTTTCTCTTTTTTGCTGAATTTCAGTGAATTCCAAATATTAATATATGCTATTTCACCCCTCCATACTTAGAATGCATTTCTAAAAAATATCAACATTTTCTTATATAACCATGACATCATTAACAATAACTCCTAGGTATCTTCTGATATTTAGTCCATATTCAAATTTCCCCAATTGTCTCAAAATACCTAGTTCAGTTGATTTATTCTAATCAGGAGCCAGTTAAGATATACAAATTCAATGTTATACCTCTTTTACTCTGGCATGATCCTGAGGGGTTACTTTGTGCCTTAATAGTATTTCAAGATCTAATACACAAAAACTCCCATATATATATATACTCTCTAGAGAAAGGTAGCAATACAAACTCAAAATATTAAAGCTACATTTTAGTAAACATATGGCATATCTATTTACGTAGTCATTTGATGAAAATGTCTCTAAATAACGTCAGATCTTAGATATTTACCTGCTTATACAGTGCGTAGAGTTTTAGCTTCACTTCATTTCCTGGATCCTTCTTCAAGAGTTTTACCTGATTCATCGCATTTTCAAAGTCTTTCTGATTGGCTCTCATCGCCATTAGGCTCATGTGCAGCTGAACTACTGGGAAATTAACGACCTGCAGAGAACTACAATTAGAGGGGACTGATTTCTATTCATTTCCAGCCTTTACACTTCTGCAGTCTGATTGCTAATTGTTCCCAACCCTCACAGGCCAAAATGCCGTGTTTCTCCATAATTATTTTCTCTATACTTGTTCCCAGCAAGCTGGCTGCAAATGATTGGCAGTAATGATTCCTAGATAAGAAATCAATACAGAAGCTAACTATAGTAATTTTAAAATAAAGGAAAAGGAAGGTACAATCCAGTGAGGTCTTTGTAAGCAAGTAAAATTAAATAAAGATAAAAGCAGACAGAACTGGAGCCCTGTAAATTTTGCCAAGGCAACGTAACTGAAGAGCATGCAAAACAGAGGAGGGCAGGAACTAGTGGGGTAAAGTACATAGAATTTCATCCCAAGAGTCTGGAACAGCCTCTGCACTCACTTATTAACACAGTACAAACTTTGTTATAGGTCAGGTCAATTCCTGCCTCTCTGCTCACAAAACATGTGTCCCAACATACACACAGGTGGAAGGAGGGGTGAATGGAAGCAGCAGCAAGAAATGTTCCGAAGGCATTCCAGAGAGCCACAGCCTTCTCACCAGCTGGGAAGGAACCCGCCTGTGGTGGAAGGCAGTCAGTGAAGCTGGGCTCAGCAGGTATGCCCCATCCCCACCTAGAATTACCCCACCCTCGTGGAAGATGTTTAACCAGCCAGCCAGGAGCAGAGCAGAAACAGCAAGCACCGACAGGTAAAAAGCAAGGTTTCTGTTTTGAGACAGGGTCTCGCTCTGTCGCCCAGGCTGGAGTGCAGTG
This sequence comes from Cheirogaleus medius, assembly GCA_008086735.1. Lineage (NCBI taxonomy): Eukaryota > Metazoa > Chordata > Mammalia > Primates > Cheirogaleidae > Cheirogaleus > Cheirogaleus medius. Next base: position 2,843,119 of record VBSM01000104.1, on the reverse strand, counting down.
TCTTCGGCATAGCTTACTGCAGCCTCAAACTCCTGGGCTCAAGTGATCCTCCCTGCTTCCGCCTCCCAAAGTGCTAGGATGAGCCACCTCCCCAGCCAAAACGCAAGTTTTTAAGCACATACATACAGTAAGTGGGGGTGGGGTGGCGACATTCAATGCACAGTATTGAGGCCACAAGCAAAAAATGGATGCTCACAATGATGACCCTGCCTAATAAAGTTAATGGCATCAAAGATGATTAAAATAATACAATTACAAATAAAACCCAAACCTATAGCCCAGTGAGGTGGCTCATGCCTGTAACCCCAGAAACTGATGAGGCTGAGGCAGGAGGATGGCTTGAGCCCAGGAGTTCCAGGCATTGAGCTATGATTGTGTCACTGCACCCAGCCTGGATGAGAGAGTGAGACCACAAATAAAGCCCCAATCTAGCAAATGTATCACCTCCCCTGCAGTTATGTAACTTGCAAATGGTACAATGAACTCTAGCTTCAAACCTTGGAATACTGGTGCATGTTTCAATAGAATCAGTCTACGGTAAGTTTTATATTAGTTTTTTTTTTTTTTG
>VBSM01000104.1:2820695-2832550 GCA_008086735.1 Cheirogaleus medius | reverse complement strand
GTTTTGGTGAATTCCCTCAGTCTTTGCTTATCTGAGAATGTCTTGATTTCTCCTACGTATACAAAACTTAGTTTTGCAGGGAATAAGAATCTAGGCTGGACATTATTCAGTTTCAGAAGAGTGTGGATGGGACCCCAGTCTCTCCTTGCTTGCAGTAGAGAAGTCTGGCGCTATTCGGATTGGCTTTCCATACTTGCTTCTTTCATCTTACAGCTCGTAGAAGAGCCTCTATGGTTGATATTTTGGTCAGTCTGATGACTGCATGTCGTGACGTCTTCCCGTTTGCATTGCATCTCCCAGGAATCCTTTGAGCTTCTTGAACTTGTATATCGAGATTTTTACCAAGGCCTGGGAAATTTTCCTCTATTATATCTTCAAATAGCTTATTCAACCCTTGAGTGTTTTCTTCTTCCCCTTCTGGTATCCCTATAACCCTCACATTCGGTTTCTTCACATAATCCCACATCTCTTGTAGGCTTTGCTCTTTTCTCTTGTTTCTCTGCTCTATCTCTGTGGCTGATTTATTTAATTGGAAAGTGTTATCTTCAATCTCTAAGATTCTTTCTTCTGTTTGATCTACCCTGTTCTTGAGGCTTTCCACTGTGTTTTGTAGTTCCATGAATTGATTCTTCATTTCTGGGAGTTTGGTTTGATTTTTCTTTATTATTTCAATTTCTTTAATGAATTTTTCTTCCAGGTCCTGAAATCCTTTTGCATTTTCTTTGTGTTGGTTATCCAGTTGTTCTTGCAAGTGTTTGAATTTTCTTACTATTCATGTTCGAAATTCTTCTTCTGTCATTTTAGTAGTCTAATTTTGGTTGATGTCCATTTCTAAGGTGCTGGTGTTCCTCTTTGGGGGTGTGCTTTCCTTTTGAGTCTTCATATTTCCAGAGTTCCTTCGCTGATTTCTTCCCATCTGGATCAGTTGTTGCTTCTTACCTCTAGGTTTTTGTTTGGATAATGACATGCCATGTTTAGTCTCTGAGCCAGTAAGTGGTGTTTGTGGGTGAGATTCCACCACACCGTGTATGATGAGTCAGTAGATGCCATAAAAGGGTGTGCAGAATGTCCTCTCTGTCAGTAGGTGGCACTTGCTGGGAGGAGCAGGCTACACTCTTTTTTTGGGGTCCTGTAAGCAGCTCTTGTTCCTCTGGAGAGGCACTCTGGTGCCTCAGTTGGTTGATGGGGCCCTGGGACTTCCAGGTGTGTCCTTATTCTCCACCTCAGTGAGGGCTGGTCTGGGAGTGAGTCTGGGTGGAGTTGGGTTGGGTAAGCCTGCCCTCCAGCACCACAAATGCTGTTAGCAGGGGTCAAAGTCTGTTCTCTGCTTCCAGGAAAAGCTTTCTGGGAGGGGCTGGAATGGGCCCACTCAGTCAGAAAGTCTGTGTGTGGGGGTGGGGCTGTCTGAGACCTGCCATGCTGGAGGCAGGCCTCAGTCTGGAGCAGGCCTCGCTCCTTTCCACCCTCCCCAACTCCGAGGCTTCTCCTCAGCCTCTGCCAACAGGCCAGACCTCACACCACCGGGTCTCCGCTGCCTGTGATGCAGGCCGGGAGGTTCCCTGTGCAGGGTCACTGCCTGGGCTAGGCATACGGACCCCCCTTGGGAAGAGGGTTGCCCTCAAGCATACTGATCTGCCCCTGAAGGCACACACACTTTAGTAGGCTCGTTCACGAATATCCCTTCTGTGCCCCGGGCAATGCGAGACCTGGGTGCGCAGGATCTGGTCCACAGGTCTGACCTCTTGGCCCCGGAGTTCAATCCCTGACCCCACCAGGGAGAGGAGTGCCAGTCCTAATTCACTCATGGGGTGTCCAAGCTGGGTCGATGTCTCTCAGCCTCAGGGTCAGCCCCGTTCTCCTGGAATTACCAGGCAGCAGCACCTGGGAGGGCTGGCGAGTAGGGAGCTCACCATCTGAATACCCCTCAGTCAGCTGTAGGGCCTCAAAAGGGAAGGTCCCATTCCCTGGAGATGCCTCCAGCTGGTGGCTATATTGTCTCTCTCGGCAGCCGCGGGTAGGGACGGGGGAGGGGAGAGTGCAGCAATATGGCGCCTGCCGCGTGGTCAGGTCCATGCACATGGAGGTGCCCCAAGGGTGTTGGGAGCCTGTTGCTGCATCTGCTACAGGCTCACTGCTCAGTGGCGGTGGCCATCTCTGGGATGGTGTCCGCAGATCTCTCCAACCGCTGGCAAGCCCACCAGCAGTCCGAGATGCAAGGGAGGGGAAAGTTAACTGCTTCACCTACCCTTGCTGCTGGTCTCCAGGCTTCTCACAGGGTCTCTTCTGCCAGTTCTCCTCTGCAACCTCCTCCCGTGGAGTCTCCCATAGTCTCTGGTACCCTTCCTTCTGACCCCCGTGTGATGTATGGTCGTCTGCTTGCTTCTTTCTTCTAATTTCTTCTAGAATCTGTCTTTTTTGCAGAGACACTCTGGCAGTGTTTCTCATCTGCCATCTTACTCTGCCCCCATCCAAGATATTTTCTTTTATCTGTGGATTTCAGCAGTTTAATTTTGAAGTGTAGAGCGTGATTTTATTTGAGTTTATTTTGTTGGGTTCATTGAACTTATTGAATCTGTGAATTTATGTCCTTCACCACAATTGAGGAGTTTTTAGACATTATTTCTATAAATTTTTTAACTGTCTCAGTATCTTCCTTCTCTTCTTCAGGTACTCCAGTGATATTGAGATGGTCCACAGGTCCCTGGGGCTATTTACCTATTTTTAATCCTTTTTCTCTTTGTTCTTCAGATTAGGTAATTTCAATTGATCTATCTTCAAGTTCACTCACAGTCTCCTCAGTTATCTCCATTTTGCTGTTGAGCCCACCTAGTGCATTTTTAATTTCAGATAGTCTGTTTTTTAATTCTCACATTTCTATTTGGCTCTTTTTTATAGTTTCTCTTTCTCTGCTGATAACTTGTTTCTTTCTTTTAAATTCAGAAGTGCTTCCATTTACCTCGTGGAGGAAGGTTATAATGACTGATTTAAGTTGGCTCCTACTGGTTTGATTTCATGCCCCTCAGGGGTTTAGTCTCTTGCATTACACCCTTTGGATTTCTCTGCCTCTGGTGCACCTGCTGTGGGACTCCACTTGTCTGTTGGACTTCCCACCCTCACTGCCTGGTCCTGCATTTGACAATGTCATGTCAGAGTTATGTCTGGTGTCCCCAGCGAAGCTATTGGATCTTTGCTGATTCCTCCCCCCATCTGTGTCTTTGCTCATACTGGACAAGTTGAATAAAATTGAACTGAGTGGATTCATTGATGGAAAATTCACAATCCAGCCAATGTAATATTTTCTTTATTACAATGTGATATTCTCTTGAATAACCCTTTTCACTCTAAGCATGTGTAGAATTTCATGGAACAGAAATGTAGTGCACATTTCATACCTCCCCATGTTTCAAGCCCAATTATAATTGCAGACAGCCCTCGTAAATCTAATTACATGTCTTACAGAGACTCCATAGGTACCCAGGACAGAGAGAATTAATGTATTAGTGTTGCTATCAATCACAGGAAGTTAAGACAAATAGTGTATTAACATGACTAATATAAAATGAATGATCTGCCATTCATCTGCCACAGTCACCTACTTTATTAAGGTATTGGCATCATTTAGCAAGGCTGTTGTCTTAGTCTGTTTTTGTTGGTATAAAGGAATACCTGAGGCTGGGTGATTTATAAAGAAAAGAGGTTTGTTTGGCTCACGGTTCTGCAGGCTGCACAAGAAGCATGGCGCCAGCACCTGCTGCTGGTGAGGCCTCAGGCTGCTGCCACTCGACACAAAAGGCGAGGGGGAAGGGGAGCTGGCCTGTGCAGATCACACACTGAGAACAGAAGCAAGAGATGGGGAGGAGCTGCCAGTCTCTTCTTAACAGACAGCTCTCTCAGAATGAATAGAGTGAGAACCGGCTCACTCCTCCCTATCCCAGGGAGGGTATTAATTGATTCATGAAGGACCCACCCCCACGACCCAAACACCTCCCATTAGACCACACCTCCAACACTGGGGATCAAATTTCAACATGAGATTTGGAGGGGTCAAAGAAACCATATCCAAACTACTGGTATAGCAGTTGGCAAGTTGACAGCAATCACTTATTCATTCATTATTTAATCATTTCTTCAGCATATATTTATTGATCATCATTTATATGCCAGGCAGTAGAAGAGGACACTGTTGGGGGTGAGGTTGGGGCTTTCTGGTGGAGGCCTGGATATCTGCGGAGTGATGAGTTTGCTGAGGAGAAGCTGTGCCTTGGCAGGTCTCCACTCTCTCTGTGATACAAGAAGGGACAGTGCGTCTCAGCAGAACTGGTTCCAGGAAGTCACACACTAGGGAGGGAAGGATCTGGGCCTATGTCTCTGCTGTAACACCACCACCACCAGTAAGAGTTCAGTAACTCTTAAATTTAATAACAAGCTCAACATAATCATAAGCCACAGTGTGCCACATGTGTTTTCCAAAATTACCTCAGGGAAAACTTGAAGCACAGAGAGTCTGAATAGCTTGCCAGAGTTTGAGTTATCATGTGGCTATCTGATCTGGAAGCTCAAAAACTCTTTTTTCTTAATTAATTATTTTTTATTTCAGAATATTACATGGTACAAATATTTAGTTACATGTATTGCCTTTGCCCCAACCAAGTCAGAGCTACAAGCATGTCCATCCCCCAGACAGTGTGCACCACACCCATTAGGTGTGAATATACCCATCCCCTCCACCCCCTCCCACCTGCCCGACACCCAATGTATGTTACTACCATATGTGCATATTTACATGTTGATCAATTAATACCAATTTGCTGGTGAGTACATGTGGTGCTTGCTTTTCCATTCTTGTGATACTTCACTTAGTAGAATGGATTCCAGCTCTATCCAGGGTAATACAAAAGATGCTAGTTCACCATTGTTTTTTGTGGCTGAGTAGAACTACATGGTATACATATACCACATTTTATTAATCCACTCGTGTATTGATGGGTACTTCCCATCAATTGATGGGTTGTTTCCACATCTTTGCAATTGTGAATTGTGCTGCTATAAACATTCTAGTGCAGATGTCTTTTTTATACAATGTCTTTTTTTTCCTCTGGGTAGACGCCTAATAATGGGATTGCTGGATCGAATGGTAGTTCTACTTTTAGCTCTTTGAAATATCTGCATATTACTTTCCATTGAGGTTGTACTAGTTTGCAGTCCCACCAGCAGTGTAGGAGTGTGCCTATCTTTCTGCATCCACACCAGCATATGTTGTTTTGAGACTTTTTGATAAAGGCCATTCTCACTGGAGTTAAGTGATATCTCATTGTGGTTTTAATTTGCATTTCCTGATGCAAATCAAAAATGCATTTCCTGATGCAAATCATCATCTAAACTGATGATTAGAGATGTTGAGCATTTTTTCATATGTTTGTTGGCCATTAGTCTGTCTTCTTTTTGAAAAGTTTCTGTTCATGTTCTTTGCCCACTGTTTAATGGGGTTGTTTGATTTTTTCTTGCTGATTTTCCTGAACTCTATATAGATTCTAGTTATCAGCCCTTTATCGGAGGTGTAACATGTGAATATTTTCTCCCATTCTGCAGGTTTTCTGTTTGCTCTAGTGATAGTTTCTCTGGCTGCGCAGAAGATTTTTAACTTGATCAGGTCCCATTTATTTACTTTTGTTGTTGCTGTGATTGCTTTTGGGATCTTCTTCATAAATTCTTTTCCTAGGCCAATGTCTATAAGAGTTTTCCCATTATTTTCTTCTAGAATTCTTATAATTTCATGCCTTAGGTTTAAGTTTATTATCTAATGTGAGTTGATTTTTGAGAGAGGTGAAAGGTGTGGATCCTGTTTCAGACTTCTACATGTGACTATCCAATTTTCCCAGCACCACTTATTGAATAAGGGGGTTTTTCCCCAGTGTATGTTTTTGTCTGCTTTGTCAAAGATCAGATGGCTGTATGAGAATGGTTTTGTATCTGGGTTCTCAGTTCTGTTCCATTGGTCTATGTCTCTGTTCTTGTGCCAGTACCATGCTGTTTTAATTACTATAGCCTTGTAGTATAGCTTAAAGTCTGGTACATTGATGCCTCCCAATTTGTTCTTTTTGTTTAAATTGCTTTTGTGCTACAGGGTATTTTCTGGTGCCATATGAAGCATAGAATTATTTTTTGTAGATCTATGAAAAATGATGTTGGTATTTTAATAGGGATTGCATTGAATCTGTATATCACTTATGGTAGTATAGACATTTTAACAATGTTGATTCTGGCGACCCATGAGCATGCTATGGTTTTCCACCTGTTTACATCCTGTGATGTTTCCTTCCTCAGTGTTTTGTAATTCTCCCTGTATAGGACTTTCTCCTCCTTAGTTAAATATGTTCCTAGGTATTTTATTTTCCTTGTTGATATTGGGTATTAAGGGTATTGAGTCCTTGATTTGGTTCTCAGTTTGACTATTGTTGGTGTATAGGAATGCTACTGATTTGTGTACATTGATTTTGTAACCTGAAACTTTGCTAAATTTATCAATTCTAGTAGTCTCATGGCAGAGTCTTTGGGGCTTTCTAGATATAAGATCATATCATCAGCAAAGAGCAATAGTTTGACCTGTTTTGCCTCCAATTGGATGCTCTAGATTTCCTTCTCTTGCCTGATTGGGAAGCTCAAACTCTTAACCACGGTGTTCTCTCTGCTGATTATTCTCATTCTTCAATAGAGCCAATAGGAAGGAGTAATATTAAACATGATAAGTTTGGGGCAAGCAATACTTTTTTTAAAATTTGGAAAATACAAATATTATGTCTAAAATAAAATAGCTTATTTTAATTCAAATAAATTAATCTATGTTAAATTTAATTTAGGTAAATGGGTTTGATACTAATGGAAAAAGATTACAGACTGGAGAGATGTGATGGAAAAGCTCTCAGGAAGATATATTAAGGGTCTAAGACCACTGGATATTAATATGTAGATATATTTATTTTCCTACAGGAAACAGATGGAATTAAGGGGCTTTAATTATTGTTGGCTACTTTTTAAAATTATGGTACAATATACGTAACACAAAATGTATCATCTTAACTACTTTTTAAATATACAGTTCAGTAGTGTTAAGTACATTCACATTGTTGTATGTCCAGTCTCCAAAATTCTTTTCGTCTTGCAAAACTAAAATTCTCTTCCTATTAGACAACAACTTCCCATTTTGTCTTCCCCTCAACCCCTGGCAACCATCATTCTATTTTCTATTTCCAAGAATTTGATTACTCTAGATATGTTCTGCTTTCAGTTCTTTTGGGTATATACCCAGTTGTTGATTGTTTTTAACACATTGACTGTCACACATAAGAAACCCCAGAAACTTTTCCTTGATGCCACAGTGGTTTATTATAAAAATAGAATAAAAACTTTAGTATAATTTAAAGGTAAACATAAATAGAAAAATGAAATTTATTGACTTCTATTCATTTAATACACATTTTTAGAATTAATTGACAATATTAATTGTAACAATAAGAACATCAACAAGTATATGCTTCACATACCCCCAGGGTCAAAACTAGAGTGAGTTAAATATAACTCCCATGGCACTTAATGTGTTAACCAAGGTTCTCCAACTATCTGTGCGTCCCTTTTCCAGAAGACAAGCTATATGTTGTATTAAAAGTGACGAGAATAAGTAATTTCTGCAAGTTTTCTGGAATAACTCTCTCCTGGTTTCCAAGTTGTATGAACTAGCTTTCCATTTTCTATTAGAAAAATAAGACTAGGGAGTAATTGTCCTTCATTGAATCAATTGAGTTAAGAGAGTTATGATTGCTATACCACAGGCTCATAATTTTTGCCCCAGGGTAAGTCAAAAGAGCGTGAGCATCTCCCTGCTTTGGAAAACGTCTCCCCACGCTGAAGAGACTCAGCTGGAAAAGTGGCGCTCCCTTGGCCACTGACTGCTGATTAACGAGAGGCGTTAACCCCACTTCAGGCACACGGTCGGAAGCAATGTGGGCAATATCTGGGTTTTCTTTTTCAGTATTGCATTTGACTGGAAGTAAAAACACTTTAGGCCAGTCTCTTGACCTCCAATTAAAAGAATCAATATTTGGTCTTCAGGAGAGACCACTTCCTTGTTTTGCAGGTCTTCAGGAGAGTTGAATTGTTTTGTTTTTTGTCCTCAAAAAGAGGGTCCACATCGACACTAATCCACATGGCACATTTTTATATGAGTTAGGAAGGGTGACCCAGCTGGACACATGAGCATAAGGCTTGGCCGGAACCTGGCTTGGCAAACTGCACTTGCTGTACTTCAACCCCACCTGTCGCTTTGCACAGGCTCCCTTAGGCAATCATGGGCTCAACAAACAGTAAGGAGCTATCTGCGCAGACAGACTCAAAAGAGCTGGATTTGGGAGCTGCCACTGTGGACTGGAATGGCCAGGGAAGGCTGTAGGGATGGTGGATACATGGGATTACGGGAAGACACTCTACCTTCAGAAGATACCTTATCTATTTTCTTTTATGAGCCAAAGCCCATACCATGCAGCAGATAGCAAGATTTTAGATCAGTAGCATGCACTATTGATTTTCTTTCAGAAATCCATAGACTACAGAGAGCTTTAAGGTTATCTATGTCTGTTAGAGAATCCCACTATGCCATACACCCAAGGGGAGTATACACAGAGTGAGAGCACCCGTTAAAAGAGAAAATGTGAGATGCTCCACAGGTTGTTTCATCTTTTCTGTCACTGATGCTGAGGATTGAAAGGCAGTAAATTCCTTCTTATCTCAGAGTAGTGGTGGATACACCTAAAGCCACACATCTTTTTGATGTGCTGGGGTTAATTTGCTTAACTGTGGATTTCTAGGCAATGGTTTCTTAAACTTTGTACTCAGCTTCCTTAATTTTTAGAGGCCAGGATCAACTTTTCTGCTGCTGTCACACTGTTTTGAACTCATCTTAAGTACTAATTGCTCATCTCAAACCCAATTTTAAAAATATTATATTCTGAATAATTTTATTCCTTTTTATTGATTTCATGTTGAAATTTTTTGCTATCAAGTGCTGTAATCAAACCTTTCTCCATGAAACTTTCCACAGAAAAATGTTTACTTTCTTTGATAAATGACAGGTGCTCAGAATTGGAGTTCATTCCCTTATGTCCTCAGGGGGTGTTTATTGAGTAGTTACCATGTACCAGGCTGCCCCAGGCCTCAGGGAGATGGGGTGAACCAGACACAGAAAGGTCTTGCTTTCATGGCACTCACATTCTAGTGCATGGAGGGAAAAGATAGTAGGTAGACAAATAAATATCTTTAGGTCTTAAATATTATGTGGAAAATGGCCAGCTCATTTAAAACCTTGTAGGTTATATTCAGAGTTTAGATTTTATTCTAAGAGTAAAGAGAAGTTGTTAGGAATTTAAAGCAGACAGCATGAAGCATGTCCACTGTCCACTGGTTACCAACTCATCTCAGTCTGGAAAGACAGAGCACCTGCACGTGCAACAAGATACATGATGCAGGCTTCTTACTTACAGATAGGCAGTGAGGGACCACAGAAACCTAAAATTCATTCTGAGCCATTCTTCCAAAGCTCGGGAAAGCCAAGGCGGGCAGGTGGAGCCTCATCTGAAAGTGCTCCACTTGCACTGTGGCTGAGGGACCCTGGAAAGCAACCTGTCCTATGTTTTATACCCCAGGACAATGGGGATTGCTGGGCTGAAGCATTGAAGGACATGCCAAGGGGCTGGAATAGAGCTCAGGCTGTTCTAGCCACCCAATCTCAGGACGTTGCATTCCCAGCACATTTTACAGTTGTTCTTGAGAACTGCATATGAGAAAGGGAAAGAACTGGGTTGATCCAAGGCCACCTGGAGAACTTCCCTGCAGAACTATGCTTTAAAAAGACCAAGTTGGCTGCAGTGTCTAAAAATAGATCAAGGAGGCTGGGCACGGTGGTAGCTCACACCTGTACTCCTAGCACTCTGGGAGGCCAAGGCAGGAGGATCCTTTGAGGTCATGAGTTTAAAACTAGCCTGAGCAAGAGTGAGACTCCGTCTCTACAAATATAGAAAAATTAGCCAGGCATGATGGTGCGTCCCTGTAGTCCCAGCTACTCAGGAGGCTGAGGCAGGAGGATTGCTTGAGCCCAGGAGTTTGAGATTGCTGTGAGCTACGATGATGCCACGCACTCTAGCCTGGGTGACAAAAAAAAAAAAAAAAAGAAAGATCAAGTAATTAGGGGAGGTAAATGTCCAGGTAAGAGATGGACTTCAATCAAGGTGGCAGCAGCGAAGATGGAGAGAAAGACAGGTACTCTGTAAACTGTAGAATATGCGTTGAGGTTACTGGAAGTATAATTGTGTTGTCCCCAGGTAATGATACATGCTTTCTTTTCCCTAGTATTAATATCACTCTTAATTCTCTTTCATATTTTCTTGTATTGGCTACAATTTCCAAAATATAAAATAGTAATTGTTATAGAGGATGTCCTTTGGGATTTTAAGTATGATGCTGGCTTTTAGTTTAAGGAGAGAGAATCTTCTTCTTATTAATGCATTATCATTCTGGTTCTAATTTTTGAACAGTTTTCAACAGGAATGGGTGATGGATTTTATTGAATACTTTCTTAGTGTTAATGAAAGGATTTTACTTTATTATTTATTTATTTTTTGATTTTTGAGACAGGGTCTAGCTCTGTGGCTCAGGTGATCCTCCTGCCTCAGCCTCCCAAGTAGCTGGGACTACAGGCATGAGATACCTGGAAGGATTTTATTTTTTTACTGATGCTTTGCATAAGACTAATATATTTCTTAATATTAAACCAACATTATATTTTCTGTTTCTGTGAATTTGACTTTTCTAGGTACTTCATATAATCAGAGTCATATAGTATTTACCTTTTGGTGACTGGCTTATTTCACTTACCATAGTGTCTTCAAGGTTCATTTATATTGTGACATGTGTCAGAATTTCCTTCCTTTATAATGTTAAATAATATTCCATTATATGTATATATTACTTTGTTTTTTAATCCATTCATCCACTGATGAACACTTGAGTTGCTTCTACCTTTTGGCTTTGTGAAAAATGCTGCTGTGAACATAAGTGTACAAATAACTCTTTGATTGATGGCTTTCAATTTTGGGGGTATATGCTCAAAATGGAATTGCTGAATCATGGTAAATCTATTTTTAACTTTTTGAAGACTCATCATAATGTTTTCCTTAGTGGCTACACCATTTTATATTCCTACCAACAATGCCCAAAGCTTCTAATTTCTCCATCCTTGCCAACACATCTTCTTTTTTTTTTTTTTTTGATGGTAACCATCCTAATGTGTATGAAGTGGGATATATATGTGTATACACACACACACACACACACATAAATATAAACACTTAATCTCTCTCTTTTTCTTTTTCTCTCTCAGTTAAGGCTTGTCAGGTTTTCTGATTCATTTTTTGGGTGCTTTTACATTCTCACTATTTTCCAAAAAAACCATTTTCCTTGGTATTTCTAAATGTATTAGAATAGAAGTACACATATTATTTTAAAAATCAACTTGCCTTTCAACATCATAGTTTCAATTTATATTTTTTCCCATATTAGCTTTTCCCTCCTCCATTTCCCCCTTACAATGCAAATAACTAGTCTTTTGGTATGTTTTGTCAGTTACACAAATTTTATGTTTTCTCATTAATTAACTTCTACTTTGGCCATTTAAATTTTTTTCCTCTGCTTTCCTCGAAGATTTTTGTTTTTCCTAACCTTTTATGTTGATTTTTTAAAAAAAAAATTAATGAGCTGGCCGGGCATGGTGGCTCACTCCTGTAATCCTAGCACTCTGGGAGGCCAAGGTG
>VBSM01000104.1:2808712-2820595 GCA_008086735.1 Cheirogaleus medius | reverse complement strand
AAAAAAAAAAAAAGCATTAAAAATAATTATTAAAGTATTTAAATATAGAAATTCCCTTTTTAGTACAGTTTTGACCACATTCCATATGTTTTGAATGTGGTGTCCTCTTTTAGTTCATAAATAGTAATTATAATTTTAAATTCCCCTTTAAAACTCTTTAAAAGGAGCATTTTATTTCTGAATATCAAAAATACATTTTAAATGTATTCCTATGTATGACAACACATTAATCATGCTTTTATTTCCCGAATCTTCCTAAAATCTTTAGTCTTTTAAAATTTATTGAGGGGTTACAAGAACAGATTTCTCTTTCTATCTGGATATATAGTTTTTTTAAATGTGCCTTTTCTGTTTTGAAATATACTGTAATTGTAGGAAAGCACATAAGGCATATGTACAATTTATCAAATAATTATTATTAATTTTTCATTATTTAAATATTTTAAATAATAGTTTTTGTCTTGTGAACTCAAGTTAGTATCTATATCTATGATAATTATTTTAAGCCAATACCATGTTTTAAATTAGTTTCAGTTATCAATGTAATTATTTTTATATTATGCCAGTAATTCTCAACCTATTTAGAATGATAGAATCAGAATCTAATAAAATCTTCAAGGTTAGGATACATTTTCTAAGGAAAATGCATGCATTCACATGTCCACAGTTTATATATTCTTTCCAGGAGATTTAAGGGCCCCTTCAACACAGTAAGGAAACACGGACTTGAGAACCTTTTCTTTACTGAGGTTCTGGTTTTCATTTATCTCTTAGTCTGTTGGGGTATTATTTAAGCCATGTAAGCCTATGTTTGTGGAATATTTTTTATCTCTCTTGTATGTTAAAGTAACTTTCTGTTGCCTTTGCACTTGATCAACAACCTGGTTGTGTATTATATGTGGGGTTGCAGCTGTTCTCTCTCAAAACATCAGGAGACGGTGCTTAGGATTAATCTAAGGAATTTTGAGGTGTGTTTCTTGCAGCAGTGGTGAGGGTAGGGTTAGATGCCCGGAGCATTTTCCTCACACCGCGCCTGTTTTCAGCCCACTGATTTATCTCTGATGTGATATTGGATGCCTCAAGGTTCTTTCCTTAGCTTGAAAAAAAACCCAAATAGAGCCTCAGGGACCTGTGGGACAACGATAAAAGTTCTAATATTTGTGTCACTGGAGTTTTAGAGGAGAAGAGAAAGAGTGTGGTGCTAAAAAGCATTTTCCTTTTTTGAGACGGGGTCTTGCTCTGTCAACCAGGCTGGAGTGCAATGGTGTCATCATAGCTCATTGTAACCTTGAACTCCTGGGCTCAAGCGATCCTCTGCCTCATCCTCCCTAGTAGCTGGGACTACAAGTGCACACCACCTGTGCCCAGCTAATCTTTTTTAAAAACTATTTTGTAGAGACAGAATCTCCCTATGTTGCCCAGGCTGGTCTCAAACTCCTGGCCTCAAGTAGTTCTCCCACCTCGGCCTCCCAAAGTGCTAGGATTACAGGTGTGAGCCACCATGTCACCATGCCTGCCCCTGAAAATCATTTAAGAAAATAATGGCTGAGACTTCCCAAGTTTGGAGAAGGATATAACTTAAAGATTTAACAAACTGAGTGAATTTCAAACTGCGTAAGTACAAAGAAGTGAGCATGAACTTGAGCTGCAGAAGCCGGGCCTGAGAAATGGGCAGAAGACACCTGGGGCTGCAGACGACTTCCCTCCCTGAAAAGTGACGAGCCCGACACAGACACGCCTGCAGCGGCTCGTCCGTGGCCGAGTCCTGCGGACCGAGCCGAGCACAGCCAGACCGTCTCCCGTTCTTAGCAGCTGTCAGTGGGGGGTGGGAGGCAGACGCTGACGCGGTAAGCACCCAGATTAATGTGAAATTATGGCGGTGGGTAAATGCTGTGGAGGAAGGGCACACACAGGGGTGCAGAGTGGAGAGAGAGGGGCCGGTGGAGCAGCTCCTCCAGCCCAAGCCTGAGTGGAGTGAACTGTAGCCACTGCTTGAGCCGAACCTTGGGGAGTGTATCCCCAGGGAGGGAGGCGTCATGGAGCGCCGGTTTGTGGCCACTGCCATGTGTTTAAGAGTAATGGAATCCAGATTAAGAAGGGGCTTTGGTGGTCTTCTAATTCAATATTCATCCTTCCCCATCCCAGAAACACCTCTGACAGTGTCCCTCACTGGGGGTGGATCCATTCACTTCCAGCCACAGGGAATAGAGTCAAATCATGCTTCCATATCCATTCTTTTAGTAAGACTTCTTGGGGCACAAGACTTCTTCACTGTTTCAAGGCTTTCTGGGTAGAGAGAAGCGAATAGTCTTGAGTCCTAATCCCTGCCTAGGAGTGCCTGAGACAATGAAGCTAGGAAAGTGCCCATTCACAATTCAGCTTTAAAACCGAATTATCAATACTATTCAGGGACACCAAAGAAATGCTACAAAAGAGGGACAAAGTGTGTTTGAGTTCTAGCAAATTCCTATTCCTCCCGGGCCTCTCTACCCCAATGCCTGTCCACATATTGGTAATAATGTATTAAAACCAATTCTAGGTGTCTCTTGCCTGTAATCCCAGCACTTTGGGAGACCGAGGAGGGAGGATTGCTTGAGCCCAGGAGTTCCAGACAAGCCTGGGCAATATAGTGAGATCCCCCTCTCTACAAAAAATTAAAAATTAGCTGGGCACGGTGACATGTCCCTGTCATCCAGCTACTCTGGAGGCTGAGGCAGGAGGATCGCTTGAGCCCAGGAGTTCTATGTTGCAGTGAGCTGTGATCACACCACTGCACTCCAGCCTGGGTAACAGAGCAAGACCTTGTCTCAAAAAAAAAATCAGTTCTACACTGTGGGGTATTTATTTTTGATATTGATAGAGACTGTGGTGGTTTGACATATTTGATGCCAAGAAGAAAAGCACCACACTCACCCATGCCAAAATACAGTCATTCTGCTGTCTCCCCTCCCCCCGCAAAGTCAATGGTTGGAAGTCACGGAGGTCCCTCTACTGCCACCTAGTGAGGACAGTGTGAATACACCTATATAGTCTACTGGAAAAAAGTTTTAAACCACATTCTCCTCTTTCAAAGGAGGCCTGAGATTCCCTCATATTGCTCTATTTTGACTAAAATAATAAAAATTAACTCTGTAAGCTCTTTCCTTTAAAAAAATATGCCCTGTAAGGAATTTATCCTCACTTTCAAGAACCTAGCCTTCAGGTTCCAGAAACCACGGGAATCAAGGCAGTCGGGGCTAACTGCAGGTCTTGGGGGCAGAACGTCTGGGCGACACTGCTGAAGGTAAGCCAAGTGCATTAGCAGTCGGGGTTCCCTAGAGAAACAGAACCGACAGGATGGGGAGCTAGAAAGAGGGAGTGGAGGGAGGGAGAGAGAGGTTTGAGGAATTGGCTGCCAAAATTGTGGAGGCTTGGCAAGTCCAAAGTCTGCAGGGTGGGCAGGCAAGTTGGAGACTCCCGGGAGGCCAGTCTTTGTTTATTAAGATCATTAATTGATCAGACGAGGCCTGCCCACATTATGGAGGTCATCTGCTTTATTCAGTATCTACTGATCTAAATATTAATCTCATTAAAAAACACAAAACAAAAGCGTCGCAGGATACGGTTGGACCACACATCTAGCACTATGGCCCAGCCAAGCTGACGCAGACGACGGTAGTGGTTGCCGCTGAAACGAGAGCCTGCAGCTGGGCGGCAGCAGGCTGTTGGCCAAGAGCACATTCCCTCCTGAATCCCGTGGCAGCTAGAAGGGCTCTCCCCTCCCCTGTGCCTTCTGCTCGTCACAGCACAGCTCATGGTTTAAGAGGGATTTTCTCAGCATATTTCCCAGGAGGAGTTTGGCACCACCATGTCTTGAAACCTGCAGGGGTGCGTGTGTGTCTGTGACTACAGCAGAGGGGATGGGCCCCGGGGGAGAGTCCAGATTTCCCAGGGAGGGTGTATTCCCAGGGCTGCTCTGGTGGCAGGGCATGTGGCGGTCATAGGAGCGATAGGGGTTCATGCCTCTGCTTAGCTTTCTGTCAACTTATAGTTTCATCAATTTGTCATTTATTACAGCTATTTGCAAACTCTCCTCAGGTACTTGTCATTTGGCAGTGTGAAATATATACACCTGTGAATATAAATATATTAATGCTTATTTAATGAAAACAAACTAAAATTGTGGAGGAAGAATTCTTTTGATAATTTCATGTCTTCACAGTGTGAAAATTGAAGATGCAGGAGAATTGAATATGTACAGTTTGTGGATCACAGGAGAATGACTTTAGGAATACCATAATATTTTTAAAAATCATCGCTAATTTTTTTTCCACCTAAGTCTGATAGTAAAAGAGGAAATTTAGCTTAGTTCTCTTACTCTATTTTATATCACAGCACATAGTCACACTGTCCTGGATTCCTGTTAATTTACCTCTCCTGGACTGTGAGTCCTTAAAGAGAGGGATTAAGTGTTGTGTTCCCAACACCTGCATATTATAGGCGATCGTTAAATGCTTGATGAATAAAGGAATGAAGGAATAATGTCATTCTTGCAGATCTGCCTCCTTCCTAGCCAGTTCCATCTCTTGGAGATCTTTTAAAGATACAAATCTCATCATGTCCCTTCCCTGCCTCCAGTGGTTCTCCAGGCTGTCCAGATGTAGTGCAGACTGTGGCTTAGCCCAGAAAATTCTTTGTGCCAGCCCCTGCCTACTCCTCTTGCTCAATTTTGTGACTCTCTGACACTGGCCTTTTGCTCCAATCCTGCAGGCAACTATCTCTATAAAATTGCAGAGCTCTTCCCTTCCTCCTCACCTGGCTAATTTACACCTTACTGGTCATCCCTTGTTTTATTATCAGTGTCTCTGCCTCCTTATTCTTTAGGGGACATTTTCTCTCTGCCATGGTATACGGGAGGGTGGGTGTGTCAGTTATAGGCTCTGCCCACTCCTGGCCCAGGGAAGCTGTGACTTGGCCTGGGCCCCAGGATCCTATTCTCAGGATTTGGAAATGTGACTGAAGTGACACAAGGAAAGGCAAGACATGCTGGTTGCTCATTCCTCCAGCTCTGAAGCTCTGGCTGGATGGCCTGTAAGTCCTTGCTGGCTGGATCCCTCCTTCTGCCGAATCCGGTCTTTCGTGAGTCTGTAGGCATAGATTCTTTAGAATATGGTCCCATTCTGCTTGGGTTGGCCAGAGTCAGATTCTCTGCTACAACCAAGAAAACCCAAAACAACAATTCTGCTTCTGGAAGATTCCAGACCTGCCAGCCTGACTAAGATCTCTGTCTTCTGTCCCAGGGGCCCAGTGTGCTTCTGATCTGACCATGGGTCTTTGCAGGCTGTGAACACCTTTACAGTGCCGGCGCCGGGCACCACCCCGTCTCAGAAGTGGCATGTGATAAATGCTTGTCGCAGTCTCGCATTCAAAATAAAGAAGAGAATCAGGAAAGCATAGTTTCACAGAAATCAAGGAAATGCGTATTTATAGAGATCAAATACATTTTTTTCAACTTTTTAAATGAAAATCTTTAAAATATATATATATATATATATATATTCCCAGCTTTAAGCAACATAAACGGAACAAATGCAGCCCATTCTTGGTGGCCCTGTGCATACCCTGGTTTCTCTGAGCCGGCATAGGGTGCTGCCTGGGACCTTCCCAAGAGCCTTCTCTTCTCTGAGTGGCACGACAGCTGCTTTAGACTTCGTAGGTCTGTAGCCTCTTTCCTGTCACCACAATATTGTCTCTTATTTTTGATGTTTCTTTGATGCATTATTCAAGAACTATTTATTGAAAGCCTGCCATGTGTATTAGAAAGGCCAACATGCCTGGCCACAGTTGCATTCACAGGAGGCCACAGTTGGGGAGGGGTTGATGAGAAATACAGTGGAGAGGTAGATGTATGTGCTGGGTGCTCAGGAGCAAGTAGGCAGGGCGCCTAATCCAAACTGGGGTCAAAGAAAGTTTTCTGGAGGTGTTACCTGAAATGAGACTTGAAGGAAAATGGGCTATTCCAGGTGAAGAGGAAGGATTTTCCAAACCAGCACTAGACTTCCAGGTTCCTGGATGCCTGGCTTCTTCCCTCCTCCTAACCGTGACTACTCCTAGCTCCAGGCCCCTGGTTCTCCAGGGAGCTGCCGCTTTCCTGGGTGCTCTCCCCTCTCCCCATCAGCAGGTGTTACAGGTGGTGGCCAGGAGTGATTGTTCAGGCAGGCACACTGCCACACTGAGTCTACAGAGTCCTGCTCAAGGATATCTTGAATTGTTAGTGAAACAGAGGGTTTCTTTCTGGAGGTAAGAGCAGCAAAATGTGGACTCCAGGGTTGGCCTCCTGTGTCTCGCCGTGTGGAGAAAGCTGTCCTGCGGGCGGGGAGAGCAGAGGTTCCAGAAAGGAGGTGCAGATGGAGACGAGGAGTCCTGGGGGCACCCAGAACTGACCCTGGATGTCCCTAAGACCCAAGCACCTCCCTGTTCTCCTCATGGTTTGCTGGCTGACCCCTCCTCGGATCACATGATGCATTCTAGTACCTTCCATACATTTTTAACTATTTAATAAATAATTTACAACAAATAACTAAATTCCTAAGAAATAGCTTAAGCCATTCTCTGTGGGGTTCTTGTCATCCATAACCAAAAATGTTCTGAAAAATGCAGTGTCCTGATCTCTGGGGCTGTCACTTGCCATGAGTCAGTAAGCACTGGAGGACAAGCCCTC
Source organism: Cheirogaleus medius (assembly GCA_008086735.1). Lineage (NCBI taxonomy): Eukaryota > Metazoa > Chordata > Mammalia > Primates > Cheirogaleidae > Cheirogaleus > Cheirogaleus medius. The sequence continues at coordinate 2,813,895 of VBSM01000104.1, read as the reverse complement.
TTGCTTAGAAAACCCGTCTGCGTCCCAGAGGAATGGTTTTAAGAAACATGCTGGATGTTTCTAAGCAGATGGATTTAGAAGTTTGAAATATTAGTACATACTGACAACATTAGGAATGCTGAAGGCAGTGAGCATACAGGCTAGTACTTAACGCCCGTGAGAGCAGGGAATGCCAGACACTGGATTCAGACACCTGTGCCTTTCAGACCACGCGCTGGCCACCCAGTAGGAACCTCTCTCCCTTTCCTTCCCTCTTCTTGAGCCTGGTCCCCACTGAGCTCAGACTGCCCTTGGTCTTGGACTATTATATCAGCCTCATCCGCCCAGATTAGAGTCGTCTGCAATTGACTCAGTCCCTAACCTCAATCTATCTCTCCATAGTAGAGCCTTTAATGACTGCTTACACTTTTCCTACTACAGTCGTCCCTCAATATCCCCCCTCCCACCTCCCTGGATGCCAAAATCTGCAGCATAAAATGGCATAGTATTTGCCCATAATCTACACAATCCTCTTGTATATTTTAAATCATCTCTCGCTTACTTACAACACCTAATACAATGCTTACACATCCCTTCATTTACGCGGATTGAGTGTAATACTCAGCATGCAGCAAAGTCAGGTTGTGCTTTTTTGCAACTTTGGGAAACTATTTTCCCCTGAATATTTTCTATCCACGATTGGTTGAATCCATAAATGTGGAACCCACGGGTAGAGACCACTCACTGGAGTTTGTTTTGTCTTTTTATGTCCAAGCTGAAAACCTGAAGGGAGGCTTGAGCCACTAGGGTGTTCAACCAAGGGCTGCTCACAAGGCAGCCGGACCGTTGGCTGGAAGACCTGAAATAACTTACAGGAATTCTTGACTTTCGGGGATAGCAGAGGCCCAGTGGGACCTGGGCAGATGGGGTGATAACAGAACCCCTGAAAGTAAAAGGCAAAAGTAGCTAAAAGGAGAAACATCTGGGGTCCCCATCTGAGGCTGGGAGCTCTGGATGGCTGCTGGGGACAAACCCTAGTGGTACTGTCATCAAAGTTCTTGGTTGTCCGAAGACGGGTGATTTGGAGAAAATTAGACTTATATCAGTCCTTGTTTTGATATTTTTTCCCCAGGCATCCCTGAAAGAGCATTTAGTTAACCCTGAGTCCTGGTTGTTGACGAAGTTCAACACAGGGACTGACCTCAATCCTTGTGGTGGGAATGAAGCTCAATGAACGAAGTCCAATTTTCAATACCAATATCAATTCTATTTGTCCTTGAACTCTGCTCTTCCACTCCAGATCTCTCAGAAACGCTAAAAGGGTCAGGCAAATGCCAGGTCTTTGAGATACTTTCATTCCAAGTTGAACAAATTTTCAGTGGTCAAATTTACCAGGATGGAAGTAGGCTGCCGGGGATGCTCTTGTTCCTTTGTGGGCTTTCGTAGGGAAACATAAAAAGGTTTCTTACTGCTTGGAGAGGTTTTTTGGAAAAGCACCTTAATGGATAAAATGAGAAATAACAGAGATGTTGACCCAGCAACAGGCCCTGTATTTTCCTCAGCACTTTTAAGTTGTGGGCACTCTCATCTGATTCCGGTACTCTGCAAGTTCATTCCTTTCCTGCTGTTAAGATATCTGGAGGTGAGATCAGAGACAAGCTATTTTTGATGACACAGCTTTTAAATATAGAGTCAGCTCTCCCTTTCTGAGGCCCGAAGAGCCTGGGCTAGACTCTCCCCAGGCTGGAGTGCCACTGTGGGCTTTGTGCCCACTCACCCCTCTGTTGCCAGCGGCTTTGCCCTCCAGCCCAGAAATCCGGGGCTGCTACAGGAAAGCAGGTGGTCTCCTCTCGGGTGACAGCCTTCAGTAGCACCGAGCAGTGGTGAGGCTGGGAGGCAGCAGCTGCAGGGAACAGGAGGGAGAAGAAACAGCCTAGGCAACTCTCAAGCGGAATCGATCCCTGAATTAATCACATGTTGCTGCTAGGATAGGTTGTGAAAAGTCCAGGGAAATGCTAAATAATGAATGACTTGCTATGAAAGCAGTCAGTAAAGCAGATTCTGGAAGTCTCTGCAGAAACCTTAAAGGAGATGGTGTAGACCGTGCCAGCGCATCCTCACGGAGCATCTGCAGCCTGAATTGGATTGAAAGAGAATCAGTCTCAGCTCTGGCTGCAGGAAGCCAGCTAACTGTATACTGGTCAAATCTAGAAGTGGTGGCTCCAAGTGACAAAATCCCTTCTAACTTCCAAGGGAAAGGGCCAGTGTTCCAAGTAGATGATGAGAAAATCTGCAGAATATATTTCCAGTGCAGATAAGGGCATATTTCAAAATTATCATTTAAATTATATACAGGCTTATCTCTTGCAATATTGGGACCGTGTAGTGGGGTGGAGACATGGAAGTTGAAGCTGCCCTTGACGGGGAAAACTGTCGGGCGCCGGGACACAGCCGCTCGCCACCTCCCCACCGCTCCGCATCCCTGCGGGCTGGTGCTGCGCGGGGCCAGCTGGAGGCCGCGGCAGGCGAGTGCGCGCTGCTTGGGCAGGGCCTCATGTGCCGGGCTGGGCCCATGCTCGGTGCTTGGCCACCTGCTCCTGTCTTCCCGCAGATCCTGATTGGATGTTACAGCTTGTTGCTGATTGGATGTTAAAGCTTGTTGCTGATTGGATGCTTTTTGAGTCCTATCAAGGGTATAAAAGCTGGAGGAGAACAAGGAAGGGGGGTCAGAAGATCAGAAGTTGGCTGAGCCTGCTGGCCGAATAAAGGCTGTTCTCCGACTCTCCACGTGCCAGTCTGTTATTTCCCGGGACAAGAGCTGTTATAAGAGCTGTTAACACTTGCAGAGAAGAGCTGTTACACTTGCTGTTAACACTTGCAGAGAAGAGCTGTTACACTTGCTGTTAACACTTGCTGGAACATTTTGGTTCCCTGACCGGGAAACCGACCACACTGGCACCTTGAAGACACCGGATCGGGACGGCGGACGGCGGCAGCATCTCTCTCCTTCAGCGCCAAGAGCTGTTGGCCAAGGGAAATCTTGCCAAAGGCCTTGCTGAGGGAGGGGAAGCAGGGGCACTGACGCAGAACAGTGGATGGCAGCCACGCTGCGACAGGCCTCCCGGCAGTTGCTGGCCTCCACAGCAGGAGGCTGAGCGGGTGGGTGCTGGGCTGAGCAAGGAGTGGTGGCCAGGACGTTGGACAAGGTAGGGCCCCGGGACCTGCCCAAGATGGTACCGTCAGTGGGACGGAAGAGGAGCCCAACCAGCTCCTAGGGGTAGGCCCCTCAGCGGGACGGAAGAGAAGCCCCATCAGCTCCTAGGGTGTAGGCCCGTCAGTGGGATGGAAGAGGAGCCCCATCAGCTCCTAGGGTGGAGGCCCATTGGCTCTTAGAGTGTAGGCCCATCAGTGGGATGGAAGAGGAGCCCAATCAGCTCCTAGGGTGTAGGCCCGTCAGCGGGATAGAAGAGGAGCCCCATCGGCTCCTAAGAGGCCTGTCAGCGGGATGGAAGAGGAGCCCATCGGTTCCTAGGGTGTAGGCCCGTCAGTGGGACGGAGGAGGAGCTCATTGGCTCCTAAGGGTAGGCCTGTCAGTGGGACGGAAGAGGAGCCCGATCACCTCCTAAGGACAACGATCCCCCAGGGGAGGGAACGTGTAATGTAAGTGGAAGGAACACAGTGACTGCTTGCGGTCATTGTGTCTGTAGCCCCACAGCTACGGGGTTTGAGTGGGTCCTAACCTGGGGTTCTGTGGTGACGTCGTAACAGTGATTGCCAAGATGCACCTAAGTTCCCTCGAGGGACGTAGCCAGGCCCCTACCCCTTGTCTACGGAAGAGAAAGGGGAGGAGCTGGAGTGGGGACCAGAGTCTGGGCAGGGACAAGGTTCAGAAAGGGAGTGTTGTCGGTGGTGTAGGGAACAGGAGCGCTGGTTAAACCAGTTAAAACATGGGAGGGTCTGAATCCAAGCCAACAGTTCTAAGGTGCAGGCTGATAAATTTCATATGGAGAGTGGTGACTGGGACTCCACCGCTGGCATCTCCACCACTTGTCCATGGTTGTAGTCTGCCCCGGCCTTTCCGATGCCTCTGTGAGAAATGCAAGGTCCACTGCAGGTTCAGGATGATGGAACCATCCAGCTGGGGCGACCTGCCCTGTGTTATCAGACTTTTTCCACCACCGACCTATTGAATTGGAAGCACCATATCCCGTCCTACTTGGAGAAACCGCAGGCCCTGGTCAACCTCCTGGAATCTATCTTCCAGATTCACCATCCCACATGGGAAGATTGCCGGCAACTCCTGCTGACCCTTTTCAGTACTGAAGAACGGCGTCGGATCATGATTGGAACTCGGAAGTGGCTGCAGGAATGGGCGCCGGCGGGCACCCTGGATGTAGAACAATGGGCATCACGAGTGGTGCCCGAGACCAACCCAGAGTGGGATTTCAACACACCAGAAGGACAGGCGGCACTGGAGCGGTACCAAGAGGCTCTTCTCCAAGGAGTGCGGGAAGGGGCCAAAAAGCCGACCAACATGAACAAGGTTGCCCTAATTACCCAGAAGCCAGAAGAGTCACCCTATGACTTCTACGAGCGCCTCTGTGAGGCATACCGAATATATACTCCTCTTGACCCGGAGGCAGCTGAAAACCAAAGGATGGTAAATGCAGCATTCGTAGGACAATCGGCCTCTGACATCCGGAGAAAGCTGCAGAAACTCGAAGGATTCACAGGCATGAGCATCACACAGTTAATGGAGGTGGCCCACAAGGTGTATGTCAACCGGGACCGGATCGCTCGGAGGGAGAAAGACCAGAGGATGAAGAAAAAGGGCCGCCTTCCTGGCTGCTGCCCTTGGCAGACTCAACCCGTCCAAGCGGCTTGGACCCCCACAAAAGGGGGGAACCAGAGGACGGGCACCCCTGGCAAGAGAACAGTGTGCCAATTGCAAGGGGTTTGGCCACTGGAAGAATGAATGCCCCCACAAGGGAAGTCAGCTAGTGCGGCTTGGACCCCCACGAAAGGGGGGAACCAGAAGATGGGCACCCCTGGCAAGAGACCAGAGTGCCAATTGCGAGGGGGTCGGCCACTGGAAGAATGAATGCCCCCATAAGAGGAGTCACCTGTCATAAGGGAGGGCCCCGTTTGGAACTATCCAGCAGAAATCGGAAGCCCAAGAGCTAGTGGGGCTTGCTGGCATTGAC
>VBSM01000104.1:2791640-2803900 GCA_008086735.1 Cheirogaleus medius | reverse complement strand
CCCCCGTGGCTGCCTTGTTCCCCGTGCATATCTCGGTCTGTAATTTGGGCCTGGAGCTTTAAGCATTGCAAACTGCCAAGGATCTATGGTTTCACACTCGAGCCAAGGTTGTCTGTTATCCTGCAAATGGTATCAGATGTTGAAGGACATCTCTTGTGCTATGTCTAGAGGAACAGGTGCTGTTGACCCATGGGAAGTCACGGACCAGAAAGTAGCTGAGAAAGTAGCTGTGGGACGCTCGCCAACTTTAACAGTATAAAAATAAAACAAGTGGTGCTTAAAGCGCTGCAGTCTTGTACCGTCTCTTGTGTCTGTGTGTTTCTTTCTGGGGCTGCAGTCTTGTCTTTCGTGTTTGTGTCTATGTTTTTGTCTGTGCCTTTCTGTGTTCATCCCCCATCCTGTAATCGGGCCACATTCACCTCCCTTCCCTAGATCAAAAAAGAAAAGGCTCATGAGACCAGATCTGCCAAGGACAAAACTGCCAGGCCCCGCAGAGAGGAACCACACCCAGATGTCCACCCAGATAAGAACGTTTTGGCTCCTGGATTCCACAAATACCTCCAGCCCCTCCTATTTCTCAATGACCACCCAAACGTCACAATGGAAAATCCCCAACTCTTCCTGCCAAAAGTCCCTAGCCAGGCCCAAAGTGTATAAAAGGCCTCAGCCCCTTCAAAGGGGGCGACTGCTGGGGCCTCCCTCTCTTGGGGTCCCAGAACCTCGTCCAGGAGTGTATAATAAAGCCACGTGGTTTGGCCCTACTCTTTCTCTCTCTCTGTCTTTTCTTTTTGCCACCGCCGAAAAACCTTACACCCACTATCAAATGTCAGGTATTTGCCTATAACCCAGGTGCGTCCTCCTATGCCTTTAAGTCACCTTTAGATTACTTATAATACCTGATACAATATAAATGCTATGTAAAGAGTCGTTATACTGCATTTTTTATTTGTATGATTTTTATTGTTGTTTTGCTGTATTTTATTTTTTGAACGGTTTTGATCCGAGGTTGGTGGAATCTGTGGATGTGGAACCCACAGATACAGTGAGGACACCATGCTTTTGTTTTTAACACATTAACTGCTGTGAGAGATGTGTTTAACTCACTCTGGTTTGGACCCTGGGACACGTGAAGCAGAGATAAAATCTTGTTGATGTTCTTATTGTTACAATTAATATTGACAATTTAATTCTAAAAATGTGGATTAAATGAATAGAAATCAATAAATTTCATTTTTCTATTTATGTTTACCTTTAAATTACACTCGAAGTTTTTATTTTTCATTCCATTTTCGTAATAAAACACTGTGGCCCCGAGAAGAAGTTTCTGGGTTTTTTTGTGTGGCAGTGAATGTATTAAGCAGCTTTATAGAGATACAATTGACTGTTCTGACCACATTACCTTGGGTGAGGTATGGGGCGGCCAGAGGTGGATCAGGGGAAAGGAACCGGAGAGAGTATTCGGGTTGGCATGCTCTCGGCTCCCTGGGAGAACACAGCGTGGCGCAGCCACTGCCAAGCCAAGCGCAGGCTGGGTAAGAAGGCAGAGAGGGAGGCGGGAACCGCGGTCAAGCGCCCTTATTGTGGTTTCTGCAGGAAGGAACAGGCAGGCAGGGCTGGCAGGTTCAGGATTGGCTGGTTTGAATAACTTCGGGCTCTGGGGCATGGCAGCTGTCCCTGGTTCCTTCTCGGCCAGGTGGATCGTGGCCTAGAATGTGAGCGCCTGATAAGGGAGGCGGCTGTGTGTGCACTAACCAGCAGCTCTGGCCAGGGCCTCGAAACTGGATCCAGACAGCACTTTACAAGACTGTATTGCACAGACATACAACGAACTGCACATATTTAAAATGTACAATTTGATGATTTTTGATCATCCTGTGAGAGCATGGCCACAGTCAGGATAGTGCACATAGGCATCACCTCCAAAAGTTTCCTCATGGCCCTTGGGAATCCCCCCTCCCCAGGCAACTGCTGATCTACTTTCTGTCACTAGGAATAAGTTTGCATTTTCTAAAATTTTATATACATGGAATAATATAATAATATAATATAATAATATAATAATAATATAATAATATAGCATGTGCCCTCTGTTGTCTGACTTCTGTCACTGAGCATTATGGCTTTGAGATTCAGCCATGGTTTTACATGTGTCAACAGTGTAGTTCTTTTTATCGTAGAGTAGTATTCATCATAGGGATACCGGACCACCGCTTGTTTATCCATCCACCTATTGATGAACATTTGTTTTCGGTTTTTTCTATTATTAAAAATAAATTTGCTATGAACATTCATGCACATTTTTCAGTCTTCTTAGTTTTATTCATTCTAGTGGGAGTATGGTGGTATCTTATTGTAGTTCTAATATGCACTTGCGTCATGACGTTGGATAGTGAGCCTCCTTTTATATGCTTGTTTGCCAGCAGTTTGTCTACTTTGGTGACGTGTCTGTTCAAATCTTTTGGGTATTATTTTCTTATTAGTTTATTTGACATCTTTTTGTTGAGTTGTGAAAGTTCTTTATATAATCTGGATATAAGGCCTTTGTTACATATGTGTTTTGTATTTTCTCATAATTTCTGTCTTTTTAAAATTTTCATATTCGTTTACTTTTGAAGGGCAAAAATTTTAACTTTGTTAAGGTCAAATTTTGTTTTGTTTTATACTTTATGCTTTTTGTTTTGTTTTTGTTTTAATATTTTTTTTTTTTTTGAGACAGAGTCTCACTCTGCCTGGGCTAGAGTGCTGTGGCATCAGCCTAGCTCACAGCAACCTCAAACTCCTGGGCTCAAACAATCCTTCTGCCTCAGCCTCCCACTTGGGACTACAGGCATGCGCCACCATGCCCGGCTAATTTTTTTGTATATATCTTTAGTTGACCAATTAATTTCTTTCTATTTTTAGTAGAGACGGGGTCTTGCTCTTGCTCAGGCTGGTCTCGAACTCCTGAGCTCAAATGATCTGCCCTTCTTGGCCTCCCATAGTGCTAGGATTACAGGCGTGAGCAACCGTGCCTGGCCTATGCTTTTTGTTTTGTATTTAAGAAATCTTTGCTAAAACAAAGGTCAGTAGGATTTTTCTCTTCTGTTTTCTTCTAGAAATTTTATAGTTTTAACTCTTACATTTAGGTCTATGATCCATGTCTAGTTAATTTTTGTGAGTGGTGTCAGGTGAAGGTTGAGGTTGATTCTTTTGCATATGAGTATCTAATTGTTCTAATGTAAGATATTGGACTACTATTAGGCTAACGGCTATCTTTTAGCTTCTGTTTACTGCTTGCTTGCTGACCGCGGCTTACCGCAGGGCATTATGGGCTGAAATAAAATGCAGGGGAGAGTGCTGATTCTGGGGCCTATTGACTGGAACCGGAACAAGTTAGGACCAATCAGGGACAGGGTGAAATAAAACGCCGGAGTAATCGGCAGACAAGGGGCTTACCAATAACTGTAACAGGCAGCTGCGTGATCAGAATATAGAATCAATCACTGTAAGGGGCAGATGCATGATCAGCGCATGAACAGCTTATGTGCACCAAGTATAAAAAGCTCACACCCACGCTATTCAGGTCCCAGCCTGCACAAGAGACCACTGCACTGGTGCTCTTGGGGTTGGACCCTAGCCTGGGCTAGATAATAAAACTCCTTTTGATAATTACAGCCTCGGCGACTCTGTCTCTCTGTCCTGCGGCGCCGCGAATACCGGCTCTAACATTAGCACGATTTGTTGGAAAGATTATTCTTTCCCTATTGAATTTCCTTGGTACAATTGCCAAAAATCAAGTAACCTTATGTATGTGAATCTATTTCTGAAATCTGTTCTATTCATTGATAAGGGAAACCCCCCATCTATTACTTGGTGCATCAGGCACCAGAGACCCCCACCACTCACTGGAAGACCCACATCAGCATCGTAACTAACCTGTTACCTGGCCCATCAACTAGTCTATTGCCTGGCATCAGCATAACACTAAATCTATTGCCTGACACATCAACATAATATTAACCTATTACCTGACACATCAACTAACCTACACCTGATACTCCACCCCTCGGACCACCCAACTTAATAAAAATGGGAAAAATCAGGTAGATGGTGCTCAGAATTTGGTGTCGAGGCCCCTCTGAGCCCGCCAGTGAATAAACTTTGATTCTCTGACTCTCCGCGTGCGGCTCGGTCTGTCCTCAGGACCACCATGTAACACTTGCTGTGACACATCAATTCACCTATCTTTACGCTAAAAGTACAGTGTCTTGATTGTTGTAGGTTTATAATAAGTCCTCTAACTCTGTCCTTCCTTGCCAAAGTTATTTTGATGATTCCACATCATGTTCCTTTGCTCTGTGTCAATAGCACACTGTTTTAATGACTGAGGGGCTATAATATGTCTTGATGTTTATTAGGGCTGGTTCTGTCAAGGGGTGCCCCTAACTACTCAGAGTCAAGGGCAAAGCCACCCTCACCCCATTTCCCAGTTCCTGCCCTGCTCTCTCAGCTCACACCTGGCCTCAATTTCCCTGTGGGGGCGGGCGCTAGGGGAGCAGCTCTTGGGGCAGAGCAGAGTGTGTGGGAGGGAAAAGGAAGGAAGCAGCTTTGCCCTTTTCTCCTGGGGAGACTTTTAACAAAGGGAGCTTGCTGAATAGTGTAGCAGCCAACTTCCAAATGGAAAGATAGGGACAAATTCTGCCGGGAGTCCTCAAGCTCTGAACACTTCAGACATAAAAACACATTTGTCTTGAGAATGATGGTGAATCACAGAGGGAAAGGGTGAAAGAAGTTCCCATGGCTTTTCTTTGAAATTCTTTCACAGCAGCATGACAGCATTTGTATAAAGAGAGAGTTTATTGGCAGTTTCTGAAGGAGAGACAGAGAGAGAGACAATGTTGTTATTTAAGGCTGCCAATGATCTTACATGTATCTGGAGTCTTTTCTTCAAGGATTACAAAATGCTTCACAAATGTCACATTGCCAGACAGTCATTAATCCTTCCAGCACCCCTGTGCAATGAGGAATACAGTCGAATGGTTCGGATGAATGTAAATGGCCTCCCACCTAGGCTCACCCATCCCCAAACTGAACAATGAATCATGGCAGACTCATTCTCATGTGCTCCTGGGATACCGATGGGGCCCCAGGGTTCCTACCCAAGAACGCCCACCAGCCTCGTGATTCTGAATACTCGTCATCCAGTGAGCTCTTGCTAACAGCCAGACAGGTGTTTCTCTGGCAAACTTAAACATCTTTTGCGAAACAGATCCTGCAACCTCTCTAGGTAATCCTATTCAGATAGAAATATCTATATTTTTTCTATAAAAATCTCTTAATTCATGTATAAAATGCACATACATGTAAATTTACACATTTATAAATTGTTCCTCAGTAGAGAGGAGGAGTAATTCAATTATTTTCTTTATAGAAACCACAGAATTTTAAGACAAGAAGGAAAATTTTAAATCATCTTATCATTTTTCTTTCATGGGTGAGGCCATTGATCCACAGAAAGATGAGTGGCACGTGTAGCCCATAGACTGAGAAGACCTGGGCCTAGAACCCAGCTCTCTGGAATACCCGTTTGGAGCTCTTTCCACTGCGTGGCACATATACCCCTACTACCCACACTTCTGTCCATGGCAGACATCCTCAATCAATCCCAGTGTGTTCTGCACACAACCTCACCTCTTCTTCCAGAGATCCAGGCAGCCCTTTCCCTCAGTGGGAGTCAGCACAAGCAGAGAAGTGAGCACAGGCTTTAGACTCAGACAGGCTTGGATTGGAATCCTGTGTCATGCCATGCATTGCTTGGAGCTTAGACAAAATTATCTTTCTGAGCCGCAGTTTCCTCATTTATGAAATGGCATTGGTTCAAGTGGAGGATTAGCTGTGTCAAGTCACGTAAAATAGCACACTTACCTAGGTGCTCAGCACCCGTTGGCTGTGATTTTGAGGATGACCATGACAGTGATGCTGATGATGACTCCTTTGTGCCATCCCACCGTATCACACCCCTACTGTCGCATCTGAAATCAAGTGGGTAACACCATCCCTTGATTCATCCTCACATGTGCACTGGAGAGCGGTGTGCTTTGCTCTTTTATCCTGCCTCTGTTTTCTTTGGCTCCTTGAAATTGGACCCACTGATGTGCCCCGCATGCTTGTTGGGGCTGAATCCAGACCCTAACATCCATATCAAGCTGGGGCCGTGTCATGGGTTGCATCGTGTCCCCCCTCCAAATTCATATACTGAAGTTCTAACCCCCATGACCTCAGAATGTGACCTAATTATTGAAGTTAGAACGAGGTCATAGGGAAGTAAGGTGGGCCCCTTATCCAATATGACTGGTGTCCTTATAAAAAGGAGAAATCTGGACAGAGGCGAACACGCACACGGAGAGAACAGCATGTGAAGGTTGGAATTACGCTGCCACAGCCAACGGACCACCAGAAGCTAGGGCAGAGCCTGCAGAAGATCCTCCTGTAGCACTTTGTCGGGGCGTGGCCCTGCCGACACCTTGATCTGGACTTCCTGCCTCCAGAACCATGAGATCATAAATTTCTGTTGTTAAAGCCACTCAGTTATGCAGCCCCAGGAAACTAGCACAGGCTGTGATGAGTTTACTCTTCCGGGCTCACTCACAAAGGCTGGGCTCACTGCGTCACCCCCATGTCTCTCCCACTGCCAGGAAGCCCAGAGTTTAGGGCCCAAGGAGAGCCCTCAGCCCCCCATGCTGGCTTTTTCGGAACTCATCAAGGGCAGAATGGTTGCTTGCCTAATCCTCTAGTTTCCCAGCTTAGGTGTCTCTCCCTGAAACCAGATCCTGCTTGGGTGCCTACCGCCAGGAAGGCAGAGCCTCTTGTGCTCAGATAGATCTCCTGAAACGGGGGCCACCTGCTACTGGTCTCAAAAAAAAAAGGACTACCTAATAAATTTTTTGGTCAAGTTTTGAGAACACTGGGAAGTGCTATCCTTTAAGGCCTCCAATTCTGTCCAGTTTTTACTGTGAGTTCTTTCTTTCTGGCCTCTACCACATGTTCTGTCTCTGCCCTGAGCAGAGCTTAGTTAAGCTACAGAAAGCACCCAGAGTATAAGCTGTGGTTCCACATCTCCAAATTGTGAGGTAAATCTGACAGAACTAGTCTTAAGCTTTTCTTTTATTTTCTTTCTTTATTTTTTTGAGAGCATCACGCTCTGTTGCCCTGGCTAGAGTGTTGTGGCCATGGTGTCAACCTCGCTCACAGCAACCTCAAATTTCTGGGCTCAAGCGATCCTTCTGCCTCAGCTTCTCAGAGTAGCTGGGACTACAGGCCTGTGCCACCTCGCCTGGCTAATTTTTTCTATTTTTAGTAAAGATGGTCTCGCTTTTGTTCAGGCTGGTCTTGAACTCCTGACCTTGAGCAATCCTCCCGCCTTGGCCTCCCAGAGTGCTAAGATTACAGCTATGAGCCATCACCTTTATTTTATTTTTTTTGAGACAGACTCTCACTCTGTCACCCAAGCTAGAGTGCCTTGGCGTCAGCCTAGCTCACAGCAACCTCAAACTCCTGGGCTCAAGTAATCCTCCTGCCTCAGCCTCCCGAGTAGCTGGGACTACAGGCATGCGCCACCGTGCCCGGCTAATTTTTCTATATATTTTTAGTTGGCCAATTAATTTCTTTCTATTTTTAGTAGAGATAGGGTATTGCTCTTGCTCAGGCTGGTCTCGAACTCCTGACCTTGAGCGATCCTCCTGCCTTGGCCTCCCAGAGTGCTGGGATTACAGGCATGAGCCACCACGCCCGGCCGAGCCATCACCTTTAAATTTTTCTGTTAACTGTTCTGTGTAGACGGCTATGTTATTGCTTACCTGCAATAAACATTCTTGACATAGACATATGGGTTTTATTTATTTTACGTCTATGTTTCCAGACACCATTTTTGTGTGTGTGTAAATTTCACTGGAGTTACCAATTCATTGTTTTCCCACAGTTGTTTTTTGATTTTTAAATGATTTTCATTTACTTTTTCTCCTTTGAGTCTCTTGAGTACAGAGTTACGTGTTATTTAAATCTGTACAGCAAACTGGTCATCACAGTCCCCTTTGAGTTTTCTCTGTAGGGAGCTGGTGGCTTTCCCCCCTGGAACTCTTTGGTGGTGGCAGCAGTGAGTGAAACAGAGCCGCTGGGTGGGGTGGGGTGGGGGTGAGGGCGTCGCTTTCCTAGCCCCCTTTCCTGTTCCCGTGCTTTAAATTGCACTTTCATCCTGAGGAAGGGTCCTGGTTCCAGCCACATGAAGTGATTATTTCGGAAAGCCCCGAGGTCTCAAAGCACTGTTATAAAGGAGCAAGAGGTTCCTTTCAGATAATTGAAAGGTGGTGGCAGAGACCTGGGAGTCAAATGCCTCTCTGGCCATATTTGCATGCACATTTTCCTCTTTAAACTATGCTCCTTGCCTTCGAATGCTTCTTTCCTGGAGGACCGAGAGCAATTTCAGTAAGGGTTTGAAGCAGCAGGTTTGCATTCACCTGAGGATCTCTGCGCCATCGACGGATCCCGTGTTGCCACCTGCAGTGCCCAGGCAAGTTTCTGAGCAAGCCTCATCTGCCTCTCGGGGTCCCATGTGGCCATCAGGGCAATCACTGTTAAATGCAGAGTTGGTGCCTTTCTTGCTATCTTTTCGCTGAAGATGAGGAAGAAACTTCTTTGTGCCCCGACACTACCCTGTTCCTCTATGAATAGCACTTGGCATACCGTGTTGTGATCGCCCCACTGTCTCCATTTCCCCAGGCCACAGGGGCACACTCACAAGTGGCGGTGACACCACTGTCAGTGGAGTTGCAGCTTCTCCAAGCCCCTTCTTCCTTTTACCCTGGGTTCCGCTCACGCTCTGCCTCTGCAGTCTTCAGCATGTTCCTGCTGTACAGCCCTTGACTTTCTGCGCCCTACTTCTCACCAAAAGTGACAGTTCTGCCACCCGTAGTGCCTGCCCAGTGCCTGGCACAGAGCAGGCCCTCGATAAGTATGACTGGCCAAATGAAGGCCATCTGATATTATCTTTATCATTATTTTCTTGCTCTTTTTTTGCTCCAGTTATCACCACTGGGGTGATTTGGTGAAGGGCAGACTTTCACCAAATTAGCAAGTACAACTCTTCCTGGAGTCTTAGGTGGTCAGAACTTTGGGCAGGAACAGTTCCGACACAGGGGTCTATTCTCCCAGGTGTGCAGCCCCACCCTGTAGCTGACTCCTACAAGACACATGTTCTCAATAGTTGGATTGCAGGATATTTGGATAGCACCACTGAAGGTCACTCTCAGAACTATCCTTTCATGCCCACCCCAAGGTGCTAGACAGGAGGCCTTCATGAGTATGTTGGGCAGGCAGGTTCATGACAATGAAAGAAATACCTTCAAGGTGTCCTTCCCCTAACCCACATGTTGCTAAGTCCTCAAATCTAGTCAACTCAACTTTCCTTCACCCATAAAACACTCGGTTTCGGGAGAAAGAAGAGGGGTGGATACCCAACCGCTCTTTGGACTTACTGGATCTCAGGGACAGATGAGCTGGCCCTTGATGGCCTGCTGAGAACCTCTAAGTTTATCGTAGCCAAATCTCGATGCGGATGTGTTTAAACCTCACCATGGCGACATCTCCTCAACAGTGAAATAAATAATGAGAGGGTAATAGATAAATGAAATAAATAAAGAGCTGGTATATAGTAAAGTAAACAAACGGTCGTAGTTACCATTGGAACAGGAGTGCGGAAACGCAGCCAAATGAGTAAGCACAAGGTGGGGTCAAAGTGAAGCTGAGTCAATTTCATTAACATCTAGTGTTAGGGCTTGGACTGAGGGTACAGATTTGGAACCTATCTGGATCCCATTCCAGTTAGTTGAATATTATGATGCATAATGAATTGAGTTTTGATTTCTAAGCTTTAGCCTCCTAACATGCTAAGGTGCTCAGGCCTGAAATGGTACACGGGGCTTTCACAGTGAGGCTTCACTGATTGGAGCCCAAGTCCTGGCTTGCTGGGTGGAGCCCTGGGACACTGTGGGGACAGCAGCAGCACTCTGGAGACCAGCACAAGCCCTGTGTCAGGTGCAGCTTGGGAATCTTGACATCACCTAAAGGCATGTGTTTCTTCCCTCTCGGACACCTCCCCAAATTGGGAGCACCCCTTGTGGGCCCTTGTGTGAGAGTACACAGTATTGCTCCAAGTCATTGTTTCGGCCCAGGCAGACTCACTGAGATAGACAGTCCGCCCCAATAGCCGAGCAGCCCCACAGCCACTGCTAGCTTCGGTTGTGAAGCTAGCTCCTCCACACTTTGAGTTCCTGGAGAGGAGCTCCAGGTACTTCCAATGTTACTTATCTTTGATTTCTCAGCACGTTGCACATTGCTGTTTATGGCTAGCTGGGAGCTCGACGAGTCATGTACCAGAGGAGAGAGGACAGTATCTTTGTGTGATGGGAGCGGCTTACGGAGAAGTTTGCGGCCAATCCCTGTTCCTGCGTAGTAACATGAGGCAGCCCTGTGGCCCTGCATCTTAACGTGTAGCTCCTCCTGAATGGTGAGCACATCCAGCTGGGCTGGGAGGCCCTGCTCACGTGGCCTCGCCCCCTCATTGTAGCTTCTTTTTCAATGTGCCAAAATTCCTGGGTTCTCTGAGTCTCCTTGCGTTCCTGAAGACCGCTAGCTCTGCAGCATCAACAGCCTTGTATGGAATCACTGTGACCCCTGGTGGGCATGGCTGGGGATTGCACCCCGGCCCGCGCTCGTCCTAAGTAAGGCCTCCCTGCCTTGCCTCCTCTCCCTCTGTACCAAAGCCTGGCCCCGTCAGGGTCCACACTCCCCAGACCCGCCCCAGCCCTGAAGAGCGAGTGACCTGGAACAGGAGTGTACTAAATTGGTGCGCTTCCCTCTGCGTGACAAGGCAGCCCTATTCATTTGCTTCTGCCTTGAGCTGGGTTTTGCAAACGTCTCTGCCTGCAGGCACTGGAGCAGATGGGCATGGGGTGCTTTGGCTTCCCCTTGGCGTTGGTGCAACTCTTCCCCAACTCCCTCTCCGCCTTCCTTGGTGACCTCTTCACACGCAGAGGCAACCGCCTTTAGGGTTCTCCTTCAGCAGACGCACTTCTCTCCCGGGAGACAGGCTTCCATGGAAACCAAACCAAGCAGGAACGTTGTGGAGAGGCAGTTTATCAAGTAGGGTGTGGTGAAAACCCCAAGAGGGGTGCGAGGAGAAGGTAGTTATCTCAGGATTATATTAGAAATGTGAACAAAAATGCACTCAGAGGCAGTGGGAGAGCATATTTAATTTTAAAAAAGGTTTTTAAATGTTGTTATTCAATGGGAATAAAAGACCCTAGAAACACGAGAAGGCCCTAGAGCACCTGCTGTGTGCATGGCATGGTGCAAAGTGCAGGGAAGGGTACAGGTGGCAGATGTGATCCTGCCTCAGAGAGTTTGCGGCCTCTTGGGAGAGGTGAGATACAGGCACCTGACCATAGCACAGCCAAGCACAGAATGAATGGGACCCACGTAACTGGGCAGGGGAAGGCATGACTCTCGCTTTAGGCCAATCCAATGTACTTTTAGAGTACTTTTTTTACTTGGCTGCTCTATTATATTAAAATCGGCGTCAAGAAGAACATAATCTGTGCCATGTTGAACTTAAGGGAACTCAATCGATGGCCCTGGTTCTCAACTCCTGTCAAAGGAGGGGTTTTACAATATGGGAGATAGTTAGGCATGCTTTTGTAGTGCTGGTGGGGATCCCAAAGAAAGAGGTAGATGGATGGGAGAGACGATGATGGTTTACAACCCTGGCATCCTACCACATACGTCCACATCACCAAGGGAGTTTTAAATAATACTGATGCCTGCCCCGCCCTGGAGATTCTGATTACGGGGTGTGAGTCCAGGGAGCTGGGGCAGCAGGATTGAAACATTTTCCCCAAATGATTCTAGTGTTTTAGAACCACTGGAAGATCTATTCCTAGCACCTTCTCCCCCAGCTACTGCAACACACTCACACACTCACATTCACACACTCACACTCACTCACACACACTCACAACTCACACTCACACCAACACACACACACACTCACACACTCGCTCACACACACTCACAACTCACACTCACACCAACACACACACACACTCACATTCACACACTCACACACACTCACACACACTCACAACTCACACTCACACCAACACACACACACTCACATTCACACACTCACACTCATACCCACACACACTCACATCCACCCCCCCCACACA
>VBSM01000104.1:2763076-2791540 GCA_008086735.1 Cheirogaleus medius | reverse complement strand
TCTCACAAACACACTCACACTCACACACACACTCACACACCCACACACACTCATGCACTCACGCACTCAGACACTCACACACCCACACACACTCACGCACTCACACTCACACACTCACTCACACACACACTCACACATCCACACACACTCACACACACACTCACCCACGCACACACACTCACACACACCCTCACACACCCACACACTCACACTCACACACACACACTCACACACCCCTGCTTTTGTAATTTTCAGCTTTGCAGAAAATGGATGAAACAGAAATGGAGTGGGACCGAGATTCAGAATACTTGACTTTAATAGGCACATAATTATCTGCTTAAGATGCAAATGAGGGGTGATGTGGCCCAGAGCGCACCGCTGCAGTGGGGTCTGGGAAGACTTGGAATAAGTTCCTGCAACTCCACTGTGCCTCTGAGTGGTTGCAAAGATGTGCCTTGACATATCTCCTCCAGCCAGCTGTGATTCTGACTCAGCACCAGTATTAGTGGAGTGCTGTCTGTGCCACGGTGCCTGTGCTAAGGGTCATGAATATAGAATGGGTTTTCAGTGTCAGTTACGACACGTCGTGTGTTCCCAGGTCCCTGTCTTGTCCTGGTGTCTCTGTCTTCTCCATGCATTGTCTTCATACCTGTGCTTTTCCTTCCAAATTTCTGTTCAAAAACCAAGTGCTTGACAGGGATCACTTGTCCTATTTTTCTGACAATGGTTAACTGGTACCCTTACAGGAGTAATGTACTTATCTTGTGCATTCTGGTGGGGAAAACAGGAAAAGTACTGGTTGATGAAACATTGCCCATGATGCATAACATTCTACTGATTTTTCTTGGTTGGAGTGATTGTTGCTGTTGGAATTTGTTGTGACTTTAATATTAAGAAAGTCCTGTCTTCCCTTACCATCAGAGTTACGGTTCAGGAATATCAGCCTGGCTATTGAAATGGGTGGCCTTGCAAAAATAACAGGAAAATACTAATCCCGCAATTTCCTAGTTGCAATCCTATGAGTTCTCTCACTAACAGGCACCCCACAAAGAATTCTGTTTTTCACAACTTCTGAAAAGAACTGAACAGATGGAAAAGAGAGGTAAATCTTTTTCTTTAAAATTGTTTTTTTGAGACTCTGCTTTTACAGAGTTCCTGAGTAAATACCAGAAGCATGAGCTACAGCCTCAACCAGATCTCACGAGCAGAGTCCTGTCTCCTGTGACCATCCCTCTCCACGGAGGGGCAGGAAATCAACTCCTGGACTTCGACATCCTGCAGCCACTTTTGTTATCAACTGACACCATCACTATTTTTTTTCTCTTTGTCCCCCTTAAAATCAGTGATCCCCTTGGCCTCAGGGCTGGCACCCCTTCTCTTTCCTTGGGATGCCATGGGGTGCCACACCATCTCCCTGCTCCCCTCTCTTTCCTCCTTCATTCTCTCTCTCCTCTAAGAAGATAAAGCAAACGTTTTACTTTTACATATCCTAATCTCTGCGTGAGCACCTGTTAGGCTTTCCATCGCGGCAGTCATCCTGTGTGCTTTCCCTCAGGGCCGTGGATCGGCTGGTCTAAAGAAAACATGTGCATGGGAACCTACTTACATGACTCTGAGCTTACCGTTAGGTTTTGCCGTGGCCAGCAGTGTGGGCTGTGTTGGGATTGAGTCAGTGGGATGAGGAAGACTGTGTACGAGCAGGCTATGGCAACCACCACTATGATGAGGGAAGGGGACATTTACACCAGGCCTAAGGTGACTGGGTGCTGCTGCTTTCAAACGACTTATGTCAGGCCTAAAAATGCAGGCTGAGGCAGCAACTGCATTAAATAAATTTATGACACTATTTTGCCCAGGGATCTCAAAGAACTTCTTCTACTGTAATTTCTATGTTATCAAAATGATTTATTGAAATAATATTTTGAAATGAATACACATTTTACTAAGTCAATTTAGGTGTATATGTATATATGTATGTATATGCATGTGTATATATATATTACTGTATGATTAATTCAGTAGGATTTTTAATGTGAGTGTTTAAAATATTATTTTAAATTAACAAGATTATTTAATAAAAATAACAAGATTATTTAAAATACTGTTAAATAATGAATGGTCATGAAACTCTTCTTCACACCTGTGGATAATAATGGCCATCATTTATTCCATTCTCCCTAAGCACTTTACAAACAGTGCCTCACTGAACTGTCACACAGCCTCAAGAAGCAGGCATTTGCTTCTGCGTCTTACATGACCGAGGGAGCCTTGTACGCTGCAGGCCAAGCCGCTGGCCGAGGTCACAGAGTGGCTGGGTGCTAAAGCCGGCACTGGAGCTCAGAAACTCTGGATGAAAGCCCACCTCTGACCAGGCGGTCTGCCTGCCGTCTTTCCCTCACTCAGTGGTTTGTAACCATGCTGCACATTAAAATCACTGGAAAACTTGGAACAAAAGTACTGGTGCCAAATCGCAATTAATTCAGACAAATTGCATCAGAATCTTTGGGGGTAGTGCCCAAGCATTTGTATGTTATAATTCCTAAGTAATTGTAATGTGCAGCCAAGGTTGAGAATAACTGCTGGTAATTATTAACCCACGTGGCTAAGGAAATAGTTTAGATTTGTCACGTTCCGTGCTATTCATATCCCAACCTACATGTTGGGACAAATCCCTTTCTCTCGATTCAGTCTGGCGTTCTCATTACTAATCGCACACACACACCCCTTAGCTCAGAATCTCTCTTCACACAAGCAGTCGTAGGTATGCCAGGCCCAAATTGGGGCATATCCTCTGGATGTCAAGGTCCAACACAAAGGTGGAATATCACTCGTCAAAACACTGCAGTGGGCCAAGCCATGAAAGATGATTTGAAAGGCAAATCTTAGGAGAGACTGAATCAAAAGTTTGGCAGTGGGTCTTCCAACCAAAGAAGCAAGACAGAACCTGGGGAGAGGCATCTGGGAATGGGGACCAGATGGTTTGGAAGAGGGATCTTTACAGAGGTTTGGTGACATTGGACGTGGGTTGAAAGGGAACCATAAATGCAGAGGTCACAAAGTGTTTTGTTTGCCTAGCATCAACCTTTAACAAAATAAAGTTAAAGTTAAAAAACTAGGAGGTTGCACATACAAATTGAGATTCTGGCTTAAAACATCTGAAGACCTGGCAACAGTAAGCCTTTGTTCCCACAGGGCCATGGTCAGTGGCGTCCATGGGATGGGGGTCTCCAGTCTCCACGGCCCCACAGGTGCTCTGACTGCCGATATTGACGTGGACTGATACTGGTGGTTTCCGATTTAGGATTCCAAACCAGCCTGGATATGAAGTAGTCACAGAATACCACGTTTTCATTTACTGATTTCTGTGGTGGCCTTTGCTTCCCTACCTACGTCCCTGTGAGTCGCGCGGCCGCCGTGGCACGAGGGGGCGCGACTGGCTGCGCGGTGCACATGCGCGGCGCACAGCCGGCTCTCGCTTTCGTTTCAGGGCTGCGTTCCGCCCTGGCGTGTCGCCCTGCTTGCCGTCTCCCTGCGCAGCAGCATTTGGTGTCCAGAGCCCCCTTCCGCTCAGAGTCTGGGCAGGGCACGGGTCCCTCGCTGTGCCACACCATGGGGCGTCCTGTGCCGTGCGTGCCTACCCGACTCTACGGCACAGGTGCCAGCTGAGGCAGGACCACTGCGGCACAGTGCGCTCCGGCCACGCAGGCCGCCCTGACACCTGCTTTTCCTTTTCTTAGCCACCTTCCCTAGTAAAGTAAGCTTTTATAGGCAAAGTCCTTGAAAAACTCAAATGAACTTCTAACTGTTCCTCTCAAGGGTGTTTTGTGTTTTTTTGTTGTTGTTTTTGGCCTGGCTTATTTTCCTGAAGGTTTATTTCCCTAATTTTCCTTAAAGACATTATAATCAACTTCCTCTAATTTGGCCAACTCGTTTAGGGAAGAGTCTGAATGTTCTGAACTTTGCACTCCCAGCAGGGCTTGTCCTCCCTAAAGACGCCAGTAATAGCGGAGGAAGGGAGAACAGATATTTCTATAAAGAGCGTTTTCTCCCGGGAGAGCAAGACAGTCTTGGAGTCTCTTTACTTGTTGCAAAAATAAATAGCAATTAAACAAACACACCAATAAACAGATAAATCCCAGAGAAAATTAGAATGTATAAAATGTTGCCATTTATAGGTTAAAAAGGTTAAAGCTTTATAATGATGTGCTAAACAGTTATTTTATTTATTCTTTTATGTATTATTCCAAGTGTTAAAAAATACCCCAAACTTGGATATAAAATCAAAAGATGACCATGTCCTTTTATTGCCACACTTGAGCACTGTCTGGGGCGTTGCGCCTTTGCTTCAGTTTACTGTTGACTGTTGGCGAGGGCCCAGATTCCGTGAAATTAGATGTTAGCTTGTAGATTGATAAGGTAGAAATGATTTTTTTTCTAGTAGAGGTGTAACATAATTTCTCTCCTTTAGAAAATATAACCACAAGATTATGGTTTCATTGCCCTGTGGCCAGTGACCAGTTTTATGTCTAACCTAACCATCTCATTCCAGCATTCTTTCTTTCAGTGCATGTGAACACTCAGTCTTCCCAGTTCCCTTTGAATCAGCTTTACAATTCTGTGCGTTATTTCATTAATGAGTAACATACATTTCTGAAGAATGTTCACTCTATATTTGTGTGAGAGTCATGTCTTTAACTTTTAAAAAATTATGCTCTGGCACTATCCTTACCCCCAAAAGAACGTTAGGTGGCCCCAATCTATTCACACTGGAGTTTCTTTCCTTGGCTGCGTGGGAGGCGATAGGCAAAGCTTGGGAAGTGCCTTTGTAGTTGATGTGTGAGACTCACACTACATTGAGGAAGCGAGAATGTAAAAGTTAAGCTCCAATATAGGGGAAGAAGAACCAGATGAAATTATTCACTGATAAAACAAAAGCCATTTAATGATGTCTCTGCTCATCGCAAACACGACCTCCACGGCTGCCATGCTAATCATAGGGTGACTTGTGCCGAGGGAAGCAGAATATTTGCTACGTTTCTTTGACATTTTGTCTTTCTGAGGTTCTCTTTATTCCTCCTCTTCCATTTCTATGCATCATAGGGTCTGAAGGGAGAAGACTTGGCCATCGGCCTATGTCACTGGAGAGTATCAACAAACTCTCTAATAAAGATGTTCCTGAAAGGTTAGGTATAAATTCAATTTTTAAAAATCCTATTTCAGCCAGGCATGGTGGTACATGCCTGTAGTCCCAGCTACTTCGGAGGCAGAGATGGGAAAATTGCTTGAGCCCAGGAGTTCGAATCCAGCCTGGGCAACATAGTAAGAGCCCATCTCTTAAAAAAAAAATCTTGTTTCAAATGAGTTGTATTTTTGCTCTATTATAAAGAGAATGGATTATTTAATAATTGTAAAGAAACTACTGTTTAGCTCTATTCTAACATGGTGTTAGCATTTTAAAAAATCATTATTAGTTTTTGGAGACTGGGCCTCACTCTATTGCCCAGGCTGGAGTGCAATGTTGCAATCATAGCTCACTGCAGCCTCAAACTCCTGGGCTCCAGAGATCCTCCTGTCTCAGCCTCCCTAGTAGCTGGGACTACAGGTGTATGCCACCACGCCCAACTGATTGTGTTTAATTACCTTTAAATGAATTATTTATGGAAAAATATATCATCTCTTCTAAGTATTGAGGTAGGCTTGGAGAGTAAAACAGTAATGAATTATCTGTGAAATTATATAATAAAAAGTGAGTGCTTTGCAGCTATGTGGTACTCTATTTCATATAAATGCTGTTTATCGACAACAATAATTGTAATGTAACCTGAATGTCCCAAAGTCTATAGAAAACTGAGATGTCACCTTTTCTTTTATATCCAAACAAAATAACTGAGTCCACACTTCAGGTTTGATTTTAGTAAGTTCAGTCCCGTCCTGAATATTTCTGAGAATTTCTGGACAGCATTTCTCAATTGCAAACTCCAGTTGTCAGATGATTCTAGACTAGTTTTGGCGGTTGGGTTCTCTCCCTGGTTTTGCTATACTTCTTTACTGCTTTCTGTTTTTATGTGGTCCAATTCACCTGCCAAAATTGTCACAGCCCTTCCTGTATTTCTTAAGAAGATGCTAAAATAAATCTTTCACTAATTTAGCAGTTAATAAAGGTTCTGTTGGAGGACAATGGAGAGGAATTAAGATATAAAACAGGAAATGGCTCAAAATACCCTCTCCTTAGAGACTAGCCTTTTAGATTATCATGAAGAGAGCCTTAGTGCTCTTTTGCTGGTCCTCTCCATTCTAGGGAATACCTTGGGTCTTACCTTTCATAACCAACAACTCACTAAAAATCTGTTTCCCTAAACAAAGGATCAATTCCTCCTCTTGAGAGCGCCCCCACTCTCCTCTAAAGAATGTGGAAGTTGTGTTAGCAGTTTTTCCTTCCATCTACACTAAGAATATCACCTATGGAGACCCAGACAAATTGCCAAGCTGGGGAAGACCTTGAAGCCAACTTTTAGAATATGTGACTCTACCTCTGAACTGACTTGGTTTACATATATTGACCAAGCATCTAGGAACCTTACTAAATGTGGTCATTAAATCCAGTAGTGTTCTAGATTATTTTGAATATTTTACATAAACAATCATATTATTTTCAAATGAGAGTTTTACATTTCTCTGTATAAACTTTATAACTTTTAGGTATTTTCTGGCCTTATCACAGTGACTAAGACAGCCAGGTCTTAAGGTGCAAGGAGAGACAATCATGGACATGCTCCTCTGGTGCTGACTGTCGGGGGACAGTGTTCAGTATTTCAACTGTGAGTATATTTTTAGCTGTAGGTTTTTGGATCTGCCTTTTATGAGAGTGAGGAAGTTTCCTTCTAGTTATAGTTTGTTGAGGGTTTTTTATTATGAATATGTATATAATTTTATCAAACACCTTTTCTGAATCTATTGAGATGATTAATATTTGTTCTTTATGCTGTTAATGTGGTGACCGCACTGATTGAATTGTGAGCGTGAAATCAATCGTACATTCCCTAGATAAGCCACACTTGCTGGACTTGATTTGTTATGATTTTATTTTTCATGTTTGCATCTTAATCTGACAAAAATTGGCTTATAATTCTACTTTCTTGTAATATTCTTGACAGATTATGGTATCAAGACCTCATAAAACAAGTTGAAAAGTATTCCCTTGTTCTCTATTTTCTAAAGGAGTTCGTATAAGACAGGTGTGATTTCTTCCTCAAAGGTGTGGGAGAATTTACCAGTGATGCCACCTGGGACTAGAGTTTTTATGTTGAAAAGTTTTTAATTATGGATTCAATTAATTTGACAGACATAGGATGATTTAAATGTTCAATTTTTTGTGACTATTATTAAATCTTGCTTTTTAAGAAATTTGTCCATTTTATCTAGGTCGTCACAGGTAGGGGCATAAAAATGTTCATAATTCTTTTTATCATCTTTTTAATATATATTGAATCCTGATACTGGCAGTTTATGTTCTCTTTCTCTACCTTTCTCTCTTTTTCTTAATAAGTCCTGCTAGAAAGTTGGTAGTTTTATTAGTCTTTCCAAAGAGCCAACGTAGTGGGTTTTCTCTCTTGCTCATCTGCTCCCTGTTTTGCTACCCCCTGACACCTGCCAGGCGACCACGCTCCTGGCAGCTGGCTCTCTTTCCTGAAGGGCTCTCAGGGTGGCACATCTCCACGTCCACCACAGCCTAGTCTAGAAAAGAAATCGATTATCCAAGTATCCATACCAAAAGCTAAGGAAAAAAAAGCAAATTAAGCACAGATAAAATAGAAAGGTAGAAATAGAGGTAAGAGCAGCAAGCGCTGAAGCAGACAGCAGATGCAAACCCAGAGAGATTTTTTGGGGGTTGGTGCAGAGACTTGGGGTGGAATCTCCATGGGGATCTGAGGTCCCACTGGCTGGCCTGCTGGTTGTTGCAGATGGTTATTATTAAGTTGCATCCATGCCTTACAGGCTGATAAGGCAACCTGAAGGCAATATTTTTAAAAAAGGAGACCAATTAACAAACAATTAAAACAAATTAAGGGTCAGAGTTTGCAAAGAAGTTCTCTTGCCTTGCAGTAGGCTAACTAGAACAGGCTGGATTTGATAGTCCCCGCCTATCCTGAGTGGCCCCGCCTCCCATTACAAGCTGGTGTCCACTGGGCGGGAGGACAGACGTCTTTTTTTTTTTGAAACAGAGTCTCACTCTGTTGACTGGGCTAGAGTGCCATGGCGTCAACAATCTCAAACTCCTGGGTTCAAGCAATCCTCCTGCCTCAGGCTCCTGAGTAGCTGGGACTACAGGCATGTGCCACCATGCCCGGCTAATTTTTTCTATATATTTTTTAGTTGGCCAATTAATTTCTTTCTATTTTTAGTAGAGACGGGTCTCACTCTTCCTCAGGTTGGTTTTGAACTCATGACCTTGAGCGATCCGCCCACCTCTGCCTCTCATAGTGCTAGGATTACAGGCGTGAGCCACCATGCCCGGCCCAGACATCTTTCTTGTGCGAGGCAATACGTGCCCACCTCTGGAGCTGCTCCCCCTGCCCTTGGGCTGCCAGATTTAGAACCAGGATAACTTGCGTCATAAACCAATTAGGGCTGTGCTGGATTGGCCAAGGGAGGACAGGGCCTTGGCCAAGCCAGCACGGCCCAGCAGGGTGGGTCTAGATTCTGAGGGTGCACAATCAAGGGAGGGTGAACATACTTCTGGATAGGAGAGAGTTTCTTGACTTAGGGGAAACTCTTGGGATACAGGATTCAACACTTTGGAAATGATGCAAACTTGCTGCTAGAGCGGCTCCTAAGAAAAAGCAATGTCCCATGCTGAGTAAGGTTGAAATACCTAAATTTCTCTGGGCGATGGTAGAATAAGGGATTGGACAGCATAAGAAAGTAGGCATGCTGAAATGCGTACTCTGCGAGGCCAGCCAGCCCACAAGAAGCTTGTATTCCATAGGAAGGCCTAGAGAAGACCCCGTCCACCAAGTCCCTCCGAAAGAGCGGTGAAAGGGTGTCAGTGGTCAGGGGTGGCTCCCCTCTGCAGGTAGCACTGATGGTAGGAGAAGCCTTCACAGCACTGGGCTGACTGACAGCAAGTGGGAGGATGGAGCCCAAAGCCATAGAGGCCAAGGGGCAGTGCTTAGCCACCGGAAGCCAGGGGTTGTTATCACAGCTACTAACAGGGTGAGAGTGCAGCCAAGGGGGCCTGACCTGCAGGAAGTCATGGTGATGTTAATAGGACATGGCATTTCTAGGGACAAAATAGTTGGCAGCCAACAAAGGTGTGTGTGTGTGTGTATTTTCAAAAGAAAGCAAGATGAAGGAATAAGAGACTGAGGGTCATCACCCCCAAAAGAGTTGTGATCTCTTGCCCAGCTTTAGGGGATTGTCTAATGACCTTAAAAATTTTAATTTTTAGTTTAATTCCATACTCTGTGTGATTGCACTCCTTCGAAATGTGTTGAGAACTTGCTTTATGGCCTAGCATATAGTCCATCTTGATTGATGTTCCATGTGCTTTTTTTTCCCAAGGAACTGTGCAAGTAGTAGTTTTTTTATTTTTAAAATTGTATGTATTTAAGGCATATAACATGGTGTTTTGATATCCCCACACATAGTGAAGTGATTGCTGTGGTCAAGCAAAGTAGTATATCCATCATCTCACATAGTTACCTATCTTTCTTTCTTTTTTGGTAAGAGTACGTACAATCTACTCTCCTGGCAAATTTCCAGTTACACAACATTATTAACTGTAGTCCTCATGTTGTACTACGTCTCCAGACTTATTCATACGACCTAACTGCAAGTTTCTACCCTTTGACCTATCTCCCCATTTCCCCCACTCCCTCACCCTGGCAATCACTGTTATACTCTCTGTTTCTATATATTTGACTTTTTTTTTTAGATTCCACATAAAAGTGACATCCAGCAGTATTTGTCTTTTTCTGACATTTCGCTTAGTATAACGTCCTCGAGATTCATCCATGTTGTTGCAAATGGCAGGATCTCCTTCTTTTTTAGGGTTGACTAATATTACATTGTGTGTGTGTGTGTGTGCGTGTGTGTATATAAATCGCAATTTCTTTATTCATTCTCTATCAGCAGACACTTAGGTTGTTTCCATACCTTGGCTATTGGGAATCACGCTGCAATGAACATGAGACTGCAAATATTTTTATGAGGTAGTGATTTCATTTCCTCCAGGTGTATACCCAGAAGGATTGATGGGTTATATTGTAGTTCTACGTTTAATTTCTTTAGGAACAGCCATACTGTTTTCCATGATGGCTACATCAATCTACATTCCCACCAACGGTGTAGGAGGGTTTTCTTTTCTCCACACCCTCACCAACACTTGCTATCCCTTGTCTTTCTAGTAATAACCATTCTAATGGGTGTGAGGTGATATCTTGTGGTTTTGATTTGCATTTCCCTGATAATTAGTAATGTGGAGCACATTTTCATATACCTGTTGGCTATTTGTATGTTTTCTTCTGGAATATGCCTATTCAGGTCCTTTGCCCATTTTTTAAAATCAGGTTATTTGCTTTTGTGCTGTTGAGTTGTATAATTTCCTTATATATTTTTGGATGTTAACCCCTCATCAGATAAATGGTTGGCAAATGTTTCCTTCTGATCCATAGGCTGCCTTTACATTTTGTTGATTGTTTTCTTTGCTCTGCAGAAGCTTTTTAGCTTGATGTAGTCCCACTTGTTAATTTTTGCTTTTGTTGCCTGTGCTTTTGGACTCATATCAAAAAAATCTTTTTTTCCCTATGTTTTATTCTAGTTTTATGGTGTCAGGTCTTACATTTAAGTCTTTAATTCACTTTGAGTTGATTTTTGTGTATGGTATAAGGGTCTAGTTTTATTCTTTTGCATGTGGGTGTCCAATTTTTCCAACATCATTTGTTGAAGAGACTATCCTTTCCCCATTGTGTCTGCTTGGTGGTCTTATCACAGATTAGTTGACCAAATACACTTGGGTTTATTTATGGGCTTTTTATTCTGTTCATTGGTCTATGTATCTGGTTTTTTGCCAATACTATCCTGTTTTGATTACTATTGCTTTGTAATGCAATTTGAAAATTAGGAAGTATGATGCCTCCAACTTTGTTTTACTTTTTCAAGATTGTTTTGACTATTTGGGAGTCTTTTGTAGTTCCTTGAAAATTTAAGAATTGTTTTTGATATTCCTATGAAAAATGTCTTTGAAATGTTGATAGGGATTATGTTGAATCTGTATATTGCTTGAGGTAGTATGGATATTTTAAGGATATTAGTTATTTCAATCCATGGACATAGGGTATCTTTTCATTTATTTGTGACTTCTTAAGTTTCTTTCATCAATGTTTTATAGTTTTCTGTATATGGATCTTTCACCCCTTTAGTTAAATTTATTCCTAAATATTTTTTGATGTTATTATAAATGGAATTGTTTCCTTGATATCTTTATTGGATAGATTGTTATTGGTGTAAAGAAATGCAACTGATTTTTGTATGTTTCTTTTGTATCCTGCAACTTTACTGAATTTATTAGTCCTACTAGTTTTTTTATGGAATCTTTAGGGTTTTCTATATAGAGAATCATGTCAAATGAAAACAGTGACAAGTTAATTTCTTATTTTCTTATTTGGATGCTTTTTCTTATTTTTCTTGCATAATTCCTCTGGCTAGGACTTTCAGTACTATGTTGAATAGAAGTGGTGAGAGTAGTTCTCTTGTTATCTGATCTTAGAGGAAAAACTTTCAACTTTTCACCATTTAGCATGATGTTAGCTATGGGTTTGTCATATATGGTGCAGAATTTTTTTTTGGTAGTATTTCTATGATTTATTGTTTTCCATATTTGACTTTCAAATATTTGCATTTTAACATTATTTACCCTTCTCTTCAACAATATGAAGATCCTGAAATACATTAACTCTAATAACCTCCATCTCAACTTAGATACTACCATTCTATAGTATTTTACTTCTAGACGATTTTCCCATTTATTATAATTATTGTTTGATAAAGTCAATGCTTGTTTGAATTTACTCATTCTGCCAACCATAATTTCTTTCTTGCATCTTAGACCTTCCATCTGTGATCACTTTATTCTACCTGAAATAAATCCTTTAGAATTTAATTTAGTGAGAATGTTTTGGTGATAAACTTTCACTTTTTTCCATACAGTTTTTGTTTTGTTTTGGTTTTTTTGGTCCTCTTCTTTGAAAGTTAATTTTTTCTGGTTATAGAATTATAGGTTGACGGTTATATTTTTCAGCTTATTGATGGCATTTCTTCTATTTTCTTCTCACTTCCATTGTTGCTATGAGAGACAAGAGACTAGCAGTCAGTCTACTTGTTATTTATTTTTTTAGGGTCTTTTTTTAAGGTTTTTTTTAATTTAATGTCCTGAAATCCCACTATTATAAGTCTGGGTGTTGATTTGGAGGTATATTTTTCAGGCTTCCTATACCTGCACATTGATGTATTAATATTTCAATAATTTTGGAAAATTCTTAGCTGTTCTGTAGGACATGTCCTATCTCCCTCTTGTCTTATTCTAGAATCTGATTAGACAGGGTGTAGGCCTTTTTCATTTTTTTAATGTCCATTAACTTTATTTCAAGATATGAATTTTAAAAATCTTGATAATTCCTTACTTTCTTGCCAAATACTTGATGCTTTTGCAAATATGTCTTAGAACATCAGTGTCATAATTTTTGCTTTAATCATCAAACATAATTTAGAATACTCAAGAGGAGAAGGAGAGCCTACTGTATTAACCCATATTTTGGCTTACTATGTTAGTTTTCCCCCTCCTCCCATTTTAAGGTTTCTTTTATCATTTCCTTTCTGTTAAGAGATCTTCCTTTAGCCATTCTTTTAGGGTAGGTGTGCTGGTAACAGATCCTCTTAATCCTCCTTTATCTGGTAATATTTTATGTCTAATTACCAAACTTTTAGTTGCACTTAGTGGGCTGAGTAGGGAAAATATGCTGCTCCATCTCCCTAGAGGCAGGGCTCTCCCACCTCCTAATGTTTCTTTTTTTTTTTCACAAATTTCAGGGTTTTATTCCTCCCCTGTTGGGAGGATTTATCTAGATAACTAATCCATCATTTAAAAGCAATAGAATTTGCCTTGTGTTTTGGTAGTTTTAATTGTGAACTGCTCATTTTTTAATAGAAATTTATCTACAGAGATTATTTGAGGCCTGGGTTGAAGTTGAGGGTTTTCTGACAGTCACTTTGGAGCACTAGCCATTGATACCCACTTCGAATTAAATTTTCCTTTCAAGGGTTTTCAGACTACATAATTATCAGGAAACCAACTCCACATGGTGTCCAACTTGTAGTTGTGAATTCCCAGGGGATTATTTTAGTTTTATTCCTTCCAACCCTAGGACTGAGATAATCCATTTTCTTGTTATTCTCTTCTGCTCAGTGAGGTGTCACTGTGAGTAAAGTGCTTTGGAGTCTCAGCTTTTTGTGGGAATCTCATTTTTATTCCCCACTTTGAGTATGCTCTGGGCTTTACCTTCTTTCTGTCTGATGTACCTGGTACAGTCATTAATTAAAACAGAAGCTCAAGGATTCCAGGTTTTGACAAAATTCTCCAGGATAGATGCTGGCTTTGGTATTTCTAGAGTTCTGTGTCTCACTTCACCTTGGAGATTGGCATGTACTTTACTCTTACACAAGCTTAATGTACAAAAAATATATTTTTAAAATGTTATCAGGTATTTGAGTTATTTTATTTAGATGGGCTTGTCAGGGAACCCAATCTACCACACTGCTAGAAAAAGAATTTTCCACAACATATGATTTTCTTTTATAAACTCTTCTCTTCGTAGCACATGTCTCTTAGCTGAATATGTTTCAGTCCTAAAATATTTAATGATTAACCATTTTTATCATTACTTAGGGATTTTTTTCTGAATAGTTTGTTTACTACTTTCAATTTACTGTCAGCTTTCATTCTCCCTTTTAACTCTATAATATAACATGGGCGATTACAAATGATCTTCTAAAAAGCTGTGCAGTCAGCCTGGTATGATTAGATGTCATAAAAGTGATGTGGCTTGATTTTTTGGCTGCATAATCACCTTGAGTTCTTTGCCTCTGGATTGAAATTTAGGAGAGGGAACTTGGAGATCAGAGCTGATTTATTGTCTTATTTACACATGAAGTGGAGAGGAGAAATCATTCTATACTTAGCTGGAAATGTTCATGAGAGACATTATCTCTCAAAAAGCAATTGGGGATGTGGGGATTAGAAATGAGGCCAGAATAGCTATAGAAATGCTATTCCAGGCAAATTAACAAAATTCAAGAAAATAATTATGTTGGAGTAGAGAAAGGTTGCCTTTTCCTAGATTCATTGAACATTACCTGGGATCAGGCTCAGGATGCAGCTCAGGAAGACACACACCTGCCTGTGTACACACAGGTGCACACACAATTGCCTACCTACATGGACACACACACTGTAAACACACACACATAATTAGTAACAGAACTGGGGGAATTCTGGCAAGTGAGTCATTGAGTTTTGTTTTATCCCCTCCCCCTACTCCTCAAAGTAATATGTGTTCATTAGAAAAACACTGGAAAGTCCCCCCCACAGTCCTCCATAATGCTACTTCCTAGTAAAAACAATGGCAATATTTTGGCATATTGCTCTTCTTCTTCTGTACTTATTAAATATGGTTCAGCTTGTACGAATAATTACACTCAATCCTGCCCTACTCCTCCACTCACAATGCTATGTTAGGTATACCCCCATGTTTCCAAATAGTATTTTAATCATGGCAAAATATTCTTTCATCTGGGTGGTTCACAATTTCCCTCATGCCCTCTTTTTAGACATTGAAGTTGTTACAAATTTTCCAATAATAAAACGAGTCGCTGTTGCCCTCTGCTTTGGTCCTAGACGAATAATTTTTAAAACTTGTGAAATCCCTGAAAGATTCGAGTTAAGCCATCAATCTGTAGCCCTCGCATTCCCCGTGGGGGTTTCCCACCTCCAATTCCTGCCCTCATTTTGGCCATAGCAAGCTTTTTAAAGAATTTCTTCCAATAACATGTGGTACATGTTCACCTTGAGAGGATCTCTAGTAAATGAATAAAAATACCCATCTCGTTATGTTTTGGGTGCTATTTTAGCCCCACATTGTATATAGGATACATTAGTGTCTGGGACATCAATTTATGTCTTGCAAAAGTAGATGAGTGTTTGAAATAGGCTGCTGAGAACTTGAAATGTAGCCAGTTCAAACTGACATATTTTGTAAGTGTAAAACACACGATGAATTTCAAAGACTTTGTATAATAAAATGATGTAAATTATCTTATTGATAGCATTCTTTGTATTTATTACATGTTGAAATGGTAATATTTTGGATATATTGGGTTAAATGAAATATTGTATTAAATTTAGTTGCATTCATTTCTTTTTACCTTTTTTTTAAGTGTGGCTACTAGAAAATTTAAAATTATGTATGTGGCATGCATTTGTGGGTGGTATTGTATTTCTGTTGGACAGGCTGATTTAGAGCTTAGAGTTGGAGTCTCATCCGGTAGCTGAACCTCAAAGCAGAAAGCCAGCCACGAGGCCCAGGCCCCGTCCCACCGTTCCCTTCCTTGAGAGCACACCCTCTCTCTGCTTCCTGCTTAAGCTTCCAGAATCCTGCATAAAGGAAAGAAAAACATGTTCGTCGCTTTCTTCCTGCCCCACCCTCTCTCAACATCCAGCCCTGCCGTGGTGCATGAATCCCAGCCTGTGGAAACACGGTTACATAGTGATAAGAGACCTAACTGGATTGGTTGGCTGTGACATCTCACTGATCGTCAGGTCCATTCTGCATTAAGTTGGATCAATGACAGACACTCCCAGGTGGAACAGATCTAGCAGGAAAGTGCTCACTGAAAGCTCTGTGGCAGCTTTTGGGCCATTTTCTCCTCCTCCATTCAGCTTCAATCACTCCTATTGCAAAAGCCCCTCAGCTCCCTGGTGCCTGCTTACAGGGATCCAGAGCTGGGACCCCACAGACCTTATTGCCATTTCAGCTGCCAGGAAGATAAACAGTGGTGCATACCAGAGCTCCTGCTCTGAGAAGCTCGAGAGAAGGCTGAAGCTGGCACATTTGGTTCGGCGGGAGCCTGAGATAACTGAACCAGTTTCTGTAGATTCAGCAGTTTCCAGGCCTTCCAGGATACTCCAGCCTTCCAGACAACTCAAGGACTTGGACAGAAAACGCCAAGTCAATAAGTGATGGTTGACATCGTCCTGACCCCTGCCACAGCAGCATGTCTGTGCTCAGGCTTCATGGGGAGATGGCCCAGGAATAGCACAGAACCCCTTGGCTGTGAGCCAGCCCTGTGGACAGCTGCCTGTGGCTCCTGGTGTCTGCACTGCTAGGCCTCCAAGGGCAGCTGAGGTTACTTGCTGCCCTAACCCACTTACAAAACTGGTCAGGCTCCCATCCAAGCAAAGATTCTTCCTACTTTCGATTATTTTTGTAGGGAACGTCTGTGGGTGTGCAGAGTCATATTTCCTGACATGTTTGTTTAGTCTCTTTTTCTACCGACCCCTTCCCATTCAGGCTGGTCGAGGCAGAGGTTTTCTTATGGCTTGATGACAGTTGAGTCTCTTCCAGATGTGGCCAAAGGAGCCTGGCAGAGTTTCCCTGCTGAAGCAAGAACTTCCAGGCTGACTAATTCCAAGGAACTGCAGTCAGGGAGAAGAGATGGACACTTGTATAGCCCGTTCATGCACATGACAAATACTTGAATGCCTTTTGCTACGGGCTAAGCCCTGTGCTAGCCTTTTAGAACTGAAATGAATCAGGCATAAATCCAGCCTTGTCGACTTTTACAGCTTATGAAATGTGATGAGTGTCATCAAAAAGGTACACACAGGGGAGCCAGGAGTTCCGCAGAAGCATAGATAGCTTTGACTAGACAGAAATGGGAGAAGAAATCATGGACACTTCGTGAAAGTGACATTTGAGCTGGCATTGAACGATAGGTATGACTTGGCTCTAGTACAGGGTTTCTCAACCTCAGCACTATTGGCATTTGGGACCAGATCATCCTTTATTGTGGGAGCTGTCCTGTGTATTGTAGGATGTTCACCAGATCCCTGGCTTTTACCTACAGCATGCCAATAGTACCCCATCCAGTTATGACAACCAAAAATATCTCCAGACATTGCCAAACATTCCCTACTGGGCAAAATCACCCTGGTTGAGAGCCACTACTACAAAAAAAATAGGCAAAAGAATTATCTGGAAAGAGTAAAAAACTCATGCAAAGGACAGGCCCTGTATGGACACAGCAGGTGACTTAGTTTAGATAGAAAATGAAGAGGATGCAGGCAAAACAGTGGAAAGTTCAGATACAAGCTCTACATGGTGGGGACTTGGTGTGCATGTATGTTTTGTTCCACGATGTGTCCCAAGTGCTTGGAGCAGAGTCTGGCACATGGTAGAAGCTCAACAGTGTTTGTTGAGTGGAAGACAGTCTGGGTTCACTTTATAGAGGGATGGGAGCACAGGGGAATAAACGGGGAATGTGGGAAGGAATTGAATGATTTACGTGTTGGAGGGGTTGAGTTGGAGGTCTGTAAACAGCCAGGTGGAGGTAGGTAGTAGATGGGTGGAATATGGTGACTGAGCTCAAGAAATGGGAGGTGTGGACATCCTCTGCACAGGGGCAAGGCTGGGAGAGACTGACGAGTGTGGGCTATCCTAGAAGAGGCCAAGTCAAAATCCCTGCGTGGTGCCTGCCTCTATGGGTGTGTAGCGGAGATCAGTACTTATCCTTTTGTTTGTTTGTTTTAGCTTTATTGGGGTATAAATTGATGCACAGAAATTGCACACATTTAATATGTACATCTTAGTGAGTTTGGACACATGCATACAGCATACCATTACCACAACCAGGGTACTAGACATATCAAGGTGGTTGTCCATTATTATTCTTTCTCACCTTTTTCCACAATAACAGAACCTAAATCTTTAGTTGGACACAGAGTTGTCTGAAAGAAAGACTATATATTCCAGCTTCATTTATCACTAGACATGGCCATGGGTCTAAGTGTTGGCCAAGAGGTTTAAGGATATATAAACTATGATATATCAATAAAAATAAAAAGATTAAATATCATGTAATTGCTTTCAGGAAACTGTCCTAACAGACATTTGACATGCATACTTTGCCCCCTTTTTCTGTTCCATCATGCTTCCTGGAATTCTAATGTGAAGGGCTGGAGTTCTGGCAGCTTCCTTGGACCATGAGGATGAGCGCTCCACACTAAGGGTGGATTAAGAGAGGCTGGCATGGGGCCAGGGCTCTAGATGACATTGTGGGTCCACTATACCTGGACTGCCAATCCCCAGACTTTGACGTGAGGGAGAGATGAACTTCTACCTTGTTTAAGTCACTGCTATCGTAGGACTTTGTTGCTTATAGCCAAATCTGATCCCAACTGACAGTATGAAGAACAGCAGACAAGGAAGAAGTTACCAGAGAATTTGAACGGTGTCATGGAGACCAGGAAGGGCAGAATTGCGGAAAGGGGGTGACCCGCAGGGTGGAAGATGATGAGGTCTGAGGACAAAGACTGGACAGTGCAGAGGCGGTTACAAGTTGTACAGTTGGTACAACTGTCCCAAGCTGAGCGTAAAGCAAACTGTGTGGAAAGACTCCCTGCAACATCTGCAGATACCCAAGACCTGCAGTTTAGCTGCACCTTGGAATCTGCGAGGCGTCTGTATATTCTGGAGAGAAAAAAATGTTTGCAAACTCACTTCATGACACACAGGCTGCAGCGGCCTCAGGGGGTCAGAGAGCCACAGTCACGGTGAGGAAGTTGTCAAGAGAACTAAAGGAGGACTGTGGGTGCAGGCGAGGACTGGGCGAAAAGCAAGAGCTCTTCCTGCCACTCTCCTGGCTGGCCCTTCAGGTCTCAGCCTAAATGTCACTTCCTCCAAGGGGCATTTCCTGGATTCCGCCATCCTAGTCTCTCATATTCCCTAAACTTTTCCTCCACGTTTCTCCCCAGTTTTTATCTATGCAGTGATTTGTTTAATACCTGTATTTCCCAGTGGTTTCTACGTTCCACGGGGCCTTGAATCCTGTCTGCTTCATTCATCTGTGTGCCCTCAGGTCCGAGCCCATCGCCTGGCGCGGAACGCGGCGCGGGTGACGCGTGCGAGAGGTCTGTCCTCGCTTTCCTCGATGTTCCACCTAGTTTGTTCCTGTGGGGGGACGCGGGGGCGGGAGAGATTTTTCTGACATTGCTTCTCCTCTTGGCTTCTTAGTGTTTTTATATAAAAACGGTCATAAAGAAGAGAGAAGAGAATGTAGAATTTCTGCTTAACGTCCACCTGCGTTGGGGAGAGCAGTGTTTTACTCTATCCCTTGTTCGCTCACTGCGGGCACGAGGGAACCAATCGGAACACGAGGACCATGGGGTCCCGAGGTCTCGCAGAACCTGGAGGATGTGGGAGGCCTCTGCATTGCCCCTGAGCACCTGCCAGGGTGCAGGCTCTCTAGAGCACAGTCCCGATCAGCACCTGCTGGAAGGCGTTTCTGGCATGCAGGAAGGGCAGCGTTCCCACACTCCCCCAGTCATGCCTCTGTCTCCTCCCTGGCCTGACCCCCTCGTTCCCTCGGGCCAGCCCTCTGCCCCAGCGCACCGCGGGCACTCCCTCCCCATGCCCAGCTCAGCAGTTCCCCCTCCTGAGTGTCCTCTGTCCCCTGCCTCTGCCTCCCAAATGCTGCCCGTTCTCAGGACTCATGTTCAATCCTGTCTTCTGGGAAGCCGTCCTGAGCCACCCAGCAGACACTTGTCTTTCTTCCCTGAACGCCAACAACACCTACTGTCCCATCTTCCTTTGAACATCAGCACGTTAAGCACTGTAAGACTATGGTGTCACCATGATTTTCAGATGGATATTCAGCCTCCTGAAGGGGTGCTGCCATGGGCTGCTGTGTAGCCGTTGGCCAGCTAGCAGACCGCCTTGGACAGAGGGGACATCAGTAAGTAGCTTTTGGTTGACTGATTGCAGCATCCTGCACCTTAACTATGCCCTCCTTTTTGCTGAAGTGCAGAAGAACACACACAGACACACACACACACACACACACACACACACCAGTTGCAACCTGAGCAGTCCCTGTTTAGGAAGCTCCTCATCTTGAACTGTCAGACACACTATAAGATGCTGGAAACTCAATTTATTTTCCTGTCTCAAAAAATATATAATAATCTGTTGTAGCTAGTAACTTATAAACTGTAATAGATGATTATAAGTAAGATGCATGTAATTGTTTTGCAGCAAGCTTTAAATAAACACATAAATTTCAGTGTCTCTTCTTATTGGATTCCTCACATGTTGGAATTGATCTGAGATCTCACTGAAGTGTGAACTATAAACTAGCGTCTGAGGCTCTTAAATCCAGAAAGGTGGGACTAGAGATAATAGAACAGTGAGCCTCTTTGAGGAGCAGGCCTGTGTAGCAGCATGGTTGGCAGATTATTCTCTGTCAGCCAAAGAAGGACAGCTCCACTCTCAGCACGCCGCCAGGCTGTCCCCAAAGCCCTCCCTCCTTCGTTCTTCTTATCGCCAAAGGCTTTGGCTGGTGACACGGGGCATAGGGCATAGGCTACGGTCATAACAGTGACCTCTTCTTGTGACACAACTGAGAGTCTCGTTATCAAGAGCTCCGTTTGCAGCCCCCCTCAGGATGGCACCCTACCGTTCTGTTTCGATGGCACTAGGGATCCTGTTAATCCACTTGGCCGTGTCACAAGCATGGCCCCTTAAGTACACCAGCTCATTCAGAGGTTGGAGTAGATGCACATTTAGCGATGGTCGGGTAATTACCATAAAAAGAGACTGCGATGAAGGTCTTGAGACACACCTTAAAACCACACCACGTGTCTCCAGGCCATCAGCGTGCACAAGCACGCAGGCCGTGACCGTGTAGGCAGTGTCTGACAAAGCAGGCCTCTCCTCCCCAGATTCCTAGCTCGAGTCTGGGCTGGGCTACACCTCTTTCTTCCATGTTTTAAACATGCTCACTTTAGGTGTGTTATAGAAAATTATGAACTGATAAGCCTATGCTGCTATTGAAAGCTTTCCTGTTAAAGCAGGCTGAGTGAGAAATGACTGATGACTTCCAAGGGACAATATTAGGACCAACTTATGTGACAACTTCACAGGGCAAACTGCCCAGGTTAGAAGAAAGGGAAATGACTTCCTACTGATTGGAAGAATAATCCTCCCTGGACTGCCCAGTAGCAGGTACCCAAATAGGTGGCAGGATCTCACGCCCTTCTCTATTCGCATGTAGAATAAAGAAGGATGACGGGTGATTCTAAGAAGGACACAATGCCCTTTATTTGAAACACGTCAGGGACTGTGCTTGCTAAAAAAAGTCCCAAGCCTGGAAGAAGGCTGTATGCAAGGGTTTTTGCCACAGAAAGACATGGAAGGGTCCAATATGAAGAAAAACTTGATAAGCTTTAGACAATTGCATCCTCTTCAAATCAACGAGAGATAAATTAAGCTGTGATGGATAGTGGTTTTTATGTTTTCCTGTGATTTCTAAATATCATGTAATTGAATATGGTTGTTAAGAGCACGGATTCTAGAGCCAGCCAGACAGTCTGGGTTTTACTCCTGGCTCGGACACTCAGCAACTTAACTTTTCTGTGCCTCAGTTTCCTCATCTAAAAAATGAGGGTACTTATAGTATCCACCTAATAATGGGTTTTAGGAGGATTAATAGAGTTAGCAAATGGAAAAATCTCAGAGCAAGGTCTGGCACATACCAAACGCCGTATAAATGTCTATCACTGCTGCTGCCGCTGATGCTGTCATCGGGGATGTGGAGAGGAGAGCAATTGTTAAGAATTATGGCTCAGAATTATTGAGAAAAACATTTAAAGAGCATAGACCCAGAATTCAGACACACTAAATTTCAAGTTCAAGCTCCATCACTAGCTGTGTGAATTTAAGCAAAAAATTTATTTCTTTAAGCATTAGGGTTTTTGGTCCATACAATGGGGTAATCCTAGTATACACTAGCAGGGTTGCCAGGGTTAAAGAGGGGAGTGCTTGCGAAGTACTTAGCCTAGTCTCGGCACACAGCACGTACTCAAAAACACAAAGATTCTCATACCGTTACCTGAGTGCTTTACCTTCTTTAAGAATAATTTCAGTGGTGTGTTATCAATTTAAATTTAGTGATTTTAGTTCTTTTGAATACTTATGCTTGTGTGTCTTAATAAAGTATTATCTTTGTAACATAAAATGAAACACATAACTGAGCAGGAAAATATGGCGCTTTCCTTTTTTCTTACTTACATGTACTTAGAGGAAATTCAATGATCCAGATCACAGGCCATTACTACGGTCCTGTATGTTACCTGTTGGCAACCATGCTAATTACTGGCAGAGAAAATATATAACTCCAAAGAGCCAACATCACAAACCTAACCTATAAAATGGTGGCAAATGCCACAGGTGATTAAGTAAAATAGTGGATTTATGGAAACTCAGATATTTCAGAAAGACTCATGATTTTTCTTTGGAAATATGGGAAATAATCTTTTTCTCAATTACGTTCTTGGAAAAACTCAAAAGAAATGGAAAACCAAGGGATGCGCTTACATTTTATTTCATAAAATGATGTAATAGAAGCGCACACCTAGACCCATGGCAGCATTTGGTTCTCTAAACAGAGCAGCACTGATGAGTGGCGCGAAGATAGCAGACTGTCTCAGGAAAGACAGACAGTTCAGGGATTGCAGCCTGTGCATCCCACTCGGTGCACTTCCCCTAGGAGTGAGTCTGAATTAGGATGGGGTATTGCTGAAGTTAAAAGGGCTAACCACCAGAACCTTAGGTGGAAAAATAAACAGACGTATAGATTATTCAAGTTCGAGGGTCAGCAAACCACAGCCTACAGGCTGTCTCATTGCCTAATTTTGTTAACAAAGTTTTATTGGAACACAGCTGTGTCCATTTATTTATGTAGGTGGCTGCTTTGGTGCTACAAAGCAGAGTTGAGTAATTGTATCAGAGACTGTATGGCCCAT
The DNA here is from genome assembly GCA_008086735.1 of Cheirogaleus medius. NCBI lineage: Eukaryota > Metazoa > Chordata > Mammalia > Primates > Cheirogaleidae > Cheirogaleus > Cheirogaleus medius. The sequence continues at coordinate 2,768,409 of VBSM01000104.1, read as the reverse complement.
AAAGCTTAAAATATGTATTACCTGGCCCTTTACAGAAAAAGTTTTCCTACTTCTGGTCTAGATAAAATTTAACCAATTCTATTCAACTAAGGAACCATAAACAATATTAAAAAGCAAATGGTAAAGAAAACATTTATAACATATTAAATACAATGGGTTAGTAGCTTTAAAATATGATAGTAGTAAAATGTAAAATACAAAAATATATTGATTTCTAAATCAATAAGAAAAATATGAATGGTACCAACAGAAAAAAATGGACAAAATCTGCAAATAGTCAATTCACTAAGGAAGAACTGTGACTGGCCTGTGAGCTTATGAGAAACTGATCACTCTGCTAACCATCAAGGAAATGCAAATTAGAACAATAAAAATATTCTGCCAGTAAAGCAGCAACAGTTTTTTTCCTCTTCTTTTTTTTTTTTAGATAATACTCAAGATTGATGAAGTTATGAAAAAAAGGGACTCTCACATGTTCAAGTGTAAAGTGGAGCAAACTTCTGGAAGAAATTTGGCAATATGTACCAGAAATCTTTAAAATTGTGCTTTCCCTTTGACTTAAAAAATTCACTTATGGGAATTTTTCTTCGGAGATAGCAAGACAAGGCATAAAGATGTGGATACAAAGATATTCATGGCAGCAAATTTGACAACAGCTTAAATGAATGAACCAGGATTGGTTAAATAAAGTGGGGAACATACAGGAATTAAAAATGTTATGAACTAATGTTATGTTTATTGACATGGAAAGAAGTTCCTAATTTTAAAAAAATACATCAAAGCCAACTAGAAGAACAGAAGCTCTAGCTTGGGGTTTACAGGATGAATACAATGAAGCTCAGTAATAAAAACACCATGTCAACAACGCCAGGTCACCAACTATCAGAACTGGAAGTAACCTTGTAAAGTCCAGACCCCTCACTCTGCAAATGTGAAGTCCAAGTCCCAGAGAGGAAGTGAGTTGATCAGCGTCACACACCGATGAAGCTGAGAGGAGACTCAAAGTTTGCTGTGAAAAGTGTTCTTTGCCCACATCATACCCTGGACAGGGACATCTGCATGCTTCCTGGGAATCTTTATCATGATAGTACCCCATGCCCCTGCATGGTCTAAGTGTGTGCCTTGTACCTCTTTTCACCCCCAAGAAATCACCTTGCTTTGCAACCATTAAGTTGTTAGATACATCTGTCCTTTCTGCTCTGTTGTAAGCTCTCTAAGAACAGAGAACATGGATTATTTAGTTCCTTGCTTGCAATTCAGACAGTGTTTTAAATGTAGCAGGTATTCAAATTCTTTAAGAATATTTGTTGTTGCTGTGGTTTTGGTTGGTTGGTTTAGTTTTCCCCTTAAACATGGGCTTAGCATGGCACACAACATCTGAAGCCAGATCGCTTGGGTTTGAACTCTAGTTCTGCGGTTTCCTAGCTGTGTAAAACTGAAAAGGCTAGTTACCCTCTCTGTGCCTCAGTTTCCTCATCTGAGTAAGGGAGACAAAGATTATACAGGGGAGTTTTGAAAGTTAAGTGAGTTAATATTTGTAAAACACTTAGAAAGGTGTTTTGGCCTGTAATATTAATAAGAAATATGTTAAGTGTTTGTTAAAAAATACTAATTGACCTTAGGAAAGCTCTGACCTGTGCGTACATGGAGGAGTTTATATGGATACAAATAAACACATGAGGATCCCAAATGTCAGTTTCCAAATGTATTAGGGAGAAGTCACGGGGGAAAAAACCCAAATATTTTTGTGGCAACTCAAAACCAAAGCAAGAGAACTAGTGTCCTAAATGTAGAAAAAAGAAGAAAATGTATATTTAAGAACGCATTTGTCTCTGGCTGTTTGTTTCTTTGATAAACCAATTGGAATGAAAACCCAGGAAAAGCGTCCCCCTCCCTCGTGAGATGAAAGTTAGTTCAGAAGCAAGGGTGGCTTTGATTTTCAAACAGCGTCATGTGAGCGTCATTTAACATTGCAGTCAGCTGCACATAACAGAAACCTAATTGTCATAGCTTAAGCAAGTAGGGATTTGTTTTTTCAGAAGTAACAAGAAGTCCATGGAGAGGCGGTGTGAGGCTATTACAGCTGCCCCACAGCGGCCTGGGGACACAGGCCCTTTCTGTCCCTCCATCCTACCTGTGCAACTTTTGTGCCGCTCAGGAGGTGGCTGCTGCACCTCCCGGTGTTGTGTTTGCATGTTAGCCCAGAAGAAAGAGAAAGGGAAATGACAAAAGCAGTGATTCCCACTGGGTCTTCCCCTTTTGTAAACTTCCTCGGGAAGCCCCCCAGGAACTTCTGAGTACACCTTACTGTCCAGGGCTGGGCTCACATGACCTCTCTTGGTGGTAAATAGGTTTGTGGAGGTGAGCGTTCGGGCTGGGCGTGTTGACCCCCTGGACTGGGGACCCGTGAGTAAGGAAGAAAAGGAGAGTGGATGTCGGGAAGGCAACTAGCAGAGGGGCCTTACTGGAAGACTGTGAACTTTAATAAGCAACATTCGCTGAGATTGGGAAAACTGGGGAAGAAATCGTTTCTTTGGGAGAAATTAGGAGTGCTGTCTGCACAGGCCGAGTTTGAGGCACTCACCAGATATCCAAACGGAGATGTTCAGACTGCTGCTGGCCACATGTTTGGCGCTCAGGGGAGCAGTCGGGATGGGGTAAATATGTATCATCAACATGCAGAGTGCTTCTGCTTTTCCGTAAACCTGAGGTCAGTCCACCAGCTGAGAGGAGAGAGAGAAAAAGAGAGGTGAGGAGAGAGAAGCAGCAGGTGAAGCAAACTTGCTGGGCTGGTGGGACTGCCAGGAGCACGAGGGAGCCTCTGATAGTCACAGGCTTGCACTTGTCCAGCCAGCCAAACGGTGTGGGTTTCTTTGAGCAGCGTTTAGTTGCTCAGATGGAATCACACAAAATTAGATGTGCCCAGGCTTGAACTTTTCCTGGTGAGTGTGAGGAAGAAAGAAAAGGACAAAGAAACTGAGAGTAATTACAAGTTGATGCTTTTAATTATGTGATGGATATTGCAAAAAATTGTGGTTTATGAACTGGTGATCTCAATAAGGTAAAAAATTGTGTTAAGGGGCTATTAGAGCCCCTATATTAATGCTTGAAGGATAAGAGGTGTTAGTCAGATTATGGGATATTTGAAAAATATTTTCAAATAAATATTTCAGGCATGACACAGTTATTAGTGAAAACAGGGTCTAGGGTGTGATCTTGGGAAAGGGTGGCTGAGAGAGAGGAAGGAAAAGGTTGCCCCGGAGAGAAGTCAAGCATCTGAAGGCTGGACACCCTTATTCACAAGGATGGTGAAATATCCAAAATGAAGACAGGACAAAGAAGGGAAAAGTCACCTGTGGGCCAGGAGCCAACTCCATAAACTAATGGCAACAGGGATAGTGCAGGGGTTTGGAGGCGGTGACTACGGAGAAAGGGAAGGGGCAGGTGACCTATTCCAGCCATGTGAGCTTTGGAAGAAAGCCCAGCTGACTCTCGAACAATGCAAGGCTTAGGGGCACTGGCCCACCTCACAGCCAAAACCCAGGTATACCTCAGTTTGACCCACCAAACCTCTCCAACTGTTGACTCAAAGTCTTACTGATAACATAAACCATTGATTAACACATAGTTTGTATGTTATATGTATTATATACTGTATTCTTACAATAAAGTAAGCTACAGAAAAGAAAATGTTATTAAGAAAAATCATAAAGAACAGAAAATGTATTTATTCTTCATTAAATGGAAGTGGATCATCATAAAGGCCTTCATTCTTGTCATCTTCATGCTGAGCAGGCCGAGGAGGAGGAGGAAGAGGAGGAGCTGGTCTTGCTGTCTCAGAGTGGCAGAGCAGAAGGGGTGGAGGAGGTGGAAGGGGGGCAGGAGAGCCAGGCACACTTGGGCGAACTTTTATTGACAAAACCCATGTTTAAGTGGACCAGGCCGTTGGAAGCCGCGTTGTTCTAGGGTCAATGGCAGTGTCACCAGAGCCAAGAAGAGTCTGAAGACAGAGTACTTACTCTCTGCTATGTGTGGTCGAGCGAGGCTCAAGAGAAGGTGGCCTGGAGGAAGGGCAGGGATGGAGGGCCTGTTCTAGGAAGGGGCGGGCTGTGTGGCCTCGATACGCTCAAGTTGGGGCAAGTTTGTCTCCTGAGAGTGAGGAAGGTGTGGGGGCTGGGGGGTAAGGACTTAAGGTTTGAAACAAATATTGATGAGAAGGAGAAAAATGTCCTTTCTTGATGACAACTAGAAGGACTGTCAGACCCTTTTGAGGTGGACAATAGTGAATTTGCTGTGGCATCACGTAGCTGCTATGACTGTTAATTTTATGAATCCACCTGACTGGGCCATGGAATGGCTGGATATTTGGTCAAATACCACCTGGGTGTGTTTGTGAGGAAGTTTCTGGAAGAGACTAGCATTTGAATCAGCGGCCTGAGTGGCAGGTGGCCCTCCTCAAAGTGAGAGGGCCTTGTCCATGCTGTTAAGGGCCTGACTAGAATAAAAAAGAGGAAGAAGGTTGAATTCTGTCTGCCTGATGCAGCTGACCCTGACATGGGTCTTCTGCCCTCTGCATTCCTGGGACTCAACCTTAGACTAGAATCTGACCAGCAGCTCTGGGGCTCCCAGGCCCTTCAACTACGCCACCAGCTTTCCTGGGCTCCAGCTTGCAGACTGCAGATCCATGGGACTCCTCAGCCTCTGTGATTGCATAAGCCAATTCCTTATAATAAATCTCTTCCTAGATACATATGAATATATTTATATCTCCTATTGGGTCTGTTTCTCTGAAGATGCATGGCTAATACAGATGCCATGGCTTGTAGGACTTTTCTGTACCAAGCTCAGCTGTCTGGGAAGAGGAGCACACAAACAGAATTGATCCAGGTTAATTTTTCACTAAGCAGGGGTGTAGAAAGAGTTGGGAAGCAAAGGAGTCAAGGGAGATCATGTGAAATAGTTTAAATGATTACTTGTGAGGCTCAGAGTGGATGGGAAGAGAATAAGGTCTCCGAGGAGTCACAGGTTGGATCCAAGTGGAAAGTTCCCCAGTCCTGGAGGAATAGACTTTGAACTTTTTCGATGACTTGCCCCCTAGAGGGGTTTTGAGAAATCAGGTACCTGCTCTAACATTTTTAAGTTAACACCTAAAATGTTTTGGCTTGATTTTAGGTAGTCATAAATGCAATTATTAGATATAGATATAATTTCTAGTACATAGTAACTAATATTTTAAAATAAAATAGCTACATTTCTCATTTAAAAGTATCCAATCTAAATGCCATACTTCACTGATAGCTACCAGCACAACTGTTCTTTTTTTTTTTTTTTTT